>JARQOC010000012.1:54601637-55185831 GCA_033576535.1 Allobates femoralis
TCCTCCTGCGCTCACCCCTCCAGCCTTCGTCCTGGTCTAACCGCCTGCCCACCATATACTGTGCTGCTAACCACTGAGCCATCATACTTTGCTAACCACAGAGACATCCCGCAGTGCTAACCACTGAGCAACCGTACAATGCTAACCACTGAGCCACCGTATACAGAGTTAACCACTGAGCCACCGTATACAGAGTTAACCACTGAGCCACCATATACAGTGCTAACCACTGAGCCACCATATACAGTGCTAACCACTGAGCCACCATATACAGTGCTAACCACTGAGCCACCATATACAGTGCTAACCACTGAGCCACCATATACAGTGCTAACCACTGAGCCACCATATACAGTACTAACCACTGAGCCACCGTACAGTGCTAACCACTGAGCCACCGTACAGTGCTAACCACTGAGCCACCATATACAGTGCTAACCACTGAGCCACCGTATACAGTGCTAACCACTGAGCCACCGTATACAGTGCTAACCACTGAGCCACCGTACTGCGAGTGTATGCCCCTGCGAGTGTTTGCCCCTGTGTGTGTATGCCTCCCCCCTGAAAATAAGACCGGGTGCAACGTTTGGAGCAAATATATTAATATATTAAATATATTAATCTCGCCCGACCCCTGACGGCAGCCCGCCCCTGTCATATACAGCCCCCGGCCCCCATAGGGCTCCCCAGTGGCACAATAAGTCTGATGGGCACAGGTGCGCAATGTAGGCCCCCCACCTTCCGCGTGCACGTTGGTCAGATGTATGGGCCCCGTGTAACATTCTAAATCCTATACTCACAAATTGACCCCTCTCCACCTTCATTATGTATTAATGTCCCTTATCCTGCTGTATATGGTCCTCCTCCTCAGCCACCATAGTCCTACAATTATTATAATGCATCCCCACATTCCTCCATACATTACAATGTATTCCCATAGTCCTCTATGTATTATAATGCACCCCATAGTCCCCCATTCATAAGGTACCCCATAGTCATCCAATTATCATAATGCAACCCCACTATCCTCTATATAGTATAATGTAGCCTCATATGCCTCCATACATTATAATGCACCTCCATACAGTATAATGCACTCCTATAGTTCTCCATATAGTACAATTCACCCCCATAATTCTCCATATAGTATAATTCACCCATAGTCCTCTATACAGTATAATGCACCATCAATAGTCCTCCATGTAGTATAATGCACCCCATAGTTCTCCATATAGCCCTCCATACAGTCTAATGCACCCTCACAGTCCTGTGTTTAGCATAGTACAGCCTTCCATATAGCACAGTACAGCCTCATAATTCTCCATATAGTATAATGCAGCCACGGTGAGCCACCCCCTTTCCCCCCCATACTCCTCTGACCAGCGTGTACTCCTTAAAAAAAAATCTGTACTTACATCTCCTGCTTCCACCGCAGCTTCCCAAAATTGAAGATACAGGAGGAGGTCGTGACGCCGAGCGTTGCACAGTGGAACGCATAAAAGCAGGAAGTGACACCTAGTCCACACTAGGAGAAGGTAGTGCTTCCTGCTTTTTATGCGTTCCACTGTGCAATGCATGGCATCACCCCTGTGGTAAGAGGAAGCGCAGGGGGGCGGCGCAGGAGGCTCTGTGAAACACATGGGACCCTTAGCGGCCTGTGTGCTGCTGCGCAGTGATGGTACAAGAAGCGGGTGCAACCTGAACGACCATGGCTTGCTCCCCCCTAATTTTGATCCTGGGTACACCCATGTTAGCCAGTGTTGTAGTTTACATTACTAGAACCAAAAAAGAGGCATCTTTGACTCTTTTTCTCTTGTATTGCATTGTCTCTGAGTTGTACCTCATTACTATGTCCATAATTCCTTGGGTCCTTTTTTCTTAAGTCCAGAAGACAGTGTGGCTATCTCAATAATAGCAAAAGGAGGAGGAAAAAGGCAACATCAATTAAACTATTCTTGAAAATCAGGGGGGGTCTCGAAAGATAATACATTCCAACCAGGTTTGCGTTAAAGCTGTCCATCGACCCAGAAAATTCAGCAGCCAGCTCTTCCATTCAGAAGATGTTCACCATTTCGGAGTACCACTCCATAATGGGAGGTTGTACACTGGATTTCCAGAACCGAGGAATTACCATTCTGGCTGCTGATAGACAAAAATGCCAAATGTCCTTCTTATGAGCATGGATGGAACCTGGATAGATGGAGAGCAACGCTATTTCCGGGTTACTTACAATCCGCGTACCAGTAGTGAGACCGTAATTTTTAAAAACTCATTCCCAACACCCTTGGATTAGGGGGCAACGCCATCAAATATGTATGAGAGTACTCTTCTCGGACTCACACCTCCAGCACAGACTTGGAATCGCAGGAAAGATAGCGTGTAACCGGTGGATATAAGTACCATCTAGTAAGCAGTTTGTAGCTCTTCTCCTGGGCAGCACAAGTAGAAGATAATTTATGTGTGAACACAAAGGATTTCTCCCAATTCAACTCTGAAATTTCCTTGTCCAAATCCCTTTCCCATTCCCGTTGAAAATTAAGTTTCCTTTCCATGCCTTTTGATGGAATAGTTTGGCACAAACAGAGATCGCATGGGAGGGGGGAAAATCACAGGAAAACAGAACCTCTAAAGGAGTCAGTGCGGCTTGAACCCTAGTGAGCATCCCCAACGAAGAAAGGAAGAAGACAAGTTGAAGATATTCCCACCACTTCAACCATTGTGATGGAGAACTCCGCTGAAGATCAGTAAAGGAGGGGATCTGACCATTACGAAGTATCTGCCCTAAGCGGACATCATCTCCATTACTTCAACCTAAGAACACCTTCCGATCTAAGCCTGGGGAAAGGCGGGGTTACCAAGGAGGGGCGATAGGGGACCGAACCCAGTTTTTGTCAAAGGTCTACCTGTACAAGAGTACCATGTTTTCCAGTTTCCATGGTCAAGTTGGAAAGAGATCTCAACTGTCGTGTCTTGAGGAGGGGATCCAGGGAAGGTTATGCAGAGGTATCCTCAGGCCATCCATCTCCACCGACACCCATGTCTTAACTTTTCTTTTGTATTGCCAGTCAAGTAGCCTCACCTGTCACATCTGGCGGAATCGATACACCAAGATAAATAATTTTATCTATTCTCCACTTGAATGGTAAGTTTGATTTCGCAGCTGATGCGTCCCTGTGGCAGCGTGATGTAGATGGCTTCAGATTTGGTATAATTTACCTTGAAGTTGCTCAGGACACCAAACGTCTCAAACTCATTCATAATTGAGGGCTATGAGAAATATACAGGAGAACATCATCTGCGAATAGAGCGGCTTTGTGGTGGATCGAGCCTGTCCAAATACCATGGATATTTTCATTCTTACATGTAGCGCTAGCTAAATGCTCCATGACTATAATGTAAGTTAGAGGGGACAACAGACATCCCTGCCTGGTCCCGTTGTGAAACGCAAAAGGAGCAAACAAGGCACCATTGACCCTCACCCAAGCAGATGGGGCTGAATAGAGAGATAAAACTCTATTTAACAACTTATGTCCCAATCCGATCTGGCTAAGCACCCCCTTCGTGACCCCCCAGTGGATTCAAAGGCCTTTTCTACATCCACAGACAACAAGCTAAGAGGGATCTTAGGGTCTTGTGTGTCTTGCTTTATCGATGAGAAGCAAGGTTCTGATGTATTGTCCCTGGCTTTACGGCCTCTGACAAAGCCCACCTGGTCCAGATTGATAATAGAAGGGAGAAGCAAAGCCAGTTGGTCTGCCAATATTTTGGAAAACAATTTAATGTCCATATTCAATAAAGAAATTGGCCTGTAATTTGCCACCAATTTCAAGTCCCTTCCAGGTTTGCGGATAATACTGATATGGACCTCCAAAGACTGGGGTGCAAAATCCTGTCCTTCGGTGATAGAGTTAAAAGTGGACAACAAATGAGGGGCCAATTGAGTCTGAAGAGTCTTATAAAAGATTGGTGTAAATCCATCTGGGCCTGGAAATTTGGACACCGAGGTGGATTTAATAGCCTCAAAAAGCTCTGTCTCTGTAATCTAAGCGATTTTCTTTTGAACAGGTCTTGCAATCACGTAAAAATTCATTCTGCAGCAGGAAAATTGAGTGCAATAGGAATATGGAAGAGTGCATGAGGCTGCTTTCACATCAGCGATTTTCGTCAATCGCGGCAGATCCGGCAGTTTTGCCGCATCAGCCACATAACAGCTCACTTGCTGCAAGCCTGCGTTCAACCCAATTCATTCCCTATTTGACTTGTGGTCATGTGCGGTACTTGCTGTTTTGCCTGATCCGGCACTCGCGGCAAAGGAAAAAAACTCTGACTTGCTGCAAGTTCTGGATCCGGCAAACTACTGCAACTGCTGCACATGGCCACAAATCAAATAGGGAATGAATTAGCAAAACTGCCGAATCTGCCGTGATTGACGATAATTACTGATGTGAACGCAGCCTGACAACTATTTGCATTAATGCATATTTTCTTGCGATGGCAGGATCAGCCACTATTAGAATAAACAATTTATTTCACCTATAGTCTGCAGGGATTGAATTTGTATAATCTCCCATTGCATTTCTATGTGTAATATTTATTTACACTGTCACCCATAAAGTAAAATTGGGTAATCTGCAGTTTGTACATCTATAGGTTTGTGGTGTTGATGTGCAATAATTTGCACATATAATATCTGTTAAATTGAGTGACACTTCAACATTCCGATTGTGCACCTAGATATGCATGTCATTGTATCATAGTCAGTGTTTAGATAGCCTTCTGTGTCAGAATAGAGATTTCTTGCCTGTAATTAATTGATTCAATTGTCAGCACGTGTGTCAAATGTATGCTGCCTTTATAAGTTTCTTCGGTTGTACATATTGGAGTATGTCTATGAATAAGAATGTACAGTGATGTTCAAAACGTGTCAGCCCATGGGGGAATTGCGTCCCCTTTATTCAGTGATTTTTACAAAATTTATGATGGAATGAAGAAAAATTTAGCATGAAGAAATCTGGTACCGGATCTCCTACTTTGATTGTTTGTGAATATGATGTCTGTTAGATGACGGCGTACCTGCTTAATTTTTCCTACAAATGACGCTTAAGAAAAAACGCTGTCAGTAATGCCTTCTAATTATGTTATGTTAGAAGTAGAAAAAAATATCAAAAATACAGTTCATTGGTTTACAATCTCCCAAAATGTCATCCCAGATTAAGGAAAATCCACTACAAAGGGCAGCTCTTCCTCTGGAGAACTGTCACTTTAAGTGTATAAAAATATATCCTGGTAATGTAGCTTGTAAATATCATATTGAAAACTAATAATTTTCTTGTAACGCTGTAATTACATGCCATCATTTAAAGCTGGTATCATAGCATTTTATATTGTATCGAATAAAGTATGTAAATGTATATCACAATATTTTTTTGAAATTTGTTTACCTCTTATAAAGCCATGGGAATATTACATTGTACAGTAGTGTTAACAGGACCTTGTTTTAATGGTATGTAAAGTATAACAAATGCATTGAAACTTAAGGACTGAATATATGTGGAGCCCGAGATTATCATAGAACTTTGATAAGTCCATTGGGGATTCAACCTCATGCTTCATGGTCAAATCCACTGTCTGCTGGGCTGTGGACCTTTTCCTTTCGATCCTAATGCTGTTTACTTATTAACTTTGTTTGTCCTTCCTTGTCTTTATCCTCTTCATGTGTTTTTCATTGTCTTGTTTTAGTTTGTCCAATCACAGCCTGGTTGGGGAGATATATATGTTCTCCCTTCACTGCATTTCCTTGCTGGCTATAGTTCTATGTTGGCCTGTTCCTTGGATTTCCAGCACTTTATATTTGGGGTTTACCTTGTAAGACAACTCCGTTTTAGTGTCGTTGTTGTCTGTGTATTTTCCTTCCTTTATGCTTTCACCTTATTTGTACTTGTTTCAGTTTAACTCATACACAATTTCTATTAGTTACTGCAGTCCTTACTCTCTCCTGCTTTGCAGCCACCCCTCTGGTCCCTCAGGAGGCACGAGAAACCCTTGAATGACCATGTAGAAAACCTGGTCTGAAGCAGTGTTGTTAATTGTGCGTCTAGGGCCTTTAGTCTGTACAGGGACCTGTTGATTGCATCTGTACATTTCCATTTTCAGTTTTCCATTTGTGTGAGTTATTTATGTTCATATGCAAGTGGTAAATCCAGCAAAGAAACTCCAATATTTGCACTACAAGGTTTAAAGAGAATCTGTGACCCCCCCCCCTTGGTGCTTTGCATACAGCATAATCTTAAGCAGGGCGGGCTCTGGAATTAACATCCCCATGCATGCGCCATTCCAGCAACCAGAACCCGACATACACAGGCAGGAGGCGGCACAGAGAGGCGGCACAGAGAGGCAGGGGACGGGAAGGACCCCGTGAGCAGCGAGGACTGCTAAATAAGAGAAGTCCCTCCGGACCCCTTAACTCACAACATTACAAACTGTTTTTTTTCGGTTTCCGGGTGGTAGAGACATGGGAGACACCTTCCCTGAATGCAGCATACACGCTGCATTCAGTGGTGCTTTCACTGTGCAAAGCACCAGGGGGGTGACAGGTCCACTTTAACAAATTTGGATATGGTACATTTTATAATTATCTTAATATCAATGAAGCTAATATAGAATTTACCTGTGATGTCCATGGAGTGAAAGCACTGTATTGGTTGTCATCCTGGATAGTGATGGGGAGTTGGGGATTATTTACACCTCCCTATTCAGAATGCTGATCAGCAGCAAGTCCATTCTGCATGCGGAAAGCTGCCATCTGCAACATGTAATACGGAACTTGCCGATTGGAGAGATGGTCAGAGCCAAGAGGCTATGTTCGTCTCCTGAAACTTTATTGATGAAAATCTGAGGATTAGGAGGAGACTCAATAACTGTGGGTATACAAATTGGATTCTCCAGAGAGCTGATACTATTGTGTAGACTAAGAGCAGTGACTCTTTATTAAATCAGTGTAATATGAATACATCTAAAAAGAACAACACTGAAAATATTCCAACTTTTTCCACGATTTATAGTGTTGATTATAAAAGCATTGTCACTTTAATCCACACATTTATGCCTATTGTTTACCAGGATGCTGTCTTGAAAAAAAGATTTGGATGTGTCCCCAAGCGTGCAAAAAGCCTGGGTAATTCCCTGTCACAGAGTGTGTTCACTAGTGTTGAACAAACCGATATGGCTTCAACAAATTGGTAGCCATACATGTTGAGGCAAAAGATGCAACCTTTGTAAATATATTGAGTACAACGGACAATTTTCATAACGTAACAAATAAAAAATATGTGATCAAGTCTTTCATTAATTGTAACACACAAATGTTGTCTATATGTCGAGATATATGAAATGTCCAAAATATTACATAGGTTGCGCAATCAGACCGTTGAAAAAGAGGATTGGAGAGCACATTACAGCTGCCAACCCCAGCGATACTTGCCGAGCAACAAGTATCCTGAATACCATACTATCCGTGCAAGTAACGTTTACCGCGCTCATCACTAATGCTGACCCTTCTAATAACTTATGGTTTAGACTTCAGTTTGCTTTACAGGCCCCGTCACACATGTCAACGTCTGAGTGATCGATCAACGATCCGACTTGACCTAGATGGCTTGAATGACATTCAATCATCACTGGTGAAATGTCACACATACAGATATCATTACCGACGCAGCAACAATTCCGCGACAAGCAAACAATACTTGCGGTCGTTTGATCACTTACGGCGTTCAGTTCTGAATAAGCGAAGTCGTTAATGACATCGTTATCGAGGTGTCGCAGGTTAGACGGATGATGATCGCTTGGTTTAAGGTCCTGATCACCATCCTTCGATGAACGATCAGCCGACTTATTGTTGATCGTTTCTACTTGTCACACGCAACGACGTCATTACGACATCATTGCTCCACCCAAAAAGCTGTGACGTACAATCAATATTGTTAACGATATCGTAGTGTGTGACGGGGTATTTAGTCTCATCAATTCAGAAAATAAACTGTTCCAAAAATGTTTTTCTTTTGTGAGAAGTTTCTGTAATTATGCTGCACCATAGGAATAAGTGATGTGTCGTATTTATGTTTAGCTTTGGATGAAGTACATAATTTTCCTATTTATTCAATCACTGTTTCAGCTGAGCGTCAAAATGTGTTACTTGATTTAGCATTGCGATGTTTTATTTTCTGCTGTTAGGTTGTATAATTGTCATAAAGACCTGCTTTGTTTGATAACAGTAGGGTTGCTGTGCCCCGTCTACTTCTCGCTGTCCCCTGATGTTTGTGTTTAAGTTCTTGCTGTGGTTTGTAATATGTGACATTTGTTTCCATTCTGCGGTTTCCCCTAAGACCCGGTGTACGATATTCCTTTGTGCTACCATGATTTCATGTCTCCTGGACAGGTAGCGTTTGTTCTTCATAGTCCATGTATTCGCACTATTTGGTTTTATGCCATTATTTATTTTCATCATATGCCGGATACAATCGATAGCTTTTGTGGGAAAATGCTTAACACTGCAGGAATACTATCGTCACATAGAGAAAAGGCAAAGGTATCACACATGATGATGCACTGTGTGCTCTCCAAGGATAGCAATCATTCCCCCATCATCATTGCCTAAGGAACTCTCTTGAATTAAAAATCTCATTATTTACCCCTATGATAGATTTTAGGGGGATTTGAATGGATCTGGTTCAAATCCACATCAAAGTGTTGATGCAACTTTTCTTAGATTTTGAAGCCAAAAACACCTTTAAAGCATTTTTCGGTGTATTTTCTAAGCATCTTTTGTGCGTGGGGTGCTTTTATTTACCATATTTTTGGGATTTTAAGACGCACTTTTGTTTCCCCCACGTTTGGGGAAAAACGGGTGTGTGCCTTAAAATCAGAATCTGAAAAAAAAAATTACTGGCGGGTGGGGTGTGAGGGTGTGTGATGGGCTCCAGCCATGAAGCAGGGGTGCTGCAGGCAGGTTTCGGAGATTGAGGGCACAGCTGCGGGACCAGAGCTGCGGGTGATTGGCTGGTGGCAATATGTGATGAGCGCCGCCATATTTTGTGTGCATGGCTGTATACACCAACAGTGTGCAGCTGGATGCTAGAGGTTATGACTTCTAGAAAATAGCCGCTGTGGCCATTTTATAGAAGTCTCAACCTCTACTATCCAGCTGCACATTGTGAATACAGCCAGGCAAACAAAACATGGCGGCGCCCACCCGCATGTTGCTGCCGCTAATCCCGCGCAGCTCTGGTCCGCAGCTGTGCCCTCACCCTCCGAAACCTGCCTCCAGCACCACCACTCCACGGCTGCAACCATCACCTCGATAAACCATGGAGGATCCATGGGGGAAAATGGGGGGCCATTTACGAAGGATGGGGGACGTTTACACAGGATGGAAGCCATGTACAAAGGATGGGGACCATATATACAGGATGGAAGGACATGTATACCAGGATGGGGGCATACATACAGGATGTGGGCATATATACAGTATGGGGGGAATAAATGCCAGGATACCAGGATGGATGACATACAGTATATATAGCATGATGGGGGACATATATACTGATTGAAAGATGGGCATGATAAGACGGACCCCATTTGACATTCACAAATTTTTTCCCTTTTCCTTCTCCAAATTTGGGGTGCGTTTTATAATCCGGTGAGTTTTATAAAGCGTAAAATACGGTATTTCAATTTATTTAGTAGTCAAATCAGTATTTTTTTTCCATGTAGAAAAGCTTCAAGAATTGACTTATTTTGTTTCGTTTCCCACATGGGGCAAAATAAAAATCAGATGGAAATACAGCTGCATGTGCACTATAGATATGTTTCCATTGAAGGTTATTCAAAGATTGTTTAAGCTTCTTTTCCTCCAATCGAAATTCTACATCTAAAACTCAGTGTGAACATACCCCTTTAGGGCTATTTGTTGTAGGTTCAGTCAATGTTTAGCGTGTTCTTATAGTTCATAGTAAATGGTTTGGGATGCTATGTTTTGGGAGCATTGGGAATCGGAAGAATATCAAAAGGCTAATAAATGGTGAAAATATACCGTATCTGCAGTGAGAAAAACTTAAAATCCTCAAGTGATCATTTTCCATTTTCAACTAAAGTAAGTTTGTGCATTGGTAGTTTGTATACCAAAAGTAAAGTGCAGTTCTTAGTGGAGAAAGAGCAAATACATCAATAGACAAAAATCTTTAGCCGACCACACATATAGCTGTAGAGTGGGCAGTCCTTGGCATTAATATGTACAGGACCGCCGTCTATCCTTCTGTGTGGGAAGGGATGATTGGGAATGTGACCTATCAAAGCAGACTCTATTCTTTCTCCTATGGGAGATGAACACTTCCTCAGTTGTCTGGTAGATTCTTAATCGTCTTTCCCTTCAGAAATGAGCATGGACGCTTTGAGCATGTGTATTAATGGGAGAGCCCAGTAGATAACCACAGTCAAATTGATGGCTGTAAACATTTGATGTGATGTCCTCCCTAGAGTATTAATGGTCCAAGGATGTTGTAAGAACAGGTTGTCTTCCTACCTTTGCAGTTTGGTGACTAGATTGTTGGAATCTGCACCAAGCAATGACATCAAATATCAAATTACTTGGTATTTTCTAATAAAAGGAGTATTTCTCTTTAATTATCATTGTGTGGCTCATTCATATCAAAATATTCACAAGTTTGATGACTTTCATCATTGAAAGAACCATGAAAGTTGTGGATCTGTTGTTAGACGGCTCCTAGTAGCCGTAGACGTATAGGGAAACTGTCAATATATTATGAGTGTTCAAGGCAAGCACAGGCACACGGTGCACCATTGGTATGCCGAAAGTTCAGTGCACCTTCCCATTTACTTGTTTTCTATTATCTTCACCCATCCCAGCTGCTTGCACCTTATGACTACTCCCTTTCTCTATATAAACTTTCTTCTAGCTCTCTCCTATGCTGGTTTTAGATCTTCTATTCTGACCTCTCTGGAGAAGTTCTTTCAGTTGTAGTTGTAGAGTTCTTCCAGTAAAAGCTGTGAAGCTCCTTTTTGTTTTTTGCCTCATTTGTCTCTCTCCCTTTGTTGTCTTATTGTAGTAGAAAGACTTGCTATTGTCTTTCTGCCTTATGCATTAGTCTGGTCAAGCCCAGGGTCAGCCACGGCCCAGGCATGTAATCGTGCATGCGGGGGGTACCTGTCTAGGGATGATAGGGAGCTCAGACCCCACTTCTGTCTCCTGATCACCATGGCCTCTTTTTACCTCTTCCTTGGTGTTTCTGTCCTATTGCGCCACAGGCCGAGTGTTTCCTTGCTGTGGCATGACACAGCTGTCAATAAAGGATGAGATGGATCCAAAGGTGCACTGAACGGTCCTGGACATCCATAATTTGTTTACTAAATTTCTGCTGTGTACAACAATATCCTATATCTGGTCATACTTACTCTTGTGGCATAAGCTCACTTTTGGAGTGCAAATTTTACTAGATTGTTTTTTATTCACCATATCTCATTTGCAAAGCCCCTAATATAATAGTACATAGAAAACCTACCAGAAGTAACAATTTTTGAAAACTACACTCAAGAGGAAGTCATCTAAGGATGTAATGAACATTTTTGACCCATAGGGGTAATGGATTTGTTTACCATTGGTTTGTGCGGCTGAAAATAATTGTTTCTTGCAATGTTATTGAGATTGACATTTTTAGTTTCCACAAGAGGCAATAATAAAAAAATGTATCCCATAATTTAATTACTATTTTTTGCCAAGAGCCACAATATCCTGTATATGGTTACACTACATGGAAAGGCTAAGATGGGAAGGAGTGTCACTTTTTTTACTGGATTTATCTTGCATTGATATATTGCATTTGCAGAACCCCTGAGATAGGTTTTAAGGAAACACCCTAGAAGTAAGCCCCATTTTGAAAACTATACCCATCAAGACATTAATCAAGGTATCAAGGTGTAGATTTTCAATTAAAACCCCAAAAAATCAATAATTTTATATATAGAACATGTCACGAAGTGAAATTGCTACTTTTCCCCATGTGAGGTAGCAACCGGGGAACCCGCTTGCAGAACGACAAAACACGTGTTTATAAGTTAACCAATGTCTACCCGTTTATTTTTCACATATAATAACATAACCCTGGTAGCATGTTTGACACATATCACATTGATTATACACACTTTACATAAATACACCATACATTTACATATAACATTACATAACACTTATTGCACATGACATTTATTAGTGACCCGGGACCTGTAACCATCTCTCTGTCCCCATTGGAGCTCTACTAACAGCTCCCGTGGTGGCTACGGCCTCCGGCCTACTTACACTATACATCAATACATACGTTACATTACAACGATGACCCCTCCGGGTTCATAACAGGGATTGAGCAACCTGAGTACTGGGTATGTCATGTATCCCCAAGGGGCTCCTTCCTGGACGTATCTCCGCCTACGTCCCGGTCAGAGTCCACATGGGTCAACCATGGTGTCCCCACTCTAGGAGCCCTTTTAACCCCTGCTTCTGACCTTCGTTACATACGCCTCAACGGGCCCTGTGGGTCCCAATGGCGGTACCAGCCACCCGGCTTTAGTCACCCAGCATGATGATATACCATTAACCCGTCAGTCAGGATCCCTAACCTTGCATACCATACGTGATCCATCATACAAACGTCCATGGATCACATACATTTCTTACACCCGCTCACAGCCCATCATAACACATCCATGGACTGTGGCTCCTCCATGACCATAACAGGGACCTGGTCAACCGTAGAATCCGGGCTAACCATGCGTCACCGTGGCCTACTCACCACGGTACGGGCCATCAGTCACCACCAAACCTCCATCTCATCTTATGGCAGGTCTCCAGGTCGACGACTGTACCCTGCGTCTGAGTAGCACCCTAACGGATCAGCCATGGTTACCCTTCTAGGAGCCTTCGTGACCCCTGTCTCTGGCCACAGGCACACCCGCACCATTAGAGGTCGTGGTTGAGGGACAGGTACCCACTGCAAGCAGCAGGCCAAGCCTCCCTCTCGTCCCACAGGGACAGATCGCCTCCAATATCATCCACACTAGCTGGGTCACTCTCTCTCTCCCAAACATTATACATGGCTGTTACACATAGGCCATCGTCTCTCATTCAGGGCACTGTTATCTAAGCCCTTACATACGTCTACGGGTCCTTTACCGACTGCCTAGTCGGACCCAATAGCGGTTATGCCCGCCTGGCATTAATCACACACAGCTCACTCTGTTACACGGGAACCGCTGTCTTACCGGGCACGGATCCGGGTCTCGCTACCTGGGTAACGGGTTGGCCAAGCCTCTCACAGGCTCCGTCCTGGACATGTTTCACCCCACGTCCAGTCCAGCGTCCAACAGGTCAGCCACGGCTTCCCCACCCCAGGTGCTGTCACGACCCTGGTCCTGGCTACCGGTATGGAGCTAGCATGCTCCCTTCACCATCTCAACATGGCGGTATGGACTCGCACTCCCAGTCCCTCACACAGACTGGCTCTGCTCGGCTCTCTGGCTGGTATCTGGCTGAGAATGACTCTCTCAATCACTCAACTGGCTGCTATTCCTTCGGACACACCCACCTGACACACCCACTTGACACACCCACCTGGGCTGTCAGCAATCACTCATTACATCCCTTTCCTCAGGGCTTCCTCGATCTCATGAGCCACTCATTAGTCACATTAAACCTCATTGTGTTCAGGATAGGTTCAAGCAGTATTATC
This sequence comes from Allobates femoralis, assembly GCA_033576535.1. NCBI lineage: Eukaryota > Metazoa > Chordata > Amphibia > Anura > Aromobatidae > Allobates > Allobates femoralis. The sequence continues at coordinate 54,615,434 of JARQOC010000012.1, forward strand.
ACAGGAAAACGGCCAGTGTGCACAGGATCCTCCTGATCCTGCATGTGATGCGCCCCGCCATGAGGATCATGCCGGCGGTGCCTCACACCCTTTACTAGTATTGTTTTCACCATTGTGATATATTAACTTTATTCTCTGGGTCAGAACAATTACTGAAATACCAGATTTGCACAATAAAATACTTTATGAAAAAGCAATATACATGTTTTGTGTTGCCATTGTCAGAGTGACGAAACCTTTATATTTTTTTGTTGACATAATGTATGAGGGCGTTTTTTTCTTGCAGGATGAGTGTAGTTTTTGTTGGTACCATTTTGGGGTATATGTGACTTGTTGATGACCTCTTACTCCATCTTTTGATACCAAATGCGATTCTGACGTTGTGTTTTTTTTCTGGTGTTCAATGGATGGGTTAATAGAATAGTTTGGGCCATTACAGACCCAATAATACTGAATATATATACCGTATATACTCGTGTATAAGCCGACTTTTTCAGCCCAAAAATTGGGCTGAAAAGTCCCCCCTCGGCTTATACGCGAGTATATACATGTGTGTGACGGGGACGGGGGCTCTGACTGGGGGCAGGAGGGGGCTACAGTGACACCGCGCGGTCACGTGGGCCCGGCTCATTAATATGCACGCATCCCCTGTCCATCCCGGCAAGGGGATGCAGTGCATATTGCCCCACACAGCCCTGGCGGCCCCCGGCAGTGGTATACAGCCCCCCCCGCCTAGTACCGGGCCCCCATGCTGCGGATACAGTAGTTCATACATTACCATCTCTCCCTGCAGCGCGCGGCTCCTCCAGTCCCAGCCGGCATCTTCCTGTAGTGTCATGTGACTGGCGCGTCACATGACACTACAGCAACAAGCCGGGCGGGAGATGGAGGAGCCGCGCGCTGCAGGAGATGGTAATGTATGAACTACTGTATGCTGTGCCGCAGCATGGGGGCCCGGTACTAGGCGGGGGGGCTGTATACCACTGCCGGGGGCGCTGTATAAACCCCCGGGGGCCTGCTGTATAAACCCCCGGGGGCCTGCTGTATAAACCCCGGGGGCCTGCTGTATAAACCCCCGGGGGCCTGCTGTATAAACCCCCGGGGGCCTGCTGATACCCCCGGGGGCCTGCTGATACCCCCGGGGGCCTGCTGATACCCCTGGGGCCTGCTGAATACCCCTGGGGGCCTGCTGTATACCCCTGGGGGCCTGCTGATACCCATGGGGCCTGCTGTATACCCATGGGGGTCTGCTGTATACCCCTGGGGCCTGCTGAATACCCCTGGGGGCCTGCTTATACGCCTGGGGGCCTGCTGATACCCCCGGGGGCCTGCTGATACCCCGGGGGCCTGCTGTATACCCCTGGGGGCCTGCTGATACCCCTGGGGGCCTGCTGATACCCCTGGGGGCCTGCTGATACCCATGGGGCCTGCTGTATACCCCTGGGGGCCTGTTGATACCCCTGGGGCCTGCTGATACCCCTGGGGCCTGCTGAATACCCCTGGGGGCCTGCTTATATGCCTGGGGGCCTGCTGTATACCACTGGGGGGGCCTGTATACCTTACTGCTGGGGGTTGTATACCTGTGCTGGAGTCCACCCTCGGCTTATACGCGAGTCTATAAGTTTTCCCAGTTTTTGGGGGCAAAAGTAGGGGGGTCGGCTTATACACGGGTCGGCTTATACACGAGTATATACGGGTAGTTTAGTTATAGAGCAGGGGAAATATTGAACACATCACCAATTTTCTAACTTAATTGTTTTTCTAAAGGTGCTATTGACATGAATTGTTCACCAGATATCAGTAACAACCCATCCAATCCACACAATCAAACCATAGATATCCATAAATTTAGGGATGTGTATTAATGAGAAATGGCACAGGGAAAAAGTATTGAACACATGATGAAAAAGAGGTGTAAAAAGCAATGGACAGTCATGACGCCAACTGAAATCTATCAGTAACTTAGGTTGGCTTCACATTTGCGTTTGTGTCTGCATGCGTATGGCGTATCCATTACCACAGTACATAGCAACATCCATTATACAGTACATAGCAAGGACACATATATAAGATTATCTCAGTACAGGAGATGTGGTATTATCAGACCATGTCCCTGTATGGTCAGACACATCAATTACACAGTACATGGCAAGGACACATATATAAGATTATCTCAGCACAGGAAATGTGATCTGATCAGACCATGGACCTGTACGACCAGACACATCCATTACACAGTACACAGCAGTAATACATTTCTAAGCACAGGTGGTAATGGAGCAGTTGCAAGGGCCGGGGTACTCAGTAGCTGGGGCGGCAGTTTTTTTGGGTAGACACGGTGGTGGTAGCCCAGCTCCGTGGTCCTCCAGTTAAGGGGATTATTTACAGGGGAGTTTTGATAGTTAAACGTGACACACCTGTGGTGCCTGGTCAGTGATGACCAGCACTGCTTGTGCAGTTCCCAAGGGATAGATGAATGGGCATCTAGGATAGTACATTCCCAACAGGCGGAGCGAGCCCCTGGGACTTGGAATAGTAGTCTACGTGTATGATGGTGGTGATAATTGTTGTACTGCACAGAGGTGCAGAAGAAGCGGACAGACACAAGGGATGCAGTTCTTTCACCTTTACTCACAGTTCTCGGTGGTTCCAGCCCAGCCAAGGCACCATGTAATTTGGGTCATCAATCCGGTCAACTCCCAGGCAGTCCAAGGCCACTCTACCGAGGCACCCTCTTATATGCCTTCCCAGGTTGCCATTTCTGTGCTGATCTTCATCTACTTCTAACCTGCGCCTTCGTGCTACAGGATCCCAACAGATGGCTGCGAGTCTTTTCAAGCAACGGGCAGCACGTCCTCTTGACTCTAGGCTTAGCCACTGTACCCGGGATTGTCCGCGGTAGATGTCCACTGCACATAATGTTCAGTGGCCTCCGGTTTCCTGGCTCAAACTTGCAGTGTTGTTGCCAGATTGTGGCCGGTCCCCTCTTGCAACCAGTTCCTCCACCATGATTGAAAATCTGGGTGAATTTGGGGTCCACGCTGGCCTGGGTTCCATGGTTGACCTACCCACTGGTCCCCACTCCTCCCCAGCGCCAGAGTTCCCCTAGAACTCTGATCTTTCTCTGTCTGCTCTCCAACTCCTTCCTCTTCCTACTGCCTCACTCCTCACTAACTCTTTCCTCCCACCCCTTTATAACCTGTTCCCTCCTCCAGCCAGTGATGAGGTCTGCTCAGATAGAGTTTATTCAGCCTTTCATCGCCAGGCCTGGAGTTAGGATAGGTGCAAGCTGTCTGTGTGTTTGAGTATTTTGTCTCTATCTTACCTGGGAGTGGGATACCACACCTATGGATTAGGTGCAGTATCTCTGTGGCGACCAGACCGCAGGGGCGCCACAGTAAAGTTCCTGTAGCAGGCCGTGTCTTAACATAACAGAACGCATGATAAGTAATAGATCAGCCTATTTGACGGCACTTTTCCCTGGACATTAGAATTTTCCATTTTCTGTTCACATTTTACGTCTTCGCTCCTCTGATAGTATAATATAATCTATGTAAGTAGAGCTGCTATCCTAATGACAATGGATGGACTTGCTCTGCAGTTCTCTGAGAATGTAAGCATTAAAAATGATAAATCGTGAACATTTATATAAAGCAAGTAAATGACTTGTCATGTTTTAGTTAAAATCTGGGAAGTGCTGATTAATGGGCAGAAAAAAAAAACTACACACATTTTCTTTATTTTTTACTTAGAGGAAGATGGGATTTATATGCAGATTGTCACCAGGTCAAAAGTTTAATGTATTTTTATCGCTAATAGTAATTTTTTGCAATGTTCTGCCTGAGGTCTTCTGAACGAGGTGAATGAGGACGGCAAGCTGCAGGTAATCTGTAAACTTTAAAGGGAGGGTTCATCTTCATTTTAGAGGTTTTTGGAATCCTGTGAAGTACAGCATAAAGTATCGGAGCTCCTCACATTACACTTAAGGAGTTTTTATCAAATTCTATTCTTAAAGATAACCTCCTCAGCTGATTTATGCTGCCCAATACCGGCAAGAATCAGAGATCGCAGCACAATCGATCTAGGTATGGTATATTCTCTGAAATGTTTTGGCGCAGTGTGGACAGCATGAATCAGCTGACCGCTTCCCTTCAATCCTTAGACATTATTATATTGTTGCCCCTACTCCTTCCTTTTGTTAAAACAGTTTGCACTCTTCCAGGAATGTTTTGTGCAAGATTGTGGGGTGCCTGTTGGAATTTTTCATGTTATCAGAGACCTTAGTTAGAACCAGACTCTGATGAGAGAGTCTGTGCTCACAATATTCATTAGTATCAGAGCCTTTTAGATTAAAGGGATCTGTCAGCGCATTCATACGATCTGACACCAACATAAGTAGACAAGGAGATTCTGAATCCAACCGAGTTATCAAATACATTCTATCTGAAGCGTTCTTAAACAATCAAATAATTTATTTTTAATAATAAAGGAGAGCTGAGAGAGCTGCCTCCACCCATGTAAGGTGTCTGTCACGGAAGGGGGCATGTCGGACTGCCGTGTGCGTGACTTTCTAGTCCTGCAATGTTAATCACAGGGAAATAAAACCATTAGTTTAAGTTAACAATTGGACGGGATTCTGATAACAGAAGCAAAGTTGTTTTTTGACATTGTGCTGGGTGATGTGAGGTTGACCTTGCTACAACTCTGCCATGCACACCCAAGCCATGGAGCTACAGGAGCAGTTTTTGAGCTGCTGTTAATACCAGAGGAAGTTTTGAACAGTTGCAATTATTGATTCGGCAGAGCATTGGTGACTTAAATGACCTATGCATCTCTACTTTCTAAGACCTCTAAGATGTCGCTCAGTAACAGACATGGTCTCCACTTCATGGCTGATTTGTTGTGGTTATTAAATGCTTCCATTTGTCAGTAAAATTGCTCACAATTGTTTATGAAATATTTATGACTGAAGAAATTTCACAAACTAGTTACACTGGTGACGTTCTACAACAGGACCACACGGTCAAGGAAAAAAACGGAGAAACATGACTGTGAACATACCTTAAGCTACAGTCACTCATCTGCATGAATCTTACCATCTGTAAGAAGCAGACCATTTGTTAGGTGGTATCTTAGTTGCATCCTTTTTTCCCTAATTAATTTTTTTTTCAAACGAGATGTTTGTTTCCAAGTCAATAAAAAGATCCCTGGAAGGTGTTTTTTCAGTTCTTCTTTTTATATATAAATGAAATCATATTCAGATTGATTTAAACAACAGATCAGTAAGACATGGAAGCAAATCTGATGCAATCTAATCTGTTTCACCGATCTCCATTGACTTGTATGATTGTGTCTGACCTGCAAATATGGATCTCATGATCTTTCTCTCGATGATCGAAAATAGATTCATAAAATGCTCTGGGTCCTTGTAATATCCACTTTCTTTTTCTCGGATATGTGTGAATGTTGAGTAGAAATCATTGTAACAACCGTCCAGTGCAACTAGCAGAGCTAGTGGAAAGGCAGAATCCCGAGAGACACCGAGACCCTTAACCCTATACAGGGATCTGGTTTACACTGAGCCCAGGAGATTTCTGCCTTAAAGTGAACCAGTCACCTCGTTTTAGGCCACTAGCCTACCACTACCTGGCCCTGCACCTTGCTAGCTCATTTCTGACCATCCCTCTCAGACCTAAAACTACATTACAAAGCTTCTGAAAAATGATTTAATACTTACATGCAGTCTACATCCGTAGACTGGAATGGGCGGTCTCCAGGGCTCCATTCTCCCTCCTTTCTTGCTCTTCTCACGCCATGCTGGGCGTCATCATTCTGTGTCCTCTGATGAAATTCCGACTCCTCCATACATTATGATGTGCACCCGGACATCATTTCCGGTCCGGTGCATTGTGTGGGCTTATCAGGTTGTATGGCCCGGTTCCCGGCGCATGTGCTGTGCACATATTGAAGCCACAATGCACCAGACTGGAACTGATGTCCATGTCACGTCATAATGTATGGAGGAGGCAGGAACTTCATCTGAGGATGATGACGCCCAGCAGGGCATGATAAAAGCCAGCGAGGAGGGAGAGTGGAGCCCTGGAGACCACCCATTCCAGTCTACGGATGTAGACTGCATGAAAGTTATTCAATAATTTTTCAGAAGCTTTATAATGTAGTTTTAGGTCTGAGAGAGATTGTTAGGGATGAGCTATCAAGGTGTATGGACAGGTAGTGGTAGGTTAGTGGCCTAAAATGAGCTGACGGGTTCCCTTTAAGGAAAAGCAGCAGTTCAGAGTAGAGAGGTAGTCAGACACAGAAGCCAGGGGAAAAGGCGAAGGAGAAAAACAGGATAGAAATATCAGGAAGCCGAGTCAAAACCAAGCGAACAGCGAGGTACAAAATCGTAACGATAATTCAGAGTCAAAGAACAAGGACAAGGTCTAATCACAGAGAAACAAACAGGTCAGAATGAGGAACCAGAAATATAGCTGGCAACTGAGACATGTTCTAGGGTTTATATAGGGAGTAGCCCTCCCCATAGGCAGGGGCTCAGGGATCAATGAACCTATCTGGACCACCCACATACCCAGCTGTGAAACACAACTGATCCCAGCCACACTAATCCCAGAAGATGAACGAAACCTGCGCTCTCCATAATTCACTGCAGAAACCTCTCCCCCAACACCAGCATCACTCACAGTGTGAACATGGTCATGTCTGTTGACAAGGGCAGAGGCCACAGAAGTAAATCCTGGCAGAGGCACAATTCCTTTATCATCAGCACCCTCTGTAGGGCAAACATGGCTGTGCCTAGTGGCTGGGGCAGGAATTACGGAAGCGGGTCCAGATGAGGACGCATTACTAGCACCATCCATAGATGGAAAATGGTGATGCCTAGTGGCCGGGGCAGGAACTACAGGAGCAGGTCCAAGTAGAGAAGTGACAGTCATGTACAGGAGATGAGAGGTGAATTAGCCTCATGTATATTCGTCTCGGTTATGGGACTAGAAGGGGTGAGGCCATTTAAGCCTGTTGCCCGATCGCCCTTGGTTTTATTAAAAAATCTAAACAGTACTTTTAATTTTGGTTACTTAAATGTTAGTTGTTCCAAACTTGTCGTGCCACAGCAGTTTGTGGAAATCAGTATAACACATTAGACCTTCATTCAATAGGAAGAGAATTTCCATTTGTATTTTCTATTAAAATACCATCGTGGGCTGAGCTCTCCAGCTTCTTTGCATCCTACATTGACAGTTGTAAAATTAACATCTTCACAAAGTGTTACTAATTAGGGTTTTGATGCTTGCCAAAACAAAGTAAAATCCCAGTAATAAGGTACTAAGGGGACATCACAATTAGCATTCCTTTTATGTAGTTGTGAATAGCTTAAAAGTAACTTTGAACACTTTTAAGAAGACTCCGCATCTCTATTAACCAATGTTCTCATTTATGATCTGAAGGCTGTGAGCTATGTTTGAGCGGAGTACAGTTCACAGACTTGTATGAGGTGCGGTCCTGGCTGTTGTGATTGGAAATGCTATTAAATGATAGTAACCGGGATGGGGAAGTAAAAGCTTCGATTTTGTTTTGGCACAAATACACGCCACAATGCCACAATTGCAAACGCAAATCTGAGGCAATAAACATTGCAAACCCAAATTAGTTTCATGTTTGTTAGCATTATTTAGGTCTGCATTCAATAGTTGCAGTAAACCATGTGTTTTTCTAAAATACTAAAGTCCCAATGATTATATTGAAGTTACTCTTCTTGCCTTGTAGTATCCACTGCTGTTTTCTTTGCACCAAATTCAAAATGGCACATATGGTTCATTGAGGCAAAATGAAAAATGCCTTATAGGGACTGATACATCAAAGTATTTACACAAGAAAATGGTGTAAAACATCTTAGATGGTTGCAAAATATTTGAGCAGAATAAAACATTACTTTTGACATGTTCTCCACCCATTTTGCATCTGTGATTTGGCATCTGAGGAAAGTGCGTTGCTCCGAAACCTGTAATAAAAAAAAATCACCTTGTTTGGAATAATTTATGAAGCATTGTTATATTGTCACGTGTTGACTGATCCGCAGTCCATGTGAATTACTCTAGTGCAGTTTAAACCGGAGTTAATATCCTTTGGTTCTTTCGAGTTTAATGCTGAAGCTGCTGGTTTGCGGCTCTATAGGTGGAGGTACAGGTTTACCAGGTGACCACACGCTTGGTCTTTAAATAGTCTCCCCTTCCTGCCGATGACGTCACTGATAGAGTTTCTCTGCCTTTGACTGAGTAAGCTGAAGATGTTTTTGCTCTGCTGAAGAGTCTTGCGTTTTGATTTTGGAAGTTGCTGTTATCCCTGTCCAGGGATGGAGGTGACAGGGAGTAGCACAGGGCTGGTTGAGGGCAAGGGTGGTGGCCAAGACCTCCTTGCCATATGAGGTACCTCTGGGTACAGGGCTAGCCAGGAGCCCCAGTCCAGGGCCAAAGTAGGTACCCAGGTTTTCTTGCCCGTTATACCAACCTGCTTCCTTTCCCTCACCATACACGTGACACATATTTGCTGAAAACATCAAACATTCTGGCAGTGCAGAGAAACCCCTTTTCTTATCTCCACTTCCATTGAAATCCAGTTCTTATTTGGAGACTGCTGCAGCCGAGGATTATTACTATATGTCTTTATAGTAGTTGTGGCTCTTCACAACTGCAAAAGGTGAGCACATTTGTGTCATCTAACTTACCCATACCCGGTTAAGACCCTATTTTGCACCATTGTCTTCCAGCATTTTTCTACTCCACCAGTTTCAAGCAGCTCCTCCATAATGGGTGCAACTGGGGAGGAGCCAGGGCAGTGCATTGGCTATGCTCAGCCATCTAATTCAAAGAAAGTGGTGGTGTTTCTTATGCCATATAATAGAAGCCATGGTAAAACGTGCGTCGGGTGGTTATTTAAGATAATATACAGTACTATGCATTCACCATACTTTGAGTTTCTAACAATTGAATTTTAGTATTATTTGGCCATTGCATATGTTATTTATTGGCTATTATGTGTATTATTTATTGGTATTTATTGGCCATTGCTTAGGTTATTTATTGATATTTAAGATTACACAGTATATTCTATGCACGTTCCATAATTTGAGGCTGCTGTGTATCATGTTATGACTTTATTATTATATCTATTACGTGTCATTGTTGTATTATTTTTTCTATTATGATTATTCAATATAGTATATGTCACGCTTGTGACTCACGCAGCTGGTAAGTGTCACTCTACTCACTGCAGGCAGTTCTCTGCTCCTCCCTCCATCAGATCATCTTGTGAGCTGCTCCTTGCAACACATCCAGCATTGCTACATCCTCCTGTGGCTGGAGAGTCTCCTCCCGGCTGTAATGAGGCATGGCCAAATGCCGCAGGAGTTTAATCAGTGGTTTCCTATGTGTGTTACTGCTCTGGCCTATCCCCTGCCAATAGTGGATATATTAGGCAGCTACTCCCTTCACGCCTTGCCTGATTATAAATTTTGCCTGATTTTTTCTTGTCTGTGTTTTGCCCTGCTTATCCTTATATCAATCTGGATTGCCTATTCTTTATCTTGATGTCTCCATTCCTTACCTTGGCTAAGTTCCCTGAACCTGTGCTGCCTTCCCTGACCTTGGGCAGTCTGACTACATCTCTTGATTTCATCCATCTGTACAAAGTACCCGAGTCACTGACCTCCCGGTCAGCTGCTGCAGTCCCAGACACTGTCCAGGAGTGGTTCCTGATGACCACAAGCGGCCCAACCTATCCTAAGCATCAGAGACTCTGGTGTAGTGAACTTCAACCTTTTTGAAGTTAGAAACCACAATTAGCTTTGAAAGATGGTCATGACCCACACTCAGTTCCAAGAGAGAGTCGCGAGCCACATCCAACTCCAAAATTATTGAGGAAAAATAAAAAGATGTAAAGAAACAAGACAACTTTCAAAATGGGGCAAATATTGTAGAGAATAAGGCTGAATATAACAAAGCCCCTTTTAAGAGAGCAAATTACGCCATAAAACTGGAGAAGCAACAAGTATGGCTTGGGACCAGAATGTGAAAAGGATATCATCGATAGATCTCATTCACATTTATTTAATGTGGGGTCTTCATTTTATAATCTCTCCACACTGAACTTGACCTGTGGTTTTGATCATCGGGAGCAATATCCAAGATAGACACTTGTGCATTGAGTTTGGATTGATGGTTCAAGGCAAAATAAGCTAACTGTACAGATACCCTACCATCAATATCCAATTAGATTCTATTCTATGCTGGGTGGTACAGTAGTCAGTCACCTTATGTACCCAGAGAGCTCCAGTAGTAGGTCCAAGTCTGAGAACACATGCACATCATCATCGCATGGTGGTCTTGATACATGTACCACCCAGCATGTCTCTTCATTACTGTCCATCAAGTCTAATGGTAGATAATAGATGGGAGCAACTTTCATGAGGTTGTCCACTGCTTAGACATTGATGGCTCATCCTCAGCATAGGTCTTCAATGTCTAATTGGATGGGACGCAGCATACTTGCTGATCAGCTGTTTCCAGTGCTGGAGGCAGCAGTCTGTGACCAGAAGTGCTCCATTCCGGAGCTGCATCGTCTTCTGATAGTGGCCGCAGCCGGGTACTTCAAATCCACCTCCTATTTTTTTGAACAAGAGGCGGATGTACAGAATCTGGCCATGGCCACTATCAGAAGACTGGGCAGCACTGAAAATGAGCATTTCCGGCTACAAGCTGCCGCCATCACCACTGAGAATAGCTGATGGGTGTTGGAACTCGACGAGTAGAGATTGATGACCTATCCTGAGGATGGGCCATTGATGTCTAAGTAGTGGACAACCCATTTAAGGTTTATTCTAAAAAGAGCACATCCATTTTTTATTATTACGCTTAAGTATTAATCTAGCAAATGGTTAAGAAATTAAAATGACGGCTAGCATTTGTAATATAAAGGTTAATTGAGCACGGAAAGTTTGTCACATGCAATCATTTTGCTAGTATCAGGTGTTTCAATCTGTTCAGTTATCAGATCAGAGAACAGTGCACCTGAGCTTTATGTTTGTGCTGTAAAGATTCGTTGCTGGAGGCATTATGTGCACACTATGGTGTAATTAAATCTAACCCTCCCTTGGCAAGAAATGCACTGAGGTATCGCACATTGTGTGTCGTATCGTTATTAAGTAGATGATGACACTTGTCAGGGATTATATGTGAATGGTGATGTTTTTTGCCATTTTAGATCATTCATTGTTGCCATATTCTTGCAAGCTTCATCTACCAACCTTTTCCTCTACATTTAAACTTTACTGGAAAGGTACCTTTCTATCTGTATTATACAGCCCTGGATGTCATCCACATTATCTACATATCCTTGTAATTAGTGATGAGCGAGCACTAAAATGCTCGGGTGCTCGGTGCTCTGGCCGAGCATCTCAAGATGCTCGTGTACTCGGCCGAGCACCGAGCCCAATGTAAGTCAATGAGTGACAGGCTCCGCCCACAGACTTCCGGGTGTAAAACGAGTATTGCTGGGAAAGGGCGGGAGGGGGGGCTTTTTGAAATTGCTGCAACATACAACACCTTGCTGTGGCCCCCAGAGGGATCCTAACAATGAATCTGCTCTCTGTGAGGTGCCAGCTCACTGTGTGAACTGAAGGGAGCTGTGTACATGTGTCAGATCGCTTATTATTACCGAGCATCCCGAGCATCTCGGCGGTACTCGGTGCTCGCCGAGCATCCCGAGTACCGGGATACTCGTGCGAGTACCGAGCAGCACAGAGCATACTCGCTCATCACTACTTGTAATCTGTTTTGTCATATATTTTTGAACAGTTCTAAATGGAAGATGCACAGGATTAACCCTAAAATACTTGACTATCGATTTATAAGTGCTGGATAACCCTGGTCACCAAAATCTAGAACTGTGGTGACAAGGGTAATAGGGCAATCCCTATTATTCACTTTTCTAAAATAAATATGGGTTAGGACTTGGGGTCTGGTTGGAAATTTTGTTGAAAAGGGAGTTAAGCGGTTGTTGGGGCGCTCAAATGAGAGAGACTGGGCAAGTGATAAAAGGATAATACTTTCCTTTATTGTGTGTAAGTCAGAGGTCCTCACAATTGGATATTTTGTGTCTTGTTAAAGGGATACTGTCACCTCCAGAACGCCTCCTAAGCTAGCAAAACATGTCCCTGCAGCATCCATTCACTAATCCCACACTCCTTTTGTCTCCTAAAAGCATTCTGTGAAAGTGCATAAAAACATTTTAATACTTACTCATTAGTGATTATAATTAGCAGGGGCTATATTCTTTAGTCACCAGGGCGGGCTGTTTTGCAGGCTCCAGGATCCACCCTCTCTCTGTCTGTTTGCTCTGCATGTGCAGGCTTTACCCTCCCCCTCTCTATCACTCACAGAATGAAAATCATTAGTCCTGCCTTCAGCTCCACATCACACCAGCACAGACAGAGAGAGGGTGGATCCTCCAGGCTACAAAACAACACGCCCTGGTGACTAAAGAATATAGCCCCTGCTAATTATAATCACTAATGAGTAAGTATTAAAACGTTTTTATGCACTTTCACAGGATGCTTTTAGAAGACAAAAGAAGTGTGAGATTAGTGATAGGATGCTGCAGGGACATGTTTTGCTAGCTTATGAGGCGTTTTGGAGGTGACAGGATCCCTTTTAAGTCTTGTTAAGCATGTCTTTTTTATTTATTTTAATTTAATACATTTATATGTGCATATAGGATAGTATGAGTGTAATAATAAACTCCCCTACTGCTGCTTTCTCTGGTGTCCAGTGCCGCTCTTCTCCTATTCTTGGTGTCGTTACCGCTCTGCAGACTTTCCATGGTTTAGCTGTGCTCTGACTGATATGTAAGGCTCACTTTGTCATGTCTGGTGGATCTATACCCAAGCAGGGCCCTTCACGCATTTGTTCATGCTCCAGCTCTCCATCAGGTCATCTGTTGGCCCTCACAGGTCATAAAGGGTGGGGTGTCTCCTCCGGATGGTGGCGCTAGTGTAGGTGCTCGCTCTGGCCGTGTATTATGCTCTGGGAGACTTATTTCTGGTGATGCTGGGAGGTGAGAGGCCATCACTCTAAACGATTATGATGTTCAAAGACAACAGATCTCCTGGTGTCACTTGTTGCCAGTGAATATGGGTCGCTGTGTCCGCTGGACCAGCAAGGTGGTGAGAGTTTCCTTCCATTTCACCTGACTTGCCCCCTCTTTTGTCTCTCTGGGCTGAGTGTGGAGATGGGGTGTCGCCTCAGAGATATCAGGTGATCTCTAAGAGGCAAATATAAACCCGCCATATATCTGAGTTGTGCTGATTATTTCACTTGTGTTCTGGTGAGTTTGATCCGACTGTGGTCTATGTGCCTATTTGCGAGCTACCACACTGTTTGCCACTTAGGAAATGCTCTGCCAAAGTTCCTCACTTCCAGGACAAGAAGGCAGATGAAAAGTACCAGTGGCGTAACTTTAGGCCCAGGGGCCCCGATGCGAAAGCTCCAACGGGGCCCCCAACTCTTGCAAATCTTTCATATTATTAGTCTTTTTCTATAGGCCAAAGGGACTTTTGGGCCCCCCCAGGCTGCAGGGCCCGGGTGCGATCGCAACCCTGCACCTGTTGTAGTTACGCCCCTGAAAAGTACCCTGGACCTTCAGGTGGGCTGCAGCGTGCTGGCTAGCGCAAAGTGTTACTGGCATGTTGGCTTGTTGTCCGGTCATTCCACCATTACCCTAGCATTACAGTTTAACAGTGTAGGCCTATCAAGTGTCAGAACGAGTTTCCATGGACTTACATTGTAAAAGTGACTTCCAGCTCATGCATAGGGGAGCAAGATGGTCTGAAGAGGGGTGTCGACACTGAGAAGAGGAGCAGAACAGCATTGGTTTCCAGCGACAGTGGTAGTCCGGGAGTATATTAACACTCTCACACTATACTACATAAACACATACACAAATTAAGGAGAATAAACCTTCATGGGAATGCTTTTTTTTAATATTATTTAGTACAGAATAATATATCATTCTGCTTCTCATCTTAAGGCAAAGCTTTCAGACGAGAGGGAGTTCAGATACCAAGAGATGCATCAGTTTCTTGTCAATGCTCATTTTTTTGCAGAAGATGATTGAAGTGGACTTTACAGTACTTCACTCAGAGTACAGTGTGTTTGTCTCGTGGAAACACACAGCAATTGCTTCAAATGATTCAGGCGCCTTTTACAATGAGAAACATCCAATCCAACTTGAAGTTGCCACTCACACACTGATGCACAAGTGTAATCCAGCATTATCCTCGAAGCTTATCTACTCTGAGCTCCTGGCACAGGCTGGCAGGCACACTCTTTGTGTGACAAACGTCCATCACTATGAAGATTGCCGCTGTCTGGCCATGTGTCTCCTCTGCCTGTTTTATCACGTAGACTAGTGCTCTATGAATTACTGGCGGGAACTGCAGAAATAATTGTTATCACAAGTCTCTGTCTCTGCTGTGTTAATACCAGTTCTTTTACTGAAAAACATAGCAACATTGTCTTTCATTAAAGGGGTTGTCTGGTCTAAAACGATAATTCTGCAGTTACTCTATGTGGCTGCAGACCTATTGAGTCTTCCAGTGCCCACACTGTGCTCTGCAGGAATCACTGTTTCTAAACCGGGAACGGACTGCATATATGCAATATGCATGTTCCCGGCCACTGTGGCTAGAGATCCCGACTAGTGTATGGAGTAAGCCTGCTCCCACTAGTCAGACACACCCCGTCCATACACGTATTGAGTGAGGCCTCACTGTCTAGACAACGACTTTAAAAGCTTTCTAAGGGCCATTTCACATCAGCGGTATTTTCAAATTGCGGCGGCTAAAAAAGCATCTGCGGATTACGCATACGAACTTGTGCACACTTGGCAAGCCCTGCAATGTCTTGGCTGCGGAAGGGTGCGCAGTGCGCAGTGCGGTTCGCACTTGCGGAGGTGCGCGCGAAAAAAGTGCTAGCAGCGTTTTTTCGCGCCGCACCTGCCGAAAGTGCCGAACCACACTTGCCGCCTTACCGCAAGCCCCATAGACATTGCATGGGGCTTGCCGCAAGTGTGCCGCAAGTGTCGCGGTTATGCGGTAATCGCGGCAGATGCGTTTTTTTCACCGCATCTGCCGCGATTTGAAAATACGCTGGTGTGAAAGGGCCCTTAGTACTTTGTATATTGACAGTAAGCTGCTAATCAGTGCTGTTGGCGTGGATGGACAGGAGGCATGCATGCAGCTGATTATGTCTACTAATTAAACACTGATTGTATTTAAAACTACAGCATACTTCTTAATAAGTGACACATCACTGCAATCAGTGTATCAGCACCTACCTCATGCTGTCCTCAGATAACATGGAAAAACTTGCTAGCTTATTTCTTTTAAACTCAGAGATCTCCATGCTTGAACTCCAAGACATACACCTCTACTGACCCAAAAGTGCAAGAAATTTGGTTCTAGTATGCTCAAAACCATGTAAATAAGCAAAAGAGGTTATCAGATTCTGTTTTATGGAATGATGAAGTTTCTGGTAGAAGGATCATAGACCTCTGGGAGCGCAAATCGCCTGGTAAAACTCTATGGAATGATGAAACAACACTTGCACTTTTCAGGCCTATGGATCAGTGGTATGTTGGAAGTGGAAGAATGAACTGAAAAGAGACACACTGACTGCAGTGAAGCATGGTGGTTACTCATTGTTCAGCGGCTGCTTTGCTGCCTCTGGCACTGGATACCTGTATGTGGCAGATCAGGTGGATTCAGTCAACGTTTGGTTTCAGATGAAAACCTTGGGAGATTTTGGAGTTGCAATTACAATTACCTGACTTCATCCTGTTGAGAACCATTCGTGGGCTTTGAAGAAGGAAGTGTTGACACGCAAACCCTAAAATATCAGTAAACTGTAGGCCATGGCCATGAGGAAAGGACCTAGATTCTTTACCAGAGCTGGTCATAACCGCCAAAAGTGACCTTTGCTCTGTAGACCCTTGTGACAAAGAAATGGATTCATTCTGAGACTGTAGTAGTCAATAAAAATGTAATTTTGTGTTGAATTTCAATAAACCACGTGTTACATTAGTTGTGTTGATTTTTTTCCTATTTGCTAAATTTATTACTAGTGATGAGTGAGTGTAATCGTTACTATTCACTACTTGCACAGATAGTACAGTATTCACGATACTCGTTACTCGAGTATCGCTGGAGCTCGTGAGAGATGTGTCCATCGTGCATATCTGACACATATTGCCAGCTCCCTTCAGTAAACAATGGGAGCTGGAACCTCACAGTGCAGATTGGATGTTAGGGTCTCTCTGGGGGGCAAAGCAAGGTGTTTTATGCGTAGAATGTAAAAAAGCCCACCTTCCTATCCTGTCCTGAAAAGACTCATTTTATGGCCGGATGTGTGTGGCAGAGCCTATCACTAATTGACTAACACTGGACTCGCTATTCGGACGAATAATCAAGTATTAAAAACTACTCGGTACAAATTCTCCGAAGCCAAGTATTTCACTATCCGCTCATCACTATTTATTGCAAACACATGCTTTTTTTAAAATTTTGCTAATAAATCTAAAAAAGGGGTTAAATAGTCTTGATTGCAACCATAGAAAAATATTTTATGTTCTGCCATGTTTAACCTGTTGGCTGTTGGGTTAATTCACACAGTGCATTTTTCGTGCGTTTTTTGAGGATCTGCTTCTCAGCTGCAAAACAGATCCACTTTTTTAAAAAAACGCATCACCTATTCACACACTGCGTTTTTGCTGTTTTTCCTGGATGCGTTTTTTAGCACATTCACAATGGGGGCAATGGGAAAAGTGCACTAGGAAAAATGCAAAGAAATTGACATGCTCAATCTTTTTGAGGATCCATTTTAGCCAAAACTGATCCTCAAAAAAATGCAGCGTCTGAATGGTAAATTTGGAAATACATTGACTTTGCTGGGATTTACAAAGTCACTGCAAAAAAGGATCCTCAAGAAACGCACCGAAAATGTGTGAACGTAGCCTTGCTACATTCAGAAGAACGTTTTGAGCGTTTTTTGAGGATTCACTTTGCTTCTGCAAAACAAATCTGTTTTTAGGAAAATCATCACCTTTTCTCACACTGCTTTGGCTGCGTTTTTGACAGATCCATTTTTTTTCACATAGACAATGGAGTCAATGCAAAAGGCGGATCTGGAAAACGCCCAGAAATTGACATTTTCCTTCTTTGCACGGATCAATTTTTCAGCCCAAAAACTGATCCATGCAAAACTTTGGGTCTGAATGCTAAATTTTGAAATGCATTGACTCGGCTGGGATGCCCAATCACTGCATTTCACAGCAAAAAATGGATCCATCAAAAACGGTACAAAAACGCACTGTCTGAACGTAGCCTTAGACAACTAACTGCAGCAGAAACTTCTCTGCTGTGCCTTGTCGTAGTAGTACATAGCATAAGTAAACCCCCATGTACTTTGTCCATGACAAATGTACATTTAAAACATTATATCTTGGAATAATAATAAGTTCCACAATTGGATGCTGTAATGTCTGTATACTCTCTTGCATCCTCCCCGGGACCAGGAGACGTGGTATGATCAAACCATGTCCCTGTACGGTCAGACACATCCATTACACAGTACACAGCAGGGACACATATATAAGATTATCTCAGCACAGGAGATGTGGTATGATCAAACCATGTCCCTGTACGGTAAGACACATCCATTACACAGTACATGTTAAGAAAAAAACAGAAAGGGGCTCAATATGTGAAGCACCAAGTGGTAAAAGGTAAGTATAAGAGGGGCCACTTACCTAACCTGGCTGTTCATCTCTGCACAACCTCAGTAACAGGCTCCTGGTTTGGGGATCACTCCAGGGACCGGAGCGTCTCTTTGCTGTTGGCGGCGTTCCCGCATCACATCCGGTTCCGGTCACATGATGGGGGAAATAAGTGGCATCACGGCAGGTCCTTGTGCGCTGATTAAGTGCCCCAGTGCTCCTAAAAGACCACCACATTTTTTTCTCTATTACACAGTACATAGCAGGGACACATATATAAGATTATCTCAGCACAGGAGATGTGGTATGATCACACCGTGTCCCTGTACGGTCAAACACATCCATTACACAGTATATAGCAGGGACACATATATAAGATTATCTCAGCCCAGGAGATGTGATCTGATCAGACCATGTCCCTGTACGGTCAGACACATCCATTACACAGTACATAGCAGGGACACATATATAAGATTATCTCAGCACAGGAGATGTGGCATGATCAGACCATGTCCCTGTACGGTCAGACACATCCATTATTCAATACATAGCAGGGACACATATACAGTTGTGGCCAAAAGTATTGACACCCCTGCAATTCTGTCAGATAATACTCAGTTTCTTCCTGAAAATGATTTCAATCACAAATTCTTTGGTATTATCTTAATTTAATTTGTCTTCAATGAAAAAACACAAAAAGAATTGTCCTACAGCCAAATTGGATATAGTTTCACACCAACCATAAAAAAGGGGGTGGACAAAAGTATTGGCACTGTTAGAAAAATCATGTGATGCTTCTCTACTTTGTGTAATTAACAGCACCTGTAACTTACCTGTGGCACCTAACAGGTGTTGGCAATAACTAAATCACACTTGTAGCCAGTTGACATGAATTAAAGTTGACTCAACCTCTGTCCTGTGTCCTTGTGTGTACCACATTGAGCAAGGAGAAAAGAAAAACCAAAGAACTGTCTGAGGACTTGAGAAAAAAAATTGTGAGGAAGCATGAGCAATCTCAAGGCTACAAGTCCATCTCCAAACACCTGAATGTTCCTGTGTCTACCGTGCACAGTGTCATCAAGACGTTTAAAGCCCATGGCTCTGTGGCTAACCTCCCTAGATGTGGACGGAAAAGAAAACTTGACAAGAGATTTCAATGCAAGATTGTGCGGATGGTGGATAAAGAACCTCGACTAACATCCAAACAAGTTCAAGATGCCCTGCAGTCCGAGGGTACAACAGTGTCAACCCGTACTATCTGTCGGCATCTGAATAAAAAGGGACTGTATGGTAGGATACCCAGGAAGACCCCACATCTTACCCCGAGACATAAAAAAAGCCAGGCTGGAGTTTGCCAAAACTTACCTGAGAAAGCCTACAACGTTTTGGAAGAATGCTCTCTGGTCAGATGAGACAAAAGTAGAGCTTTTTGGGCAAAGGCATCAACATAGAGTTTACAGGAGAAAAAAAGAGGCATTCAAAGAAAAGAACACAGTCCCTACAGTCAAACATGGCGGAGGTTCCCTGATGTTTTGGGGTTGCTTTGCTGCCTCAGGCACTGGACTGCTTGACCGTGTGCATGGCATTTTGAAGTCTGAAGACTACCAACACATTTTGCAGCATAATGTAGGGCCCAGTGTGAGAAAGCTGGGTCTCCCTCAGAGGTCATGGGTCTTCCAGCAGGACAATGACCCAAAAGACACTTCAAAAAGCACTAGAAAATGGTTTGAGAGAAAGCACTGGAGACTTCTAAGGTGGCCAGCAATGAGTCCAGACCTGAATCCCATAGAACAGTGATGGCGAACTCCAGGCCTCGAGTGCCGCACACAGTGCAGGTTTTCAGGATTTCCTTAGAGTTTGACAGTTGGAAATTTGATTGCCAACTGTCAAATGCAATGGAAATCCTGAAAACCTGGACTGTGTGCGGCACTCGAGGCCTGGAGTTCGCCATCACTGCCATAGAACATCTGTGGAGAGATCTAAAAATGGCAGTTTGGAGAAGGAACCCTTCAAATATCAGGGACCTGGAGCAGTTTGCCAAAGAAGAATGGTCTAAAATTCCAGCAGAGCATTTTAAGAAACTCATTGATAGTTACCGGAAGCGGTTGATCGCAGTTATTTTGACTTAAGGTTGTGCAACCAAGTATTAGGTTGAGGGTGCCAATACTTTTGTGTGGCCCATTTTTGGAGTTTGGTGTGAAATGATCAATGTTTTGCTTTTTGCTTCATTCTCTTTTATGTTTTTTCATTGAAGATAAATTAAATGAAGATAATAATACCAAACAATTTGTAATTGCAATCATTTTCAGGAAGAAACTGAGTATTATCTGACAGAATTGAAGGGGTGTCAATACTTTTGGCCACAACTGTATAAGATTATCTCGGCACAGGAACATTTTTTTTTTGCACATCCAATTGTGGAAAATATTATTATTCCAAAATCTATTGATTAAAATCAACTTTGTTCATGGGAAAATCACTTTAACAGTTTAAATCTAAAAGAAAACAAAAAAATCTAATTTGAACCTGGGGCAGTATGCAAAACCAAAATAAAGTGCAATAAAAGAAGAGGGGTAGGCTAACCTGGTAGTGTTATGCAAGGATTGCGATGCCCTGAAGACCTGAATACACATAAAAGCTGCTTCCTAAACACGGTTGTTTCTATGTGGCTCGGCAAGCTGTCAGAGTATACATCTAAAGGGAATCTGTCATTTAAAAAACACTGTTAACCTGCAGATATGGGGTTAGATTACAAGATGATAGTGTTCTGACATTGTGTCGCGTTGCACGGATAACCTTGATGCCGATAGGAAATGACCTTTATTCCTTGAGCTTTCAGTCATAGGGGCATGACTTCAGTCGCGGCTCTGTGCATAGTGATCGGCAGCTGTAACTGTGCATTGGCACTGACTGACATCCGGCTCTGTACTGATACAAAGCAGAATGGGCTGTCCATCAGTACTGGGGCATGAATAAAGCTGCCGCTTACTATACTCAGAGCTGTGACTGAAACCATTCTGGTTACTCCCCTATAACTGAAAGCCGAAAGCTGCCAGGAGGAATGGCGCCAGAACAGCAATCATTTACTAATTCACCCCATATCTCCAGGTTAATAGCATTTTTTTACAGTATATATTCTTTTTAACTAAAGATTATAAAAAGCAAACTTGTCTTTTTTCAGTGCATGTGTCGTTCAATAGGCGAAGCTTACTAATGTTCATTGACAAATAAAGCCCCTATAAAACAAGTCCACATAATATGATCATGATGCACAAAGTCAATAAAAGGTTAATTGGAATAAGGTGCAAAAATAAGTAATTTGTTTATTAGAAGCAGAGGGGACTGATGTATCTGTATTTATGTGTGTTGTCATGGAGACTGTGCACGCTGTCATGTTGACTGAAAAATTGCACTATGATAGTGGTGCGTTCTTTACAGAAGTTTACGTGTATATGTAAAATATAGAAAATATAGGGCATGATTGGCATAAAAAGATGGCTCTGTTATGGATGAGGCAACAACTGCAGAAGCAACTAACAGCCCCACATTGAGCTCAGCATCTATTCTTGAGGAGCCTTGCATCGTTTGGGGAAGACACATTTCAGGTAGGGGTCATGTTATTATATATCATAGTAGGATGTAAACTGAATTTTCCAAGTCTGAGGGCAGCATGAAATATGGACGGAAACTCTGATTCCACTTTTTACTCTAGCTTTGCTAAAATCACTGTCTTATCTGCTGCAGGTTTGCTAGTCCTCGCAGTGGTAGCTCTCTAACCATATCCATGTCTGCCTGCACTGTGCATTACCTGTAACCTGTCACTCAATGGTGGAGGGCAAGGATAGACAGAGCTCATGAATATCGAGGACTATCACTTAGAGGGGTAGCATAGCTGCACCAGATAAAGCAGTGAATTATCAAAACTACAGCAAGAAACCCTTTAAAAGGAACTTTCAATCGATACAATCTGCCCAAATCATAGGCAGCATGTAACAGACACTTAGTTTCCGATCACAGCCAGGTATATTTTACTCTGAAACAGTGGCCCAACTGCAGTCTGAAGGGGCTCCGGTGCGAAATTTGGACCTGACACTACACACACACACACACACACACACACTTTGGCCAGTTGTATGAGGCCTTGTAACTTTCTAAATTCTATAAAGACTTATGAATTGCCCCCATAATAGTATACTGTATATGGTCCCCATACTGGTATCCTATTATATATGGTCCACACGGTCCCCATCCTGGTATATATGTTGCTCATCTTGGTATATAAGTCCTTCATCCTGGCATATATGTTCTCCATCCTTGTATATATAAGCCCATCCTGGTATACATGGTCCCCATACTAGTATATTTGTCTTTAATACATAATTAAAAACAACAACATTCTACTCATTTCTCATCTGTTCCCACATCACCCAGTGTCCTATATATCCAATGCACAATGGCTACAGCTGACATCGGAGAGCCCGCCATGGTGCGACACCTCCGACATCAGCTGTATATCGCTATACAGGATGCGTAGCCTTAGAAGCGCATTTAACTGAAGCAAGTGCTGTGGTCATCAGTCTCCAGGACCCCCAGGCTTGGTTAAGATTCCTTCGACCGTGATCATTACTCTCCTGCTCTAAAACGCTGCAGTGTTCAGAAAAAAAAACCATACCTTTAATAGCTGCCGGGGACTGAGCCGCACTGTGCACTAGTCGTATAGATGGGTTTCCAGCGGCTTCTCCCATCCCTCTGACAGTGACTGACCGGCTATGTACGTGTATCGATTGAGACCTGTCAGTCACTGGGAGAAGCCACTTGGAACTCACCTCTACGACTAGTCACCTGAGTGCCTCGATCCTTGGTGGCTATTAAAAGTATGTTTTTCTCTGAAATGCCTCAGTGTTTCCGAGTGGAATATGCCTGGCTGTGATTGTACAGCTATTGCCTTATACATGCTGTCCATGGTTTGAGCCGCATATATTAGCTGACAGATTCCTTTTAAGTGCCATACTGGTGGAATCAGGGTCTCCGTCCCTACTTCATGATTCTCAAGTGAAGAGAGTTTTTCATTTTTATTTAATAAAAAATCTATATTAAACATGAAAATAAGCAACTTTGTAATTTATCTTATCAGAAATGTGCTTCTTTCTCCTTCTGGACTGATCACTCTCAAAATTCTCAATTCATAGGTAAAATCTGTATTCAGTAATGACCGATTTACCTATTACGGAGATAGGAGATGACAGTTGGTGCTTATAAGATTCTATGCAGAGAGGAGGAAGGAGGAACTAGACTAAGACACAGACATTCGTCTGCAAGTTCTCTTGAAATGACAGTTACAGTTCTCCATAGAACATTTGAATGCTGTTATCTTCTATCTGTCTACAGAATTTATCCCTGAATTGAAAATTTGGAGACTAAAGTACTGGAGGGAAAAGAAGCTGATAAAATAAATTGAAAGCTTCTTATTACATTTGTACTATTGATTAAAAAACACTGGTTAATCTTAATACCATGCGCTTCCCATTAAGTTTATTATACATTAAATGTACGTAGGTAATGTAGTGCGAGTGTTCTTGATATACTAACCTACTGCTTTTCACATTCCCACCTGAGCCTGCTCCTTAGAATTCTGCTTCTTGTCAGTGGGCACCACTGTATTTGCTCTGTAGGTGGTACTGGTGATAGGGGAGAAGTCAAAGCTAGAAACTCTCGAGAATGCAGGCTCTGCCCATCCACTAAGGTTAGAGTGGCTAGGGCTTGCTGTACGTCACAGTCTGACAGTGGTGTGTGTGTGCGCGCCCTCTGTCCAGCTGAAGTCATTAACTTCTAGAGCTTCAGCCTATTGGAAAGTACCACACCCTACTAATACCTTCAGCTTTCTGCTGGAAGCTGCCAGAAATAGCTTTTGGTGTCCCTGGCTAGTGTCCTGGCTTGTATTGCTGTTTTTTACCCCTCATCCTTGCCAGCACCACATAAGTAATAGGATTTGCCACTCCAGGAAAGGAAACCCACTAAAATAAAACGGCGGCACCTTCACGTCCTCATCAGTTCAGTTTCCTGAATTGAAGTTTTCTGTTTTTCTGGAGGAGAAGAGTCCCACACGTGGGGGTTTAGGATTGTCTTAGCTGAAAATATTCCTTGGGCTGGGGCCTGTGTGGTAAGAGCAGTCTTAGATGCATTCCCCCACAGCCTGGCTGTTGCGGTGACGAGGTGGGGGCCTTGGAGCAGAGAGGCTCGACCCCACGTTGCCACAGGTCTGTGCGCATGTGCAGCCACCTGTTTGTAGTCCCTGCCATGCATACACCAGGGTGAAGATCTGGAAGTGACGTTCTCGACGAAGCCGGTGCTCCAGTGCAACCTGGAAGTGACCACTTGACGCATGCACAGGGCTCCCATTCAAGATGATGGTGATTGCGGCCGGAATGTGGTCGGGGAGGACTTTTCTGTACACTGGAAGAAGCAGGGATAGGCATTTAAAGAGCAGGATTCTGACAGGCGATAGTGAACATAGTTTTTGCTTTTCAGATGGCAGATGAGTCCTCACCTAGGGTGCAGCCCAGCCAGCAGCAAGACCCACCCAGCCAGCAGATTGCATCCTGGATGGGTATTGGTACTGCTGATGGCCTTTTCACCATGGCTAGTCATCTATCAGATGGTTCAGCTGAGATTCCAGCCAGCCAAGTCCTGTCTCCAAATCCGGTACTCAGTGTGGTGGGTGAGTGATCTATGTGAATGTGACTACTTAGTTACTGAGGGTCCTCCTCCATGTCCCTTTTGCGTTTTCATTAGGAAAGACCTAGGAAGAAACTAATTAAGAGAAAGCGTAAAGAATGTGCCTTGAGTAGAGAGCAATCATCTCCAGATTATCAGAAAGACCTCTATAGTTCTTGTATTCAGAAGACTATTCTGAAGAGGCCTCTAACTTCACCTCTAACCTTACAAGTTTAATGGCTGATATGGGGGATTCGTTAAAGGAATCTGTCGCCCCCTTTGGGCATTTTAAACTATGCCCACCAGCTTACACATTATGTAAATGAGGTTCTAGTAACCCCTATATGTGCCCAGACTGGCCCCTCATACCTAAAATATGAACTTTTATTGTAACCAGCGCCTGCCTCCTCTTGAGATCGGGAGGCTGATGTTTAGACCTGGGGGATGATGTCCGCGCCGCCCCTCCATCCTGCAAAACCCACCCTGCACGTTTTTAAATTTCCCGCCCCTCCTCTGGCTGCCGCTTGAGTGACAGCCGCAGTGGAGCGGTTGTCCGCGCTGCATTGAACAGGCTGATGTCTCCCGACACTTTACAAATCTTGCGAGACGTCGGCACTATGCACGGACACCCGCTCCACTGCGCCTGTCTGTGCCAGAAAAAAGTCTTGCAAGACATCAGCATGTTGAATGCAGCGCAGACACACACTCCACTGTGCCGTCACGAGTGCGGCCGTCACTCAAGCGCCAGCCAGAGGAGGGGCGTGAAATTTTTTTTTTCGAACCATCATTTTTTATTTTACATTGTAAGTAGAAATGCATTTACACTCATGACATAGGAACAACAGTAGAAATCAAATAACAACATTGAAAAAGGTACAGCACATTGCATCCTAGTGCTCTGATATCAGTAATCACTTTATATTGATGCCCTATAGAACATTAACTAGTAACTCCCTAACCCACCCACTTTCCTTCCTAGAGTACATCTCAACAGGTTTGTGCATTTTCGAGTTTACTGTAGGTTTCGTGATAAAGTTTTATGACTGTTAGGCACATTTGAGTCTACCTAACGTGCCTCCCAGGTCTTCATTGGCGTACCATGCTGAAGATCTATGAGATAGCATGAAATTCCTTATTTCTACTTCCGTGAATTCCTATTCAATGAATAGTCTCCACTTATTAAAAAATGTTTCCGTTAGTTTACTGGGGCTACTTGCTACGTCTAAGGATTTGAGTGCAAGTGTTTTTCGCAATGAATTTTTGACCTGTGCCAGGTCAGGGGGTCTATCGTTCAACCAGAACTGCAGCAGCAGTCTCTTTGCAGTTATTGCAATATAGTGAAACAGTACATGTGGTTGTGTCATTCCTGTCGTGTTATTCTGGTAGTGGAAAAGCCATAGCATTGGGTTCAGTTTGTCTAGCCCTACGCATATTCCCCTTGCCCACTGTTCAACTGAGGTCCAGAATCTTTGGGTAGCAGGGCAGGACCAAAGGCCGTGTTCCAAATCCGTCATGTGTGCTTTACACTTAGGGCAGTTTACCCACATCTCCTGTCTACCTGGTGTTGGGGGTATGTTAAATGCCAAAATTGTCCCGTGGCTAATCCTAAATTGTGAGTCTCTCCAGCGTTCGTCCTGTACAAAACGTCTGCAGGTCTCCCAACCCTCTATTATTTTCTGTGTGAGGTCAGGGTCCTT
Source organism: Allobates femoralis (assembly GCA_033576535.1). Taxonomy (NCBI): domain Eukaryota; kingdom Metazoa; phylum Chordata; class Amphibia; order Anura; family Aromobatidae; genus Allobates; species Allobates femoralis. Next base: position 54,641,686 of record JARQOC010000012.1, read on the forward strand.
CATGTGTTTTTTCCATTTTGTGAAAAGGGGTGTCTTCTTTGCCAGTCGTAGAACCGTCTGCAAATTAGCGTAGAGAGAAGTTATTGATATATCTTCTTCATTCATAGCCATCAATTTGGACCATAGATTATCACTGACCTCTCTCGATATATCATTCAATTGCGAGAGTAGGTAATGGTGAATCTGGCGGTACTGGATGGCCTGGTACCGAGGAAGGTTGTACGTTTGGAGGACCTCACTTTCAGTCATCCATCTTTTTTCTCCTGGGATCATAAGATCATGCAGGGTTTTGATTCCTTTCTCTCTCCACGCCAAGAACAGTCGGCTCTCGCGACCTAACGGGAATGCCGGGCATTTCCATGGGTTGAGTAGTTTAGAAATTTTCCAGGACAAATTAAGTTTTTTCCTTACCCCCTTCCATGTTGCTATCGTGTCCCTAAATATTATTGTGTTCTTGATGGATTTGGGCAATTGGGGTAATGGCGTGTGTAACAAAGCTGACAGTTCCCAGGGTCTAGTGAACTCTCCCTCCAAGGCTGTGTCTGAGTGTCTGCCAGTGCCTCTCACCCAATCAAGAACATTACGTAGGATACATGCTAAGTTATAGCCACGGACATCTGGGAGCTGAAGACCCCCTTCTTGTTTTTGTCGTATCAATACATTGAAAGCAAGTCTAGGTCTTTTCCCCCTCCATAGGAATTTTGAGAAGGCCTTGTTCAATCTAGTTAAATCTGTATGTTTTAACAGCATGGGGATATTTTGGAGCGGATACAATAGTCTAGCGAAGCTGACCATCTTAAGTAGATGGCTTCTTCCCATCAAAGAGAGTGGCAAATTGGCCCAACCCGCAAGTTCCTTTTCGATTTTTAGAAGAATTGGGATGAAATTCAATTTGTAAGTTTGAGTGGGATTTCTGGCCAGACGAATACCCAAGTACTTAATGCTGTCTTTAGCAACTGGTATGTTGCAAAATTGTGAGCGTCGTGAGAGTCTACTTTTTGGATTAAGGAACATTATCTCGCATTTTTCTTTGTTTAATCGAAAGCCCGATTGTTTACCTAAGGTGTCAATTGTTTCAAGAACGTGAGGGAGATCCCTTTCTAGATTTTGCATGTACAAAACAATATCATCAGCAAAAAGTGACAGTTTGGCTTCTTTGGTTCCCACCCTGAAGCCTTCATAGATTGAGCTCTGCTCCAGATACAGAGCCAGGGGCTCTATGGCCATGTTAAATAACAAAGGTGACAGCGGGCACCCCTGTCTTGTACCTTTCTGCAAGGAAAAGGAGTCCGACAGATGGCCAGGTGTACTAACACAAGCTTTTGGGTTGTTATATAAAGTTTGGAGATACTGTCTGAACGGACCCACTACTCCAATTGAATCCAAGACTCTACCCAGCCATGACCACCTTACATTATCAAAGGCTTTTTCCGCATCCAAGGTGATCACGGCTGGGTCCCCTCCCTCCGTTTCTATCTTCTTTCCATGACATCAATCAGGAATATCGTTCGTCTAATATTAGTCATGGTCGATCTCCCTTTTATGAAACCTGCTTGATGCGGGGGTATCAGTCTAGGCATGATTGTCGCCAGCCTATCCGCCATTATTTTAGATAGGAGTTTTAGGTCCTGATTTATCAGGGAGATCGGTCTAAAACTTGCAGGGTCTGTTAGTACTTTTCCTATTTTGGGAATTAGTTTTATGTGGGCCAGGTTCATTCTATCTGGGATGGGGGCTCCCTGGAGTATTGAGTTAAATAGGTCACCTAGAACCGGGAAAACCTGCTCCTTAAGGGCCTTGAAAAATGCACCATTATATCCATCAGGTCCGGGTGCTTTACCCGGGTCTATGTGTCGTATGGCATTCTCTACCTCTTCTATTGTGATAGGTCCATTCATGAATAGTTTGTCCTCCTCCGTCACACTCGGTAGGCGTATCAATTGTAGGAAATCAGGCTGCGCGGGTGTGGCAGAGTCGGATTCTGAGTATAGAGATGCATAAAATTTTCCTAGGGCCTGACTTATGTCCCTGGGGTTGGTCCAAATGTTACCTCGTTTGTCGATTATAGTTTGAATCATGGGGGATAATTGTTTACCGTGAGACAGCCGCGCTAGTAATCGGCCTGCTTTATCTCCAAATTTATGGAGATTAAGTTCCATTCTATTTTTATACATCTCTTCCCTACGTCTTGCCCACGTATCGAATTTCTCTTTTGCCCGTTGCCTTCTCTCCTTGTCTAGGTCAGCCATTGTGTGTTTATAATGAGAGTAAGCATTTCTCACCTCTATGCTAGCCGCTACAAATTGCTCCTTTGTTTTCTTCTTTATCCCCATGCTGTATGCCATTATCTGGCCTCTCAACACCGCTTTCGCTGTCTCCCAAAACAGACATGGGTCGGAGCGATGAGTTTCATTATCTTTTGAATAGATTGACCACCATTCTCTAAGTAGGGAAACAAAATTTTCATCTTTAGTGTAAGTGTCAGGAAACCTCCACAGATAGTCCGTGCCCTTTTCGTAAGTATCTTTGGATTCCAACACCAACGGGCTATGGTCAGATATCACCATGTCCTCAATTTTGATTTCAGTTGTTCTTTGTAATATGTTAAGAGATGTAAAGAACATGTCTATTCTAGACCAAGACCCGTGGGGGTGGGAAAAATGGGTAAACTCCCTATCAAGGGGATGCATCGTTCTCCATGCGTCAGTCATATTTACAGCCGCAAAGAGAGTGTCAAGGAAACCGTCAGTTTGTGTTCTCGTTGGTGGTTGAGAGTCCCTTCTCAGGGGTGTTGAGTGTCTCCTATCCTCCTCCTCTAATACCATATTGAAGTCGCCCCCTACTATTCTATTGTGACCATTGTCCATCAAGAGTCTGGCCTGCAGCTCCTGGCAGAAGGATTTTTGGTTCGTGTTTGGAGCATAAATGTTATATACAGAGAAGATGTCTTTCTGGATTTGAATGCTCATTTGGATCATCCTACCTGTTTTGTCTATTTGTGTGGACAGAACCTTATGCGGTAAAGATCTATTGATCAGGATTAGAACTCCTGCCTTCCTTTCCACCACACCAGATCCGTAGATCTCCCCTACCCACAGCTTCTTAAGTCTGAAGAAATCCTCAGACGTCAGGTGGGTCTCCTGCAACAAAGCAACATCTGCACGCAGCCTTTTAAGATGGCGTAGAATCATCATGCGCTTTGCTGGTGAGCGCATACCTTTTACATTCCAGGAGACCCACCTAACCATCGTGACCCCTCTCTTGCAATGTGTCTGACAGGTGTTGTTTCATAAGCCATCTATGTGACTTTTCCCATAGCCATAGCCAAGAGAGGATGAATGAATTCCAGGCTATACAGTGATATGTTTTTGGTCTGTTAATGATGACTCTAGGTGCCCTTTCCCACCCCACCTCCCTCCCCATGAAAATATTCTCCTCACTTCTTCTTTTCTGTCCTAATGCAAGACTTCTCTTCTTCCCTCCAATGCAGCTCATACATCTACATCTTGCCCCATCGCGGCAACCGGCAAATTGTTATTGTCAAGGTTTTGTTCTGTTATGCACCCTTAGCTTACTCCCATTTTTCCCCTTTCAAATCTCTCCCCCCTCCCTCCCCCACCCCACCAATAAACAAACATCATAGATTCCGCACAACAACTTGCTTATCCTCCTCCCCCCCCTCCCCTCCACCCCTCCATAACTCCCATCTGGATATTTAAGCAATGTAGTTAAAGGTAGTGTGTCCTTAGTGATTTATCAAACAGTCGCATGCCGTTATGTTATCATCAATGCTGTTCATAGCTCTCATCTCCCCCCTCCCGCCGCCCCTCCACGAATAGTATTAAAGTTTATACATATTGTCTCAGAGGTGAACCTGACTCAAGTCGTAGTCCGGTCTCCCCCGATTGGATGTAGATGTGACTCCATTTCTCCTCGTCCTCCCCCCTCCGGCCCCCATCACGAAGAACCTGTAGAAAAAGAGCGGGAAAGTGGAGAGAGAGGAGGAAGGAGAGAGAAAAAGAGAAAGAAGAAAAAAAAAAAAAAAAAAGAAGGGGGGGGAGGGACAAAAACAAAGGGGGGGGGGGGGAATCTGCATCAAGCGCATAAACCCGAAGTGAGGGCAGGGCGGGGGGGAGCGTCAAGAGTTCTTCCTGGGGAAAAGTTGAGGAAGAAGACCGATAGACCAGAAGAACATCTGGGGCAATGCCATTGGCGAAGAGGATAATGCTGTTTACTTCCCAGTCTCTGTATCCTGTCTATTTATTTGTAAAGTCTTCTCCTCTTCTTCCCATTTCGGCAGCAGCAGTGATTGTTTTATCCATCTTGTCTGGTAGCAACTTCAGCATCACTTCTTTTTTTGCCACCGAGATCCTGTCTGTCGTTGTTGCCTGGGAGTTCCACTTCTGGATGATGGACCTTCATTCATGGTGTGAGAACGTAGCCTGTATGATCTCACCGATTCACGCTCCTCTCCTGGTTCCCTCTCCGGGCTTCGTGTTATTGGTATATTATCTGCAACCACGTTTGGGGGTGTCATAACTCTTGGTGATCGAGTGTTATCAGAAATTGCAGCCATTGCATCATCTGGATCTGTGAATGTCAATAGTGTCCCTCCTCTAGATCGGAACCTCAGGGTGGCAGGGAAGTTCAGCTGGAAGCGTACATTTCTTTTGTATAGTATGGAGCAAACTTCACTAAAAGCTCGTCTACGGCGGGAGACTTCTGGTGAATAATCCCCAAAGACTAACACTCTTTGGCCGTGTAATGACAGGGGCAGTTTTCTGGCCTTATAAGCTCTGAGAATTTCTTCTTTGTCTCTATGATTTAGAAATTTTGCAATAGAGTGTCTTGGTTTGTCGTTAGAGTTTCCAGAGAGGGAAGTATCTCTTAAGGTAGCTCTTGTAGTGGTCGTATTGTCTCTAGGTGGCCCTAGTCTATGGGTGCGCTCTGTTTTGCACCTGTGTTGTAGGCCCAGGGCTTTAGGTAGGTCTACTTCAAAGATTTCTACCAGCTGGTCTGCTGGGATAGATTCAGGCAGGCCCACTATTTTGAGATTACTCCGTCGCGATCTGTTCTCCAGATCTTCTAATTTTGAGAAGGCATATTCAGAGCGCTTTTGCAGTGCCTCTACTTGGTCTTCAAGCTCTAATATTCTGTCCTCAGCTGAGACAATTCTGGTTTCTGTCTCTTTTCATCTCTGGTCATGAGCTTCTACTCTTCTACTGAGCTCTACAGTGGATGCGGCCACCATGTCAGCAATTACTGCTTTAAACTCCTCAGCCATGTGAGTGGCCAGCTCTTTGGCCAGCATTTTATAGTCTAGTTTGCCTCCTGTCTATGTGCATCTCATGCAGTTCTTGTGCTTGTGCTTTGTCTACTAGCCTTGTCTCAGTTTGAACCTGTAGACTGTCCTCCAGAGAGCCCTCCGGTGTCACACTGTCATGGTCAGCTGTCCCTCTCTGGTCTCCATCATCCAAGACACCACATTGCGACCCCTTAGTGTTTCCTAACTCATCCGCTTTGTGCCCGGGTGAATCGGTTGTTTCCCGCTCCACCGCGCAGCCCGCGCTCTGGGCGCCATCGGCCGCGGCCTCGTGCTGAGAGGGAGGTCGGCCATCACCCCCTTTGCGCGTCACATACCGGTCCATGTCGGTTTCAGGAGGGTGTCCTGCTTCTCCGTCGCTCGGTGGTTGCTAGTGGGGAATCGGGTGTACAGAGGGCGTTTGGATGTGGCCGGATTGCCGCGGCGGGTCCCGGAGCTCTGCTAGATGCGGCTGGGCATGGCGGCGCCAGAACCGGAAGTGGGGGCGTGAAATTTAAAAAAATGCAGGGCAGGTTTTGCAGCCCGGAAGGATGGCGAGCACATCATCCCCCAGGTCTTAAACAGCAGCCTCCCGGTCTCAAGAGGAGTCCAGTGCGGGACACAATAAAAGTTCATATTTCAGGTATGAGGGGCCAGTCTGAGCACATACAGGGGTTGCTAGAACCCCATTTACATAATGTGTAAGCTGGTAGGTATAGTTTAAAATGCCCAAAGGGGGTGACGGGATCCCTTTAAGATCCCAATCTAAAAACTATAAATCTAAGAAGAGGCGTAAAATTTCCTGTTCCCTGTTTCCTTACTCATCCTCATCCAGTTCCTCCACTTCATACAAGAACAGTGCCGGTGTGAAATCGTGTTTCCCTTCCGCAGACATTAACCAATTAGTCAGTGCTGTATGGTCCACTATGAGTCTATCAGAAACTAGAGGTCAGTAGACCATGCAGGACCTCATGTTTGGTGGACTAGAGGGAAAGGAGAAGCGATCCTTCCCAGTTGATGATGGGGTGAACAAGGTCATCAGGTAGCAGTGGAAGAAGCAAGATAAGACGGTGCCCTTGTCTTTTTCACTTAAAAGTAAATATCCCTTTGAAGAGGAAGCTTCATCCACTCGGGATGGGTGCCCATGAATTAATGTTGCAGAAGAAAAATTCTCTAGGGGATCCACCTTGTCCTTCGAGGATTTGGGTACCATGAAAGACCAGCTGGACAGAAAGGATGACCGTTTCCTGTGTGGCACTTAGTAGTCTTGCGGCAGGGTTGCTTAGACCTGCAGTGCCAGGCACCTGTGTGGCAAGGTCAATGATGGTGTGGCTCTGGAATTAAAAGACCAGCTGAAGGATGATTTCCCTCAACATGACATTCTGTTTTCATTGCCTTTGCTGCAGGGTGTTGCTGCCTACATGGTGGATGCTTCAGCTGACTATCTTAGACTATTAGCTAGGTCAGCAGCCTTTTCCAATTCAGCCAGACGGGCCGTATGGCTAAAGAGTTGGAGAAGGGATGTTCAGGTAAAATATAACCTATTTGCCATGCCATGTGAGGAAGACTTCTTAAATTCTTATTTGGCAAGGCTTTGGACGATCTTCGGGAGAAGGCTTCTAACAAATAGAAAGGCTTTCCTTCCATTCCAGCTCCAACCTTTAAAAGCTGGTATTTTCGGAGAAAGCAGTTCTTCAAGAGGTGACCTCCAAAAGTCGAACACAACTGGCACAGTGCATGTTGAAAAGGCCAGGAATTTCTGTTTAAGGGTCCCTTCTCGGATGCGAGGAAAAACCCACAATGATGTTATCCCTCGGGCGGGGGAGCAAAGAGACTCTCCTACTTCCTCCCTGTCTGGCAGAAGATCTCCAAGAACCGTTAGGTGCAGGAGATAATAGGAGTGGGTGTAAAGATAAAATTCAATCAGCGCCCTCTCGGGACCCTAGAACTAACATCTGTCAAGTCGTGGGAAAAAGAAAAACGTCTTGGAGATAGAATTTTCGAACCTAGTGGAAAAGAACGTCTTGAAGGTGGTTCCTAAGGAAGAAGAGGGCATGGAGGGTTTATTCTCTGAAAAACGACCATTCAAGATGGAGTCTGTCAGATCTGCTATATAGATGCTTTATCCCAACTGTTTCATGATAGTGCTTGACCTCAAAGACGCGTACAATTATGTCCCAATTTTTCAAAGCCACCAAAAATTCTTACGGCTAACCCTACTGATCCAGGGGGTGATGAGACATTATCAATACAGAGCCCTGCCCTTTGGTCTTTCCATTGCCCCAAGAATCTTCACCAAAGTGATGGTTGAGATGATGGCCCCACATTTGGGATCAGAACATCCTTATAGTTCCATACTTAGACGACTTCAACATTGTAGGGAAGATAGAGAAAGATTTTAAAACCCAGCTCCAGAAGGTTATACTGGTCCTGGAAGATCTGGGGTGGCTGGTGAACATTAAGAAATCCCGGTCACAACCATCAACATCTCAAAATTTTCTGGGCGACAGATTGGATTCAAAGTTGCAGATCTGCCACCTCCCAGAAGACAAAGAGAGAATAATATTGTTAGTCAACTCAGCCATGGAGCAACCAGAGATGAGACTCAGACAAGCTATGTCCGTAGTCGGTTCCCTTACAGCCTGTATACCAACTGTCATGTAGAACCAGCTACTTTCCCATCTGTTCCAGTGGGAGGTCCTATGCAACCAAGAAAGGCTAGGAGCTTGTTTGGAGGGTAAATTGACTTTTTCCTCACCAGCAAAAGACTCTCTCCAATGGTGGCTGGACAGGTGAACCTGTCTCTAGGAGTTCCGTGGGTATCCCCTTCCACAGATGTGATCACCACAGATGCCAGTGTCTTAGGCTGGGGAGTTCACATGGAACAAAGGGTAGTGCAGGGCACATGGAATACTCTGAAGAAGGAAGCCTCATCAAATCTCAAGGGGCTCATGGCTCTACAGAAGAGCAGAAGAGTGTTGAGGTTTTCCTTCCATTTCTCAGGGGGCAAGATGTTAATTTCCTTTCAGACAACAATGTGGCAGTATCCTATGTGAACCACCTGGTGGGTACGAGGTCCTTCTCTCTGATGAAGATCAGCTTTGACATTTTTGAGATGGCTCAGCTTCACTTGTCTTCCTTAATGGCCCTACATCCAGGATTATATACTGTATAGAGGAGAAAGGGGGCTTTGGACCATGCTCCCGCTCCAATGAATGAGTAAAATTAAGTTTTAAAAACTCATTTAGTGGTGTATTTCAATGCATTTCAAGGTTAAAACCCCTTCATCAGGACCACCACAAGATGTACAAGTGGGGCTTTAGTTCTGTCAGAGATTTCAACTTCCTGGGCAGAGAAGGTAGGTGTTCAACAATTTTTTGTAAAGCCGCTACATGGTCATCCCCTTTCTATGGTTTTCTGGCACTATAGATTTGATCTTTCATCCGCAACTGATCTATCCTTTGGGAGAAGGGATTTACAAGCGGTGGTCCTTCCCTAGATGTTGGTTTCTTCTATTATAATCTCTCGTGGTGCTTTCGAGGATGAGAGGGAAAAATCCAACTCCATAACAGCACCCATAGTTCCCCCTTTTCTTTTTCACAGTTGTGGTCACTTCTCAGATTAGTGTTAAGGTACCATTACACGGCACGTCATCGTTAATGATGTCGTTGATACATCACGGGTTTGGAGGCGTACCAGCGACATCGTTAGGATGTCGTCACGTGTAACACCATGATTCAACAACATTAAGTTGGTGGATCATTCATCGCAGGTTTGAGAACATGTTCTCAAAACGTACGATCAACGATCCACCAACCTGGTAGTTCGTTGTGTGTGACACCGTGATAACGATGTCATGGACAACGTTCGCCCATTGACACCAATAAGCAGGGATCGTTCGCATGGTTTGCGAACGATCCCTGCTCACAGCATCTTTGGTGAGTTATCCACGATATCTAGACGTGGGACAACTGCCAACGATGTCAAAAGGATGTCGGCAATGACCGCGTGCCCATGAGATCGTTGCGGATATCGTTCCAACGTCGTAACGTGTAACGGTACCTTTAGAGTTTATTAGGTGTTGGGATGGTGCATATTACTAATTGTCTCTTGATCCTCTGTGGTTCTGTAAACCTACTGATCCAGAGGAGAGGTGCCACCCTTTATTTTAGAGGGTTTCCTGTCCTCTCATGTAGTGCTGTCATGAGCTCATGAAAATCCCATTATCAATAAGTAACTTGGATTTTTCCTGCTTTACCTTGGCCTGTTTTTTGGACACTTTTCCTGCCCAATAATTTTGTACCATCTTGGTTATGACCGGGCTTCCTGACCATTCTAATGGATCCTGATTTTGTCCTTTTCCTGACCTCCTGGCTTTGAGCCTGCTTGGTGACTTTACTGTCTCTGGACTGTAACTGTTCCATAGGCTTCAATCTCCTGGACCCTGTTGTAAATGCACTTCCCTGTAAAGGGGTTAAAGGATGTCAGGGTTTCTCTGAGTTCTGCCTAATGGAGCTGCTTGTGCCTAATTTGTTCGAGATAGCCCTTTTGTGCCTGTTGCCTTGGATTGATGTCACACTACTGCTGTCTCCAATGTACAGTTGTCCTCTTGGGGTCATCTACAGAACGTCAATTAACTTCAGTCCAGGGCTCTGGCTGGGCTATTACAAACTTCAACCCTCTTCTGGAGAAACCAGTCTTTTGTTGATTTCGATAAATACTTATGGTCATTGCCGTGCTTGTAAGTGAAAGGCCTGAATGTTTTGTTGAGAAACTGACTGATATTTTAAAATGTTCATAATTCCCTCCACCCTTAGTAAACCTCAATTCCAGCTGCCGTAAAACAGCCCCAAAGCATGAAGCTGCCTCCACTATGCCTCACTGTGTGTATGTTGTTCTTTTGGTCATGCATAGTGTTAGCTTAGCTCAAACATATCTTTCGAAATTATAGACAAAAAGTTCAACCTTGGTTTCATCAGACCATAACATGTTTTCATACATGCAAGAAATGATTTATGTCTTGCCACCTTAACCACAGGTCAGCTTATGTAGCATACGGGAGAATCTTGTCACATGCAGAACATAACCAGTATTTGTGGCTCCTTCAATATTGCTGTGTTCGCTTGGCAGCCTCCTGATCAATTTTCTTTTTGTATTTTCATCAGTTTTTGAGGGACATCCAGGTCTAGGTAATATTTCACTATTGTGTAGATTGAAGCTACTAATTGATGATGTCTTCACACTGTTCATGGGCAGTGTTTCCAATGCCTTGGAAACTTTTTATTTACCATTCTTTTGACTGAAAACTTCCACCAACTAGATCCCTTTTCTGTGTTGTAAGTCTTAGCACAGACCATGTGTTTTGCTGTAAAATGCAAAATGTCAGGAAAATCCTCCTAGAACAGCTAAGCTTTATATGGAGTTAATCAGAATCCCTTTAAATGATGGTGGCTGAGTACTGACTACTATTTATCATGAGTTTAAATGTGATGTGAGACATCCACCTCCCCAATTATAAGAGGGTTTTCACACCACATTATTTTAGTTATCTTATTTTAATTTTCCCCTCAAAATGATTTCAGTTTCTTTCTTAATGTGTACATGTAAGTGACGTTAAATGTGGAAAAAGTTCTGAAATTAATCTTCTTGGTGTTCTTTTTTTACATGACAAAAAACTTGATTTTAACTGGGGTGTGTAGACTTCTTATATCCACTGGATAAAACTTCTGTTGTGTTTTGTGTAAATAACATTTTGAGACAATCCCAAAATTATATATGTCATTCAACAATTTGTCATCTTGATCTGTATCTTGGCTAGCTCCAGGTTATAGTTTCTTTTCTACTGGGCATTGAGTAGAGATGGCCTCCTCGAAATCAGTGCTACTCTCCGCCATTCTCTTTAGTCATTGTCTGTGTGCCCCCAGTTTGACCTAATGGATTATGGCCCTGTATACCTCAAGGGTTATATGAAACCGTAAAAACTGATGTAAGTGAAATCTTAATTTTCTCTGGAAACATTTTGCTTCCACTTCGAACAAGTAAATGTATCGACACTTTCTGTAGGATATACCGCAATACAAAAGTTAATCTTATATGATGATATCACATCTGCTCTCATAATCAGCATACATTCTCTCACATCTGAGCATTTAACTCTAAGGTTAAGCGCATTAATTTCTATACATCATTTTACTGACCCAAGTACGTCAACATGTCGGAGACTGCTGTTTACACGGCTCTGACTATGATAATCTGGTAAATGTCTCTGTATATTGATCATAGAGACACTGTCACATGAATATTGTTGTTTTACAATACTCTTTCTGGGGGGGTTATTTTGATTAAATTCCCTGTTACACAGAGGAAGCAGCTTGAAATATCTTGCAGATCTACGCTTAACTTTCAAACACAAATCAATATGACAAAAGTCTGTTTACCATTAGATATTTTTTTTTCTCTGCGACTCTGAACATCTTAATCTAATTAATAACGGAAGCAATATGGGCTGTTTCCTACCAAACCCTCGATGATCATTACACAGACCTTATCTATTACAGATGTTGTTTATAGAACAGATCACGTGGCATCATCTCAAGCCAATACAAATATGTTTGTAAATGCTACCATGTAAATGACCGTAAGCGAAGAAGCACCTCATTTCGATCCCTTAGGATTAACTCAATACATACTGGTTGAGAACTTGCACCAGTTCCTTTAAAAGATTCTCTTCTGAACAACATTTTTAGAAAACGCTAACAAAAATAATAACTTCATGTTTGGTTCATTTCCTATTTTAGAAATGATTTACCATGTTTATATATCACCAGCTATATGTTAGAGGTTGTCTCAGGATACACCCTTTGGCATACCATTTGTACATGTCAGACTGGTGTGAGACTAGAATGACCTGAGCGTGGCGTCGAAATGACTGCCGCAGATTAGAGGCTTTTTTGAAACACCTTCTCTAATATACTTTTATATTTTGTTAACAAACTTGACATTTTTCTTTAACTAGTTTTATAAAATATCACAGAACAAGAAACAGCCTTCCCAACACCAGGTCAGATTACCAATTCAACAGACCCCCATGAGAAAGGCGGAGGCGGCACAGGTGCAAAATACTGTTGAAACAGCCACTCACAAACCCACCATTTCATAGAGGTGGTGGCTGCCCAGTGTTACAAATCACATCACTGCTGTAGTCCTGTAAACCACAAATGAAAAGGAACAGCAGAGAAGGGGGCACTGGAGGGGCTTCAACGTTTGTTATTAATTGGGATTAAAATGCTGCTAATAAAATAATTGTATATTTAAATGTTATAATATTTTAACAATTTTGCAATAAATAGTGGTTGTTCAGTAATGGACAACTGATTGAACTAAAATGCTGCCAACATCTCTGGTGGTTGCTTATCTCCCTTGAGAACGAAGTTATTTAAAATGTTAGAATTGTACATACTTGATACGTCAACCTTCCACCTATAAAACTTTTAATCAATAATGTCCTGTCCTGCTGAAATTGACAGATTTTAGTCTTACCACAAGTTTTATCAAGTTTACCCTACCAGTGTACAACATGGTAAAGGACCGCATATGTTACATGTAAAGTGTGGTCTGTTACATATGGTCAATCCCACCAGAACGGACCAGTATAGTGTGATCATGCAGTACCACATCGGAAATATTATTTTTTTACTACTGCACCCAGTGTTTTATTGGGGTGTTACAGTAGATACCCCAATTTATAGAGGTCATGAAAGATCTCTAAAAATGTGCTTGAATCTTGTTATAGCTCCTCTTCGTGTTATTGGTAGTCTCCTGAATTATCTGCTTGATGGATATTCAGAGATCCGGCACGTATTGTCATACTTGGATCAAGTCCATCCCATGAGATGTTATGCCATAGTGTACAGAGTAGTGAAGTGGAATGAAGTCTAAATAATTCCGGTGTTAGGGAGTGTTATGGCTCTCCATGCACCGGCTGTACTGCACAGCCAGAGATAAGAGGCTTATTTCATGCCTCTGAATTGATTCAGCTTGTTTCGCTCACAGGAAAGTCGGACTTCTTCTTTTAGAAGTGAGAGGTGATTGATGGAGAGCAGAAACATGAAGAGATGGTCGTGCGCTTTGTGTCACCTTGGTGAAATCCGTAAAAGCAGGTGGTAAAGCCCCATGAGCTCAAATGTCACCACCCATGTGCGCCCTCTATTTGCCCAAGATGAGAAATCATTTATTTAAGCCGTCTTAGTATTTCTAGGGTATTCATCAAAATGGTATAATAAGATTTCTTTCAGAGAGTAATTTCTTGGAGAGAACAGAAAATCATGGCATCTTTCTTAAGCTGTAGATGAGGTTTCTCCTAATGAGGATTAAATGTCCTTCCGCTGCCCTCTCAGTCTTCTCATCCATCTCCTCCGCTCTTCACTGGTTATGAGCTGTCCTTGCAAGATCTGCAACATGCTCACATAAGGGCAAGTAGATCATATGCTATTTATCCCTGGAAATCATTTTTCTTCTTGACAAAATATATACCGTATTTCCTTTTCCCTTAGAATTACACAGGAACTTTGCCTTAGACATTGTGATCTTATCTTAGGAAAAGTCCAATGGAAACACAATAGATAAAATAGGAAATGTGACATTGACTATTCAATGTGTTTTCTAACTAAGAAAATAATTTAATTCATTAACTGTAAGCATGTGGACAACTAAAGAAAACTCTGCATGGTGAGAGCAATATGGCATATTTTCCACATGTTTATCCTACTTGCAGCTATGAAAGTATTGATTTGAGTAAACGATAATGTTCTCGACAAAGGTTAATTGATTTTTCTCTTCTTACAATATAATGGTTACTAAATGTTCTTGACCTAACGCACAATTTTCTTATATAGTGTCAGGTTGCCCAGCAAAGTGCCAAAAGGTCTTCTGTGGGTGGCAGCTGCTCTTTCAGATTAACAGAAGTGCTACTCCTTCATAAAATCCTATAACTTCTTCAGTTATCAAACAAAAGTATTTTCCCTCTATATTTTTTATGGGAACACTGATTTAAAGGGTCTAGGCCCCATTATACGTTTCAACTTCGTTCCCGACATCGTTCAAAAGTGATGTATGGAACTATGTTGAAACGACATCGTTATTGCGCTGTTGCGTGTAAACGCACGATTCAACAACGATAGTTGTTCAAGTCGGAGTTGACAGGTTTTCCTGCATGAAGGAAAACCTGTCAACTTCAACTTAAGCAAGCTGCGGCATCATTCGGTGTGACACCGCAATAGCGATGTCATGGCCGACTTCGCCCATTTACAGCAGTGAGCAGGGATCATTCGCGGTGTTTGCAAACGATCCTTGCTCACAACATCGTTGCTGAGTTGTCCACGATATCTATACGTGTGACATCTCATCAACGATGTCGGCAACAACCACGCGCACCTGAGATCGTTGCCGATATCGTTTCAGCGTTGAAGCATGTGACGGTACCTTTAGTCTAAGGTCAGCAACTTTTTTCCTGACTCCTCATCTAAGGAGTTTACTTAAAATGACATTTCCTCAACTTATTTTCCATTCACATGAAACCCTCGTTTATGTTCATTAACCCTAAAGGTACCTTTACATGCCGCCACTGCGTGGTAGCAACTGCCTGGCAATGGGGATTTTTATGCCTGTTGCGTTGAAATTGCTACGAAGTGGCGGCGTGTAATTTGGGAAAGTGATCGGGTTCCTAGCAGTTGCTTCGGGTAGCTGTTTCCGAGCCGTGTTCAAAAATCCAAGGCAACACAAAGGGATAATTGTCATGGTAGTGGCGTGTAAACGGGGGACTTGGATGGAATCGGCGTCAGCTAGTGATTTCCCCGGGGCGTGCCACAGCGTTCTGGATACCGCGCCCCATCAGCGATGATTGGTGGGGGCTACTGTGTAACCATTGGCTGTCCCTTCACAGGGCGCCATATTTAAAGAGCTGACCATTCACACTACACAATTGCAATGGCGTCATGTATTAGCCAGCCTTCCTGCGCAGGCTGTCCAATCAGCGTGTTAGCGTCACGGAATACACAACTCTGTCACGCCTATGTTTTTGCGCCGCAGAACATGTACGCACACATTCCCCTACTGATTGCGGCGTGTGAAGGGGCGACGGGATTCAACAGGAAGTTATCCGCAGGATCTGTGGGAACTTCCGGGGAACCACGATACCTTCAGTTGACAACGCAATGGAGGCGTGTACATGCGGTATCGGTGATCGTTAGCAACCGTTAAAGACGTGTGCATGCACGTACGGTTGATACTGGTTGCCAGGAATAGTGGCGGCGTGTAAAGGTACCTTAACAGATTATAGGGGTTTGTTTTCTTAAACAATCCCCTTAAGTCTTTCACGAACATGTTTTCCAATTAAAGGGAACCTGACCCCTAAAAATCAGCCCCAGACCATTTAAACCTGTCCCTGCACCTCCAGTAATGCATTGTAGGCATCCCTTTGTGTAAAAAAAGGGTATTTGTAAAGTATCTAAAAGTGCTTTTATTACCTTGCTTTCTGCGGCTTCTCCGTGCTTGAGAAGTCACACAGGGCGTTCCCTGTGGCTTCTCAGCACCGCATGCAGATAAATTATTAACGCCCAGATGGGCGTGCTAATGTATTGTGAGCTCCCTCGCCCCCCTCCATGGGCGGTATAGCCTGTATGATGCAAATCACGTCATATCCATATCATAGGATTTCGCGCTGCGCATTGCGCATGCGCGAGTTGGCTCTGCGGCAGCTAATCCCAGACAGATCATATGAAGAGAACAATCACTGGAAAAGATCATCATGATAGGAAGAAGAGAAGAAACAGGGTGAAGAGGAAGACCAACAACAACCCAATGACATAATAGTATCAAGATAACAGTGGAGAAGACCGTAGTAGACCTATCTAAGCTGCACAAGAACGATTTTCCTACAGAGCGTTCATTCATCAAGTCGCCTTGGCTCAAGATCAAGCTGAGGCCAGTAAGTAATAATACCAGAAATACCACTGTTATATTACATTCCAACATTGCCCCAATATTGGGAACATTGTATTGCATGAATTGATAGGCATTGTTTCTGTGTAGTCTGATTGACTCACCACCTCCTTTTTGCCAAAGCAATTTCCATCTTCATTTAGAGTATGTGTGGTGTAAAGAATTTGTCAATACCATGGAATGTGACCGACGTCTCGCTGTATATCATGTATGTTATGTCACACATATTTAGACCGAGGTTTAGTGTTTTCTTTATTCTTCCTCCATTCCACCAATGATGCTGACTGCAGAGGCCCCCTCCTCCTGTATACCCCCTGGTTGCACGTTTCTCAGGCATTTTTTTGATTTATGTCTGATGAAAACCTCATAACTGATTCGTCACCCTGATGCCTTCAGCCTCTGGCACAATGAGCATTTTTATTGCAGTTCGCACTAAATTCAATTCCATTCTTTGTCTGTCGCCTCTGAGGATTTGCCTCCTACATTAACCACTTCGGTCTTTAGAGGTCAAAATATCAACTTGCTATCAGAGTCTGTCAACAGAGAATTACAATGACTGCTCTACCAATGTATGATGTGATTTGTAGCGAGGGTTCCTAGGTAGCAGGCATCAGTTTGAATTTTTCCAGGTTGTGAGGTTTGTGAAATATGCCTATAATTCTATGGTCAGCCAGGATTAGTGGGTTTGCCTAATGGAAAGAAAGATGAATTAGAGAGAATTTACACTTTGAATAGAAGGTGAACTTAAGACTAACCACCAAGGAACATCCATCGAAAGGGGATTCAGTGGGTGCAAACAACTCATTGATGAATGCGCTTCAGAGGAGGATGTCAAAAATTGTTTTCACCTCTTGTTTGATTGTTCTATTGTTGTATTTAATCTTTGGGCCAGTGTGTCCAAGGTCTTTCTTTTTATCATAGATACCGTATATACTCGCGTATAAGCCGACCCGTGTATAAGCCGACCCCCCTACTTTTGTCCTCAAAACCTGGAAAAACCTATTGACTCGTGTATAAGCCGAGTCCCGAGTACAGAATACAGGACTCGGATTGTAAACTCGCTTAGAATCGCTCAGACTAGCTCAGAATCGCTCAGAAATGCTCAAAATCGCTAAGACTCGCTCTCAGAATCGCTATGACTCACTCAGAATCGCTATGACTCACTCAGAATTGCTCAGAAATGCTCAGAATCGCTAAGACCCTCTCGGAATCGCTAAGACCCTCTCGGAATAGCTCAGACTCGCTCGGAATCGCTAAGACCCGCTCGGAATAGCTCAGACTCGCTACTGACAGCAGGTATCCAAGTCCCTAATACAGTGACTCGCGTATAAGCCGAGGGGGTGACTTTTCAGCCCGATTTTTGGGCTGAAAAACTCGGCTTATACGCGAGTATATACGGTATATTAGAGTTGTGTCTCTCCATAGTGGAATTCACCCCACATTAGATCCGAGAACATTCACTACCCAGGTTTCTTCTCACTTCTATTTCCAACAGATGCACTACAATCCTTACACTAGGAAGATCTTCCTCCACAATGTCTAGTGAGTTACATTGGGCCCTCTGGTGGTTATTAAAAAACATAAGCAATTTGAGTGTGGATGCAAGGGGCATAATGACTTTGATCCATGAAAAGTCATCAGAATGGTTAGTCGGGGGCAAACAACAGGCCTTTAGCCATGAGGGACTGCTCCATTACTCATGGAGGGTAACTGGATAGATTATTCGGTTCCCCTTTGTCCATCCTTTCTTTGTGTCCTGCATCAATCTGATTCTGTCCTTTAAATGTGTTTTTCTTGAATTAGGGTACTTGTAATTTTACATTTGAATCAGTCCTTTAATCATCTTAGTACCTGACCTGAGACAATTGTACAATTCTGAATGTGTGTATACTGTGATTTGGGATACCCTGATTTGGTATGGGATCTAATTTCTGTTATAAAGATGCGTCATATATTGGAGTTTTGGTGCCCGAGAGCTCGGCAATATAAATGTGAAGCTGTTAACACTATCTATGAAGTGCTAGTAGGTACAATAGGGCTAGCTGATGGTGAGTAGGGGCGCAATTTGCTATTTGTTATAAGGTGCCAACCTCCATGGCAAAGCAGAGACTAAGATCAAGATAAAATAGGCCATTTGATTATGTATAGTTCTGATATAGTGATAAAGCTTACCCTATGTAGCAATGATCCAGAATGCTGGATCATATGGATCAGTGTCTGTCTTTAAAATAAGACTTGACCCTGTATATAAACAAATAAAAAGGCTAGCACACCAGTAAGTATACGAGGTAGGTTGGTGCACATGTACACTGTGACTATTAGCAGACAAATATCACCTAGAATTTTAAAGAAAAAAATCATACACTCCTGAATCACTATGATGCACACACCTACCCTTAACGGCTTGCCCCTCCATGTGCCCCGCTAACAATCTTACTCCAGTCGGAGACTGAAGTAAGATTTCTGGCATAAATGTGACAGCCCATTGTGACTTAGATGAGCTGTGGCAGCATACCCCCGCCATGCTCAGGTATAGCCCATTTTAGTACAGCTGGGCAAATCGACAAAAGTAACCATATTTTTGTGCAACTCTGCATTACCCAAAATTGGACTTTTCAAAGTGGTTTACACTACCGGATTTTGCCGTAATCGCTTTGATGAATTGGGGCCTATGTTTTTATGATTTGGCTTTTGTGTGAAATTTTCTATTATTATGGATATCTCCATTCTTTTGAACCATGCTGGTCAAAGTTTGGTACAATCAAATTAATCAATGGACTTTTCCTTTCAGGTGCCTGCTGTACAAACTGATGGAGATGGTATAATGGTGTTGGGAATGTTTTGGCACACCCTTGGTCCTCAGATACCTTCTGCTGAAAATGTATTAGGTAGGGATTAGCTAGCATAGCAGCCAACCAAGTTCATCCCCTCATGGCATCTCTTTACCAAATGGTAGAAGGACATTTTACCACCTGACATATAGCTATGGATTAGTTCCAGGAACATGACAGCTAGTTTTCCTTGGTCTCTGGCCTTTATGGTCCCCAGATTTTAATCTTATAGAGCAGGGATTGGCAATTAATTTTCCCAAGGGGCCACATGACAGACAGTGACTGTTGCAGAGGGCTGAACCAAGCGGCCAAACTCAATATTATTGCTTTATATTGATTTTTATCATTAATATTGAGCAGAATTGTCTGTTAACTAGTTGCTCCTAGCAAGACATGTAACAACAGGTTTATTATAAATTGTGTTCTTAATTCTTAGCAAATCGAAACCATATAATTTGACACCTATTTTGAAATATCTCAATCATCCCGCTCCTGTTATTCAGCCCTCGTAACTGGCTAACAGCTCCCAACAAAATATGACGTCCCCAAACAGTATTATGTTTTCTCATACAGTATGTGACCACAGAGCTCCCCCATAGTATGACGTCCCCACACAGCCCCCTGCACAGTATGTTTCCATACAGCCCCCATACACATTATAATGTCCTCACAAAGCCCCATTGCACAATATTATATTCTCTTACATAATATTAAATCTCTAAATATCCTTCCACACAGAATGATATCCTCAAGCAGTACCTTTGCCCAGTAATATGTACCCACACAGCCCTTTTACACAGATTTGTATCCCCACAGTTTCCTAACAGGTACGGTAAATTAAAAAAAAGTTACCCCGCTGCTCCAGTCTACACTGTGCCCTGAGGCACAGCTGTGCCATGTAATGACAACATCATGCCAGCTACATTCCCAGAGGCACAGACTCAATGATGGCCCTGTTCCATCATTGTTTTCATGAGTATCCTAAGGATTCAGATATTGGTGAGAGTAAGATGATTGGCAAGGAGTGGCCGCATGGCCCAGGATGCCACTTTATCCAGCCCTTTTGGCTATTCTGGTCTACCAGAAAAGTAAAGGGACGCACTTTACTCATGTCCGCTAGAGTCTCTCTGGGATGAGGTACAACAGGCTGCTCAGAGCTTGTCAGTACCTCCATCTAATCTGTGTCAACTGCAACAAGTTAACTTGTCAGCATGGGCCAATATTCTTGCAGAAACATTTTATAAACCTGTAGCGGTGGGATTGATTTGAGTACAATAGAGGTTTTGGTGTAAATTACAACCTCTCTGATAAATGTGGGCCAGAATATACTACTATTATTATTATTATTTTATTATTATTATTATAGCGTCATTTATTCCATGGTACAGTACATGTGAAAAAGGAGCATCATTAGACATGTACAATAATGATCAACTATACAAGGCACATACAGGTACAGGAGGAATGAGGACCTTACTCACGAGGGCTCACAGTCTACAAGGGATGAATGGGGATACAGTAGTGAGGAGAGGGGACCTTGCCTGCGAGGGCTCACAGTCTACAGTGCTGGGTGAGGTTATAGTAGTTGTGGAGAGAAAACCCTGCCTTCAAGGCTCACAGACTACAAAGGGTGATTGATGAGGATACAGTAGGAGACGAGAGAGAGGACCCTCTCTGTGAAGGCTCATAGTCTACAAGAGATGAGGAGTAGTGAGGAGAGAGGTCCCTGCCCTGCAGGGCTCACAGTCTACAAGGGATTGGTGAGGATACAGTAGGTGAGGAGAAAAGACCCTGCCCGTGAGGACTCAATCTACAAGTATCTTCAGACTCATATGCTGGACTGCTTCATATTTTTCATACTTGTGTTAATTTAGAAAAATTTAGAATTTGGGGAATCTGTTACTAACTTATTGCTAACCTGAGAGCAACATGATGTAGACCCTGTTTGCAGCAATGTGTCACGTGCATGCTGTTATTTTAATATCATCACTGTTTTCTCTGCTGCATATCTAGCAGTTCTCTGAACGCTGCACTCTGTATAACCTCGCCCACACCACTTATTGGCAGCTTTCTGTATACACTGTGTATTGACAACTGCTAATCCGTAGAGGGGTTGGGTTACATAGAACAGTTGATGAGTAGGCACACCTACACACCCAATCCTCTATTGATAATCTCCTATTGATAAAACACTTATGTAGAGCCCACTGGGCGGGGTACCCGGTACCGGACCGGGGAATCACGGTGGTCTTGGTCCGGACGTGTCGGCCCACAAGTATTAAGTTTGGGGGGTATTTACAGGAGATATAGTCATAACGCCACCGTAGTATGTGATCAGGGTGACCACCGCTGCTGCAGAACCTCCGGGATGATGTTTGGCAGCTGGTGATGTAACGGCTCTCATGGGCGGAGCCTGGTTCCCCGGGGCAGTGATGATGATAGTCTATGGATGATGCAGGGTAGGGGTAGTGGTAGAGATGATAACAGTTTGTGAGGGAGAGTAGGGCTCGAGCGCAAGGATTACACAGACTCACGGTTTTGTAGTTTTCCAAGTCTTTACTGCAGATGGTATTCAGTAGATATTGTCCACAGAGTCTGTACTGGGGCCTGGTTGCTCCCACTCTGGCCGGGTCCTTGCTTCCTACTCCTGCGCTGTGCGTGTGGCCCTGCTGCCGCATTAGCTAGGCTGCATCCCGGTCTCTCCTCACTGGTACCAAACTGCTAGGCCTTGAGTCTTATCTTTGTTTCTGACCCCGCCGTGTTGCTTCGCTGTGGTACAGTGAAGATATAAAATCTTCACTTATCCGGTGTTTTCTGTGCTGCTCGTGTCAGGCACAATTGCGGATCCGGTATCCGGTCTTTGCGCTTCACCGGGGTGACTTTAGGGTAACTCCGTGTCCCAGGTGTGTTCCTCTGCTTCTCCTATTCCTCAGACCCTGGCTGGCCTGGAACTGGACAGTGGACCATGGGGTGAGCCTAACGCAACCCTTTTACACCAAAGGGGCTTTCCCTCAGTCCTCTGAGGAACTGAACTAACTGCCACTTCCTCTCCACCCAAAATTATATAGGGAAGCAGCTTTAGCTTCCCCTTCTGGCCTGGAGGTGCTAGTGTAGTGTGTGGGTTGTGTGGGGAATTAACCCTTAGTGTTGTTACTGTGGCACATTAACCCCTGGGGTGCCACACTTATTTTATGGAAACAGCAACACAAGGCTAAGTAAGTGACACATCGCTTGGATCAGGCTCTCCAGCCCTACATCATGCTGCTCTCAGATTACATAGCAAAACCCTACTGACAAAGTCCCTATTAAAAATAACTTGATTTCATTAAAGAGAACCTGTCACCCTCCCTGGTGCCTCCAAAAGGGAAAGCACCACTGAATGCAGCGTGTATGGTGCATTCAGGGAAGCTGTGTACTAAGGCTGTAGCCGTCTATGTGTCTGCCGCTGCCGCCTCCTCTTCTTCTGGGTCTGCCCTCCTCTTCTGCTCCTGCTCCTTGTGACATCATGCAGGCACACATCATTTGGGTGAGCGGGGCCCTGTGGCTGTAAGGCGCATGCGCGTGACTTCACACCAGAGGCCGCCCTGCTAATGCTTATGCTGCATACAGCCGCCGGGCTAACACTCTCCCAAGCGCTGTGCAGCTGCGTGACGTCAAGGGAGCAGGAGGGAGGACTGTGCCAGCAGCGAGGACCTCTTAATCAGATCCAACCCACAAGACCTCTTAACTGTAAAGTTTGCAAAGTGTTTTTTTGGGGTACAGGTGGGCTAGAGCCTTAGTACACATCTTCCCTGAATGCAGTAGATCACGCTGCATTCAGTGGTACCCTCCTTTTGAAAGCACCAGGGCGGTGACAGGTCCTCTTTAACATGGATTTTTTTGGCAAATATTGACACTGCTCACATTATATTACATTTGGAATATTCAGCTTTTCTTACTGTAAATTGACAGTTGGGCAGCACCATCCCTCTTGTCAATAGGATTTTTCCATACACAATCTGACATGCCAAATGGTAACATGCAGGCATCAATTTATTCCGGTAGAAACTTTCACAATGCACAATTGTAGACAAAAAAATAAAAGTTTTTTTTATTTTAATATATATATTATATTATTTTGGATTGTTATTTTATGAGAATTACACAGTTTTCTAACGCAGGTATGTCCGGAGAACTGTCTCGTCCACCTTAAGACTTGCGTCAGGTGAATTTGGAAGTTTAATTCCTTTGTGGTAAATCTTCTGTGAGTCTAAATCATAGTGCAGATTGCATAGAAATCCTGATTGAATAGATTACTGTGCATAGAATATAACGTTGCACCATAGGTACCTAGGAGAGATTTTCGGGGCTTATTAGGATTAGCTTTTGCTTGACAGTGAAGAGAGTGTGTCTGGCTGAGCTATTAGTGGTCCTGAAAGAAGATGGGGTGGACGGAGCAGCAAGTGACAGCGGCACATTGAGAAAAATGAGGCTGTAGAAAAGAGCACACGGAGAATTCAACAGAGACGTGATGTGTGGTGCCAACATAGGAGGATAGTATGTGGATGTACAATTAGGAATGTATTTGGAAGCTGGGTTTGCTTAGTATATGTCCTCTGCATATCAGCAGAGTACACTCCATAAATGTCCAAAACCAATCCATACTTCGTATTATTTTTATTTTAGATTTTGCCCAATTATGTCATGAACAAATATCCTGCTGTAAAGAAATAAGTAAAAAGCTAGTGCATATAAATAACATAGGGTACATAGTAAACACGATTTTGTAATCAAAAAAGCATAAAGTCATCCCACGTGACTAGGTATATCCCATTTCGGGACAGTGCCCGGCACTCCCTATTAAATAAAACCTCACCATGTGTCAGAACAGACCTCAATATGAATGAGTGCCTGTGTCACGATTATGGACACACAGCCATGGGAAGCATCATGATTTAAATGCCACCCTTATCCATATTACAAACATGCTAACCCCAAAATGGCAAAATTGGAGGTACAATCATTTTTTATCATAGGATGAACTATACATGACACTTTGCTATATTTTTTTAGTTTAGTGGTCTGTGTGAAATTATATCCTTTTACTTAATAATTTTCCACCAGACTTTTTCTCACCTGTGGACTCTCATTCCCACGTTACTACTGTTCTAGATCTGGTCACATATTGAGGGATGGGGATCCCACTTACTTTTAAGCTGGGCTACTTGGTGACTTTGACCACAACACACAGGACGTGCGGCCAAATGTCACTTTCTTCAGCTGCTAGATCACAACATAATGCAGGTGAATGACGTAGCAACCCCTACAGTACCATGATGGCAACACGCAATGGCAAAAATCCATCTGGTTCTAACTTTTTCTGATTTGCTTAATGTATCATCACTCTTAGGGGTCGTAATATGATCGTGTGAGGATCTGTGGTTGTGGTTTGTATTATTGAGCTAGGCGGGTTAATGATGCAACAATT
Organism: Allobates femoralis; assembly: GCA_033576535.1. Classification (NCBI taxonomy): domain Eukaryota; kingdom Metazoa; phylum Chordata; class Amphibia; order Anura; family Aromobatidae; genus Allobates; species Allobates femoralis. Next base: position 54,666,284 of record JARQOC010000012.1, read on the forward strand.
TTTATTTGTATCCGTACATGGTATTACAGCAACTTCAGGTAGATGACCACAATGTGACAAATCCCAAACCAGCTGATGATAAAAGTCCTTAAGTTCCTCCAGATGACAGATATCATGACCGTAGCACATGTATCCAGCTCCAGTCAGCAAGAATAGTCCATAGGATAGCTCCTTGCAGAGGGGAACAAAGATGCACAACTCCCCACCAGATGCAGGACAAGAAGAAACTAGTATATTGTGTAGAGTCATTACTACAAAAATCGTGATGTGAAAACAGCCTAACAAATTTTCAGCAAATGTTCATTTGAGTGCAATATAGTCTAGATGGAAGGAAAACCCCGGGTTCACTGTTTGTCTTTATTTGTCTTTTATGTCAGATATGATGTTTCAAGTCGGTTGTGACTCACACAAGTATAGAAGGTGAGTCTATCCACAAGCCTATGCCGCGGATAAAACCCAGTGTGACTTCCCTCTCTCCTTTTCCATTTTAGCTCAGTGGCAGAGCCTTGGTCTTGTATGACCCAGCAGAACATCTTGGCCATGTGCACACGTTCAGCATTTTGTCAGTATTTTCCCTCAGTATTTTTAATCAAAACAAGGAGTGGAACAATCAGAGGAAAGTATAAAAAAAACACAGGGACCACTTCTGTATTCTTGATCCACTTCTGGTTTTGCCTTATACTGAAGTCAATATCTCACCAAAAACTCAATGGGTGCCCATGGCATTAGAGGTTTTCATTTTATAGAAAAGTGGACCACAGATTCCTTGTAAAGCATAGTATTACCTCTCCCTGCTCCCAAACACTGCTCTCGTCACTCTAGTTTGGGTGCAATGTCATGTGGACAGAACACACCATCACTGACCGCAGTAGCTCTACCAATGTAGATGGCACGAGCCGCTGAGCCTAGTGATGTGAATGGTCTACATCATGTTTCCAATGCACTGAGGACAAGCAGCGGTGGAGAACCAGCGCTGGACCCGGGAAAGTTGAGTATTATCGGATTTTGATATTTTATATTACAGCAATGGTGTGGGGTCTACTTTTCTAAAAGTGGAAAACCCCTTTAGAAGCCCCGACTATTTCTTTGCCATACTCATCCCCCACATTCTAAAATCTAAGACTGTGGTACTCAGAACTAAGCATGTCAAAGCTGCCAAGTGTAGAAACATTAATGGGCAATGAAATGCACCTAATTAAGCTGCAATTTAAGCAGCAGAGCCATGAGTCACTCTTCAGAGATTGAAGAGCTTATTTTTATATCTTTTTCCAGTGAAAGTCTCAAAAACTTATATCTTAATATTTTTCCCCCTTGTTAAAAGAAACCTGTCACCAGGGAGTAAAGTTTCCTGTCACGAATAAAGTATGAGAAAATAGTTCCCTCTATACACCCCCCCAATGTGTGGAGATGAAGAGCAAAAATAGAGCAGATAAGTATATATGTCATCTCTAGACGAGAGCTCTCGGGGCTACAGAATGGCCAAGCGGTCCTTTCTGTTGACAGGCTCCTTTCAATGATACATAATTATGTAAAGGCTTAAGTAGATCAGACATAATAGATGAGGATGGGGGGCTTTTCTCCTGGTCTTTACTGCAGAATAAACAGAATGTTTGCTAGTTTTTGAGGACTTTGCCTAACTAATGCGACTTGTGGACGTCATTTTGTGTCTTCCAGTCTCTTCATCACTAGTAGTATACCATGTGCTAAATGTGATTGTGACACAATCTTCATGCTACATATACTGTAAATAGTTTTTTTGAAAAGAAGAAACTTATAAAAGGATGTATTTTTACTGTACTTTGGTGCATATGAGTCGGTCGACAGGTAGGGGGTAATCGGATACCGGACAGGGGGTCACTTCGGTGGGGATCACGGCTGGTCGGTTCCCGGTTCCACGCCCTGGACCCTCAGTGGTGGGATGGGGGTAATGATGATGGGGGAAATTGTAACGTGATGCCACCTGTGGTACCTGGTAAAAGCGTTACCAGCACTGCGGCCGGCCGCTGAGGTGATGGAAATGCATCTTTGGTAGTACAGCTCCCCACAGGTGGAGCTTTACCTCAGGGCAGCGGGGTGGATGAGGGGAGTAGTAGTCCTCACCTCTGTGATGCTGTAGAGGCCCTCCGGGCACGGATGAAAGGACACCGGACACCAGATCGGCTAAAACAGTTCTTTACTTGCACCAGTTGAAATTAGTACATGATACAGTCTGGGTAAATCGAGCCATAGCGCGGATCTTGGAGGCTTTTTCCAGAGTCTGTCAGAGGTGTCTTTCAAGTGGCGCTCCTGGTCCTTTTCCCTTCTTTGCCCTGATGGCCTTCTGTACTCCCACCGTGAATCTAGTCTCTAGTCCTCGGGGTCTGTTGCCTAAAGTCTCTGTACTTCTAAGGCGTCGTGAACGCTGCTGCGGGACTGATGTTGGACTGCTTGATGAGTGCTGTGGCTCCCTTATGCCAGGCCCACAGCCTGCCGGTCTAGCGGTTAAGGAAAGACCATTAACTAACTGTTTCGGTTCCGGTGTACTGGTGGTGACCTTGGTCTCCAGCTGGCTCCGACCAGTCCTGGAGTGGCCCCCTTCTCCGTCTGGGTCACCCTCTCCTAAGAGGTACCCTCCTGTCACAGTCGCAGGGTCCCCTGTGTCTGTCCGCTCTGTTGTCCTACACTGTCTGCCTGACACTAAGTGTCGCTCCTCGTCTCCTGCTCATCCAGGCTCCAACCCCTGGGACCTACTGAATATATAATCCCCTGTACTAAGGTGGCCTACTGTGGGTGTTGGGGTACAGACTCTGTAGGGTCCTCCATATACACCGCTACAGAGGCACTACACCTTCTGTTTGGGGTGCAGTACCTCCCTTTGGCGCCTTGCCATAGGGGCGCCACACATACGAGAGATCCATGGGAGAAGTATCACGGGTATGTCACATCATGATGTGACCTCTAGGGGATCTAAGATCAGAAGGGCACAACCCATAATTAATTGCAGATCCTCGTTGCTGCCCGCTTGACTATTATCCAGTATTGAAATGGTTTAACTTTCATTTAGTGCTGAAAGAATTAGGACCTCTTTCCCTTCTGGGTGAGAACTTGTAGCTTTTATTTCAGCTGAAGCAATTTTGGGCCACACCCTTCCACTACATATATGCACTTTTGGCTGCCATTCAGTGCCAGTTATATTCTATATACTGACCACTTTGAAGGAGCCTGTCTCTGGAGAAGCTTTGAGGTTTATTGCTGTTGCTACAGCGAAGTTTCTGCTGAAGTATCTGAAGATTATTGTTAGATGTGTTTTCCCATCTGTTTGTCTTAGCTACCTCTTATTGTCCTATTGTAGTGGCGAGTCTAGTGCCTCTGTGGCCTGCACACTAGTCAGGATGAGTTCTGGCTAGTCAGGTCTAGGCATGCTATGGTGATAGGAGAAGGACATGTATAGGGATGTTAGGGGAGCACAGGGTTCAGCCTCAGGTGAATGTTAGGAGGTGACACCTCGACCCATTTCCCTGATGCTAGTTCCTTCTGTTATCATCTTCCCTGTGTTGCTGAGTGTTCCCTCACTCTGATGTAACAAGAAGTATGTTGATATACAATTTTTTTTTTTTAAAGGATATAGACATTTTTATGGGCATTTTTTCACACAATCACATATTTTTTCAGGGGAAAATTAGCATTTTTGCAATAATATTTTTTTTAAAAAGGGACTGCTTGTCTTCTCCAGACTCTTATGTATCACACTAGATAGCTGCAAAATGAGTTAAAGGGATCCTGTCACCTCCAAAACACCTCCTAAGCTACCAAATCATGTCCCTGCAGCATCCTATCACTAATCTCACACTCCTTTTGTCTCCTAAAAGCATCCTGTGAAAGTGCATAAAAACGTTTTAATACTCACTCATTAGGCGTTATAATTAGTACGGGCTATGTTCTTTAGCCCTTAGGGCATGTTGTTTTGCAGGCTCCAGGATCCACCCTCTCTCTGTCTGTGCTACTGTGATGTGGAGCTGAAGGCAGGACTAATAATTTGCATTCTGTGAGTGACAGAGAGGGGGAGGGCAAAGCCTGCACAGGCAAAGCAGTACAGACAGAGAGGGTGGATCATTGAGGCTGCAAAACAACACGACCTAAGGGCTAAAGAATATAGCTTCTGCTAATTATAATGCCTAATGAGTGAGTATTAAAACGTTTTTATGCACTTTCACAGGATGCTTTTAGGAGACAAAAGGTGTGTGAGATTAGTGATAATATGCTGCAGGGACATGTTTTGGTAGTTTAGGAGGCGTTCTGGAGGTGCCATGATCCCTTTAAATGTATTGTTCAGGGTTAGAAACCATGACTTTCCTTCAGACATGACACTACCTCTTACCATGGGATTGCGCGTCACATTGTAGCTCAGCTCCATTTACGTTAATGGGACTGAGTTGCAAAAACCATGTTATGTGGTGGCATTGTTTTTGAAAGAAAGCAGCCTGTTTTTTCCAACACTGGTCAACCCCTTTAAAATTAAAATACAGGTATTTAAAGCAGCTCTGTCATCTGATTTCACAATACAAACTACATATCTTATTTGTAGATCTTAGGGTACCGTCACACCTGGCGATGGCACTGGAGATGTCGGCGGCGACTCGCGGGAGCGTGCACGTTTTTGGCGCCCCGCCAGCGTCGCCGCCCCCCGTTTACATGGGGAGACACCTCCAGCGATGCCCCGGCGAGCTGACAGGCAGCATCACCGCCGGGGTGTCTCAAAACCCCAGCGGCGATGCAGTACAATGGGAGCCTATGGCTCCATCGCCTGTCAGGTCGCCGGCGGCCGTTTACATGGGGCGATGTGGACACATCACCCCAGATTGGCTGCCTGGTTTCACATCACTGATGTGAAACTAGGCGAGCACACAGAGGCGCTGACATCGCCCCTATACATTAGGCGACGAAGGGGCGATATCGGCGCTGATAGGCCATGTCCCTACGTCGCCTAATACCTCGGCGGTGCCGTCGCTAATTTGGACGGCACCCTTAGACTTAATGAGGCTGGTGTACTTTCTATAAAAGTCCAACGTATCTATGGCTGTATAGTCCTGAACTTAAAATGTGCATCTTATCAATCCAACTCAATAGTCAGAGATCATAAGTCCAAGTGTATTTATTCTCCACCAAAGATATTATGAAATGGCGGAAAAAAGGCACATTCAGGGTATGAGCAGATGATGCGGTGGCACTGCATCCTGGACTCGCTCCTTCGTACCTGCGGTAACCCACGGGTGAATGCAGCCTCCCTGTGCCCTCAATCTTTGTACGGTGCAGGGCGGCTTTTTGCTGCATTCACCCGCTGAAGCTGGCTTCCGACTCTACAGCAATAAGTTAACATGCCGCGGAGATGCGGAAGCGCAGCAACGCACACCATGTATGAAAATACACTGCAGTGGGGAGAAGCAAAGTGAGCATGGGATTTCTATAAATCCCATCCAATGTGCTTGTACTGCACAATGCAGCATTCTGCAAACCCTGATCGTGTGCACGTAGCCTCAAGTTGAGAGTAGCAAATTATGTTAAATCGGACCAGCAAAAGTGCCATTCAGGACACGAAACGGGCTGTTGTCCGGTATCCCTCCACGTCCCCCCTCCCTCCATTATACTGTATGGAATCCTGAACGGAACCCTAAAAGGGGAATAAATTCCCAAGAAGCACCAAATGGGTGAGTGCCCTCTTTTTTCTGGACTGTTTCAAATTATGTTAAAAAATGTAAAATTTTGTGTTCTACATAATAGAACATTTCTGAAAATTTGTTTCTTATTCTTTTAAGTATCCAGTCACCAACCTGACAACTACAACTTATACTGAGCCTTGTGAGATTTCTGCTGCAGCAGGGAGGGGGACACTGTGGAGCTGTCAGTCAGTGTGGTTGGTTGTAGAGAATGAGTTTAAGCTCTTGAAAACAATTACAGTTATTCTGGCTATGATTTTCAAAGTGAGTATGCCAGCCTTATCAGAAATCTAGTGCCAGCTTTGGTTAAAAAAAAAAAAAAATCAACTGCAAACGTAACCATATCCTTTAACCCCTTCACGACCAAGGGCTTATAAGCCAAGCTCACATCATCCCCCAAACATCTCAGCTGATCTAATCAAATTGACATGTGTAGCTAACAGCACTGATTGGATCGGTGATCAGCTTGGTGCTATTAACCCTTTGAATCGCATTGTCTATCACTGACAGCATGATCCAAAGCACCGCGGACGGAATTGTGCTATTCCCAGCCAGTATTAGAGGTCCCCTGATGTGATCACAGAACCTCTGATGGTTACCTTGACAGCTCGGGGTCCTGTGATGACCCCGGATACTGCCTGTAATGACTTTTTGTGGATGTGGCATCCACATGAAGTGATCATTTCTGCTATGCAGAGACATGCTGAAGCATCTCTTTGCATAGCAGAAACAATCAGACTGTGCAGCATTGAGGCCCCCTAATGGGCAGTGTAAAATAAAGAAAAAATTAAAAAAGTTATTAAAAATAGGAAAAAAACGATACAGAGGGATCTGGTTCTCGACTATGTTTGTGAGGGGGGACCCACTAAGGGGGTGATAGCGACCACATACCGGGATATACTACATGCTTTTTTGCTTCAACGTCAACCTAATGCCAGAACCCGGTGGGAGAGAGAGATGGGGGCCCTAGAAGATGATAAATGGGAATCTATTTTGGAATGGGTACTGAAACAATCGGTGAGTAAATCTGGCAGACTGTCACAGCTTTACATCTTGCATAGAGTGTATCGCACGCCTGAATTTCTACATAAGATTGGCCTGAGACCGAATGCTGAGTGTACAAGGTGTCGGACTGACCCAGCCGGCCTGCTTCATCTGATGTGGCACTGTCCGCGACTGTCTGCGTATTGGATAACGGTGTTCTCAAGAGTGGAGGAGCGTATGGCTGTACACTTCCCCGAGACCCTGTGGTATGCCTGTTGGGATATGTGGATGAGCTTAAGGTGGATGAATCCTCTAAGATAGCCATAACACGGTTGCTGTATATCGCTCGCAAGCTAATTGCTAGACATTGGATTGCGGAAGAACCGCCCTCTAGGAAAGAATTTGTAGCGCGGGATAGGTACATTTCGCTTCTAGAGAGGGGGATTTATCGTAAGAGGGGAAAATTGGACCTCTATGATAAAATATGGTCCCCGTGGCTTAACTTTGGGATGACCTAAGGTTGGTTAAAGGGGGAGGTAAACGATACTGACCATGGAAGGTATATAATGGTGTTAATTTGTTTGGCTCCTGTAATTTGTAAAGTATGCTATTGCTCACGGGACACAGGGCTCACAAGAGGGAGCTTACTGCCCAGGCTGAGGATGGGGAGTGGGGGGCCAGGTTGGGAGGAGGGGGGAGGGGATTGGGTTGTTTAAGCTATTTAACCTAAAATGTGGAAATGTGAACATTGACGTTACTGTTGATTGAACTGTATTGACTACATTTGTTCAATAAATATATTTGATTTAAAAAAAAAATAGGAAATAAACACAAGGTCAAATGACTCCTCTTTTTGCCCCATTGAAAATAAAACTATTGAAAAAATAAACAAAAGTTGTATCACCACATTCAAAAATGCCCGATCTATCAAAATATAAAATCAAATAATCAGATCTGTAAACTTAATAACGGAAAAAAAAGTCCAAACGCAAAAATTAAGTTTTTTTGTTTTTTTTGTTGCCGCAACATTGCAATAAAATGAAATAACAGGCGATCCAAACAAATCATGTACACAAAAATTGAATCTTTAGAAATGTCAGCTCAAGAGGCAAAAAATAAGCAATCACACAGCCCCAGATGTCGAAATAATTAGAACTATATGGGTAGTGAAAAATAGCAATAGAATAAAGGTGTATAATCCGTGCCACAAAATTTCTTTCGTGTGATTTTTAAACATTTTTTTGAAAATAAAAAGAAATTTTGTGGCACCGGATTCTACACCTTTATTCTATTGCTACTGGTGGTTGCCAAGCCACCTTCCGGTTTGCCTGGGAGTCCTGGGAATATTAGGTGGTTGGAGATAATCCTTCTCTTGATTTTAGTGAAAAATAGCGCAAAAGTACAATTCCTTTTCTTTAAAAATTCCTCACTTTTTTGTCACCACTTAGATAAAAGTAAGGGTGCATTCACACACTGTGTATTTGCGGCGTATGTTTACGCTAGTCCTGTTGTAGTTTTTGTAGTCAAAACCAGGAGTGGCTGATTAAAACCAGCAGTGGGTGATTAAATACAGAAGTGGAGCACTTGTTTCTATTATGGCCGCTTTACACGTCCCGATATCGTTGTCCAACTCCGATAAAACGTCATGTGGTTCGTGCATTGGCGCCGATATCATTCGTGCGTTGTGTGGTGTAAATGACCAATTCGATGTAAGAACGATACCAAAACAATATCGTTGGGGAATTGTGCAGGCTCTCCAACTGCCCGATATTGGATGGACGATCTGGCCGGATCGTGCTGTGTGACGGCCCAATAACGATTTGGAGCACAACTTCCCCTATTCACTCCCATGTTAAATGGTCGTTCCCTGGGTCGTCCCGTACAAGGGGTCGTATACATCGCAATTGTGTTGCCTGCCGATATCTCCCTGTGTAACATCTCCTATGCAATCTTGGATTACTGCCAAAAATGTGCGCGCTCCCGTGCCGTTGTATCCAATATCGGGACGATATCTGGACGTGTAAAGCGGCCATTAGACTTTTCCTCTAATTGTTCCACTCCTGGCTGCAAAAACAGCAACAGCATTCGCGTAAAAATACGCAGCAGATATGCAGCGTGTACCAGCACCTTAAAAGTATACATGTTTGGTATCTATGAACGCCTACCGACCCGAGGCATCATACCGTCATGTCAGTTTTACCATGTAGTGAACATGGTGAATGAAAGACCAAAAAACAAGTATGTAATTGCACTTTTTTTTTTTTTTGCAATTTTACAGCAGTAGGATTTTTTTTCCAATTTTCCTGTACACTATATGGTAAAATGAATAATGTCATTCAAAAGTTCAACTTGTCCTGCAAAAAACAAGCCCTCATGCAAGTATATTGACATAAAAATAAAAAAGTTATGGCTCTTGGAAGAAGGGGAGGGAAAAACGGAAAACGGAAAATTGCCCGGGGGTGAAAGGGTTGAAGGGAATTTATCAGCGGCTTTTTGCTATGGAAGCTGAGGACAGCATGTTGTACGAGTTAAAGGGAACCTGCCACCAGGTTTTTGCAACCTAATCTGAGAATAGCATAATATAGGACCCGAGATCCTGATTCCAGCGATGTGTCACTTACTGGGCTGCTCAGTGTAGTTTTGATAATCTCCAGATGATTAAACAGTGATTTTATCATTAGCAGTCTACTTGGCCTGCTGTCAGATAGTCTGGCATATTCACACACTGCTAAATCTGCAACAGAGAAAACACTAATTTTATCAAAATAACAGCAAGTGGCTCAGTAAATGACACATCGCTGGAATCAGGGTCTCTATTTCTACATTATGCTGCTCTCAGATGGGATGGCAAAAACCTGGTGACAGGTTCCATTTAACAAACACAAAGCAAAGGTGCCTCTTTTGTCAGGCTGTGTGCTATTGTTTACGTAAACTAAAGACTTTATTACCATGTGATTTCTATTACAGGTCTGCTACATCCAGGGCCGCACCGTCCATTGGACAAGGTGAGCCCTGTCATTCAGGCGGCAGCCGGCAGGGGGAGCGGCAGTGCAGAAGGGGGCGGCGCCTCATGCACGCAGCCTCCCCCTGACATGGCGCCGGCCGCTCACCCCGCGCGCACCGCAGGTAAGCGGCGCGACCGGGGGGGAGGCACAGAAGGGGCGGCAGCGCCCACGGCTCATCAGCACCCACCCCCCCCCCGGTACTCACGTCCGCGGCCGGCAATGACTGCCGGTGGCGCGGCCCAGGCGGCTCAGGCGGCAGAGGGGGCGGCAGTGCTGGGCTCCACCAGCACCCCCCCCCGTAATCGGTGCCGCGGCTCAGGCGGCAGAGGGGCTTGGTGCACCCCTGGCTACATCACAAGCATGGCAGTCTGACATCCCCCCCCCTTCTGTGATTGACACTTCACAGTCAATGTACAATCTCTATAGAGAGCCTGGTGTGGGCGGGGGCAGCTGTATCAGCTCTGCTGTTTTACTACAACTAAATTCTTTGATTGTGTGAGAATGGCTTCAGCCAGTAAACTATAGGATATATCGATGGATTTAGAGTTTCTTTTCCTACATTATGTTGCTGTCACATGACGTAGCAACAACTTACTTACAGATTGCCTTTATCTCTACAGAAGTGCATAGTCAACCCTTCTTTACATATAGTCATCCCCCTAAAAAAACTTTTACTTTGCAGTATACCATTTTATACATCTAAAGTATTTTTCAACTTACAGAAACATAGTAGGAATAGATGCTAATCTGAACATATACTGTATTCACATGTTAGTTAACTAATGAGACCCATAGGGTTACATGTCTACCATGCACTTCTCCTTCTGAAGAAGTAATTAACCGACATCGTCAATCAGAAGCCTCCAGCTGACCAGTAATGGGACGTTCTGCTGACAATAATGTTGTAATTGGCAGCATTTATATAATTCATTCTTAGTCATTCCAAAACTCCAGAATGAAGGATGTGTCCAGACTCCATCTGCTGCAGATAACCTGAGGCAGTGAACTTAAATACTCCCTTATGAAAGCTTGCCGAGACCATCAACTCTAATACCAAGCGTTTGCAGTAGACAGCTAGAAATGCTCCTTGGTTTTTCCTTTTTTTATAAACCAAGTAAAAGTTTCCATGCATTTATATCAGTCTTACATATATCAGTCTTACATAGATTCTGGGGGACCAGTAATGGCTGGTCTAATTGTGGCCCAACAGTTATGTACAATGCCAGTATAGAGGGCATTATACAAGATAAGTGCTCAGGGTGTGGTGCATTATACCAGGAAGGGTTACAGGATGGAGGGCATTGTATCAGGAAGGTTCCCAGGATGGGGGGGTGCATTATATCAGGATTGTGAACATAGTCCCAGGAAGGGGCCCAGGATGTGTAATGTTATAGGATGGATGGATGCATTATTACAGGAAATAATAGGGGCCTATAATAGGGACATCATTGCTGGAAGGGGATGAAGGATGTAGATGGAGGACATTATTATCGAAAGAAGCCCAGGATGGTGACATTATACCAAGAAGGAGTCCATAATGGGGGTACATTATTACTGGAAAAGGACCAAGATGGGGGGGGGGCATTATTACAGGAAGATGCCAGGAAGGGGGAGATTATTACTGGAAGGATCCAGAATGGGGGACATTATAACAAGGTCAGTAAATACGCATGTCTTTTATACGATCTAAGAAACTACAAGGCCCATACATCTAACCAACCTGCCGGTGGGGGCCCAGGTCCAAATTTTGCACTGTGGCCCCCATTGGACTCTAATTAGGCCTTTGAGTTGTGCCCATGCTTGGTTTCCCCTTTTTTCACTGTACATAACTGGGCCATGCATTGGTCTCATTCAACAATGCTATTGTATACAAAGACCCCCGGGGCAGTTCAATTTCTTAATGTCTGGCACTAACTTAAGGACTTGCCTTTGATTTCTGCTGTGGATTCCGGAGCAAATTCTTATTGTACTTTTCAAACGTGTAATTACTCTGTTTCTATATATTCTAAAAAGGGTTATCCATTGCAATGAACTTGATAACCTCTCCTTAGAACACCTGCGACACTCCCACACATCAGTTATAACCAACTTCAGCAGCGACCGGACATAACCTATTAATAGAGAGACCACAACCGCACTGTCACACTGTTCAAAGAGGATTGTCCACTACTAGGACAACCCCTTCTCATTCCCAATGTTTGTCACCATTAAAATAAAAAAAAGCTTATAATCCCCATAGGTGTAGGTGCGGTTCCAGTGGTGTAGGCACTCGCGTTAGGTTGTGACATCACATGAGCCCGCGACCAATCACTGCCGGCTTGTCCTTACCCGCCAACTGCATCTGCCTCTCACTTCCTGTTGATTACTCATATGTCTGAAAGCAGAGAGGGGAGAGCTGGCGTTGATTGGACATGGGGCTCGCCAAGTCATCACAACCTCACTTGAGCTCCGGGAATGCAAACGCCAACACGGCTGGAACTGCATTGGCACCAGGGTGAGTATAAGCTTTTTTACTTTAATGGGGTCAAACATTAGGATTGAGAAGAGGTTGCCCTAGTAATGCTAGTTGTCCTAGCACTTGGTATCTGGGAGTGCCCTTAAACAGTGTAATGGATCGGTGATGTTTTGCTCTGTGCACTGTCTACTTCCCACCATTGCCAGAGACGGTAACAGCTGATTGGAAGAAGGTACCAGGTATCAGATCCCCATGTATGTGATATTTATCACGTAATCTATGGAAGAGGTATTCCTCTACACTGATATTGCAGACCTAAGGATAGGCAGTGATAGGTCATCATTATCAGTATAGTGGAAAACCCCTTTAAATTCTTAAAATTGTTTCTCTATTTTTGTGTTTTCACATTTATGTATTTGCACTTTTTACTAAAACATCAGATTGCCAAGAGTCTATTTCTGTTCAAATAAGCAATTTATGTTGGATTATCATCCTTTCTGTAAGCATATCTCTGTTGCAAGCATTTTGACACTGGTATAAGATGAATAATTTAACAATATTAATAGGACAGACCCTTCTTCTCTGTCCCTAGGGAACACATGTGTATGTGCGAGTCCTTCACAGTTTTCCGGATGCTCTATGAGGTTATCACAGGGGGCCTGTGCATGGGCAGGAATTTTCGTATGCCTTGCAGAGCATGATTCCGACTAGAAGAGCCTGATCCATCTAATAAACACAATGTTGTTCCATCATTACAATCTTCAGTGTTTGAAGGAATCCTAAATTAATAGGCACTGCAGTGTAATAGGAAAGAGAAGCTCTGCACGCTTCATTACATTGCATAAAATGACCTTTATTTCCAACAGAGAACCACAAGCAAATTCAGGTTTTGATGAAATTATAAATCAGGGGATTGATTTTAACAGTTTGCTTCTGCATTGATTTTAGATTTTTTATTTCACTGATGCAATATATTACGGCCACCCAACATTTAGGATTCTTAATTGTGTTCTTGATCATTTACTGACTCTTTTGTGTATTGGGCATCAATCTATGCTGTCAAAGAATAATAATGCATACAGTATGTTATAATATTTTAGATATAGCACAGGACTGTGGTTCCACATTGAAATGTTATGGCTAGTGATGGGCGAACCTTAACTGTAAAAGTCACAGTTCGTAGTTCGGTTCAGGGGTGGGGGAGTTGTAACAAGAAAGCAGATAGTTATTAAATGGCAGCATTATAATTACTGGCATCCGTTCACTTGTACTTCAGGGCCTCTTATTAACTGCCTAGTTATTCACTGCAGAGAGGCTCAACAGCCAATCACAGACACTGTCACAGAGAATTGATGTCTGTGATTGGCTGTTGAAGTAATCTGGAAACTGCCCATACATTTTAGATGCTAGAATGTATGGGCAGTCTTCAGGTTACTGAAACAGACGCCCATTCTCTGTGACATTGTCTGTGATTGGCTGTTGGGCCGCTCACCCATTGACTGACATCATAGTACTGCAAAAATAATTTTTAAAAATGATGTAGTGATTCGCTGTATTTTTGATTCTCAGCACAGATAAAGCGGGCAGTTATGGGCTGCCACCCCCAGCTGCCTGGCTTTAATGGCAATCCAAAATACAGGGAAGCCCATTGTTTTTTTTTTTTTTTTTAATTATTTAATTAAATAATTTAGAAAAAAAATATGTGGGCTTCGCCCTATTTTTGATTGTCAGCCGAGGTTAAAAAAAGGGCAACTAGGGGGCTGGGATTCTCAGCATGGTAAGACCCAAGCATTCTTGGCCCCGCATGCTGAAAATTGCTGCTTGCAGCTGTCCCTGGAAATGGCACATTCTTTTGTAGCACTATTTTCAGGTGCTTGATCCGACTCTTCCAATGGCCCTGGTGGCGCTGGTACGCTACGTAATAAAAGGGTTAATGCCAACTTTGTATTGACAACAAGCACTAAGCCTGAGATTCAAAATGTTTGGCCAGTTAGACCCGCCCACTATGAATCGCTAGTAAACATTAAAAACACACAACTCAGAGAAATATTTTAATTGCAATAAAACACAAGGCATCCCTGGTTCCCATCTTTAATAACCCAAAACAAACCCTCCGACAATATTCCACAGGTCTGTCCTTTGGCGAACATGTTCAGCTCTGCTATATCGCAGCGAGCAGACACACATCTGTTCACAGCACCTAGGAAGCTCACACTGACAACCGGATGCCGTAAGAAAGATCATCCCCGTTCACAGCAGGGGCACATCAGCTGTGAACTCGGGTGACCTCGATGAACTGCATCACGGCACCTGATAAACAGCCACAAGTAAGCAAGAGAAGCACTCACTTTACAGGTGTTGTCCGGGGCAGGGCATTCTAAATTTTGGGCTGGCATTAACTTCTTGATTACCTAGTGTGCCACCACCACTAGGGCCGCTGGAAAAGCCGGGTAAACCACCTAAAAATGTCACTCTAAAGGAATGTGCCATTTTCATTGGTTGCTGCGACCTGCGATTTTCAGTGGGGGAGGCACCGAACGCTTGGGCCTTAGGGCCCTTTCACACTAGCGTTTTTTCAAATCGCCGCAGATGCGGTGAAAAAAAGCATCTGCCGCGATTACCGCATACCGCTGCACTTGCGGCACGGTTGCGGTAAACGCCATACAAGGTATAGGCGGACTTGCAGCAGGTGCGGCAAGTGCGGTTTTGGCACTTGCGGCAGGTGCGGCCGCGAAAAAAAACGCGGTCAGCGCGGATTTTTTTTCACGGCCGCACCTGCCGCAAGTGCAAAACCGCACTTGCCGCACCTGCTGCAAGTCCGCCTATACCTTGTATGGCGTTTACCGCAACCGTGCCGCAAGTGCAGCCGGTATGCGGTAATCGCGGCAGATGCTTTTTTCATCGCATCTGCCGCGATTTGAAAAAAACGCTGATGTGAAAGCACCCTTACATTGAGAATCCCAGCCGCCAGCTGCTTGGGTTTAACTTGCCTGGCAATCAAAAATAGGGTGAAGCCCAAACAAAAAAAATAATCGGATTCCCTGGATTTTGATTGCCGCCAGAGGTAAAGCCAGGCCGCTGGCAGTGGCAGCCCGTAGCTGTCCGCTTTATCTGTACTGAGGATCAAAAATACAGCAAACCGCTACATTATTATTTTTTAATTATTTATTTTTACAGTATTATGTCAGTCAGTCAATGGGTAAATCTACTTTCTTTTTACAGCTCCCCTCACCCCATCTCAGAAGCTTAAGTTCGGGATTTGGGCTCAAGTTCAAGTCCTGTTCCGTCTCAAACTCAGACTTTAAAAAAAAGTCTGGGTGAATTCACAGAACCCGAATATTGGCGGGTATGCCTATCACTAGTCATCATGACATATCACTTATATCCCCTTCCTGATTACACTGGACCACAGCCAAATTGGTTTAGAGACTCAACTAATTGTATGGTGCCGAAAGCAAATATGATGCTTACGTTTGCTGATTACCTCTGATTTTCAAGATCTAGAGGAGGTTGTAATTACTTGTGAAATCTTAAATGCAGTCTTATAGAAAAATTGCATATCATTATTATTGCATTGTTGGTAGCTAGTCTGTTGCATAATCTATTAAGTCTATTGAGCCTTCAGTATTCTATCATCTAAGGGCAAAAAATCACAAAATGCCAACTCCGCTCCAATGATGTAATTCTAATTACAGTTTTATCACCTACTTTTATAAATGCTCTCTGTGGAAGGTGTACAGTTTTAGGATTTCTTAGCTTCGTTTCTTAATTTGACATTTTTATATATGCTTTTTCAGATATGCCTCATTCTTGCATTAACAAAGCTGATAGTTTTTGTTACAAAATGGACTTCTCCACATATGTATCACAAACCCAAAACTTGACTCCCATGATAAGGAAAGATTACAACCTGTATTTTGAAAGCAGAATAAGAGATTAGGACAAGAGTTGGGCTCTACATCACATCTTACCCAGTTGTTGCGTAGGAAGAGGCAATTTATGCCTTTTGTAGTCCCAATAATATGGAGACAGCTAACTGATCACACTACCAATTGCTATTTCTACATGGTGCCCCCTTTAGGAAAGGAGTTTCAAGGAAAAATTCAAACTGTCCACCTGCAATACGCCTAGTACCACATACAGAACAACTGCCAGTTCCAAATGCACCAGAAACATTTTCAGTCATGTCAAATGAGGAGGAAGAGGGCTCTTGGTGTCATGAAGCATCTTCATCTCACAACCCAGACTTTGTTCAGTTCACTTTGTTTAGAATATGTGGTTCAGTTGACATTTCTGACAATCGTGTTAGAGATTTGGATCCACCCAATGGTAAGGCTGAGCTATTAGGTCCTAGGCTACAGCAGATAAATCTCCTAGTGGGAGATGTTCAGATTTCTTGCTTCCACAACCGTGATAAAGATCTTGTCCAACACATCTTCAATGAAGGGCAGTCTTGTGGCATGCACCAACATCATGACTTATATGAAGCTCTGAAGATAAGTCATGATCCAAAGGAATTGAGGTTCTTCATCAATTTGTCCAAAACAAGCCTAAAAGCTGCATAATGGCAATATGCTACCTTCAACTCCAGTTGGTTATCCAGTCCACATGGAAGAAACCTATGACAACATGAAATATCTGTTGAGATGCCTGAATTATGACCATCATTTATGGCCCATCTATGGTAATTTTAAGGTGGTTACCCTTTTATTTGGTCTCCAGTGTGAATACACAAAGTACGGCTGCTTTCTGTATGAGTGGGATAGTCGTGCAAGAGAATATCACTATAATAAGAGAGACTAGCCTCTCCTATGTTCACTTCAGTCAGGGAGTAAAAATGTTCTGCATCCAGCACTTGTTGACCCACATAATATTTAGTTACCGTTGCATATCAAGTTGAGGATAATGAAGATCTTTGTAAAGACAATGGATAAAAATGCAAAAGCATTCAAGTATCTAATTGATAAATTTCCAAGCTTGAGTGAAGCAAAGATAAAGGCAGAAGTCTTTATTGGACCTCAGATTCGTAAGCTTCTTCAAGAGGAGTTTCTCTGTTTGTTGAAGGGTAAGGTAAATGCTGCATGGGTAGCATTCACATGAGTGGTCACTAATTTTAAAGGAAACTAAAGAGCAGATAACTGTTAAAGGGACACTGTCAGGTCATTTTTCAGTATGATACTAACCAGTGGTGTAACTAGAGTCTGAAGGACCCCAGTGCGAAATTTGGACCTGGGCCCTCCCCCGTGCGCCCACATTGGTCAGATGTATGCGCCCTATGTAATGTTCTAAATCCTATAAAGACTCATAGATTGACCTCTCTCCCCTTCATTATGTATCAATGTCCCTCATCCTGCTATATATGGTTCTCCTCCTGGAATATGCCCTTATCCTGGTATATATGGTCCTTCATTATAGTATAACGCAGCTTCATATCCCTCCATATAGTATAATGCAGGCTTGTAGTCTTCCACACAGAATAATGCAGCCTCATATCCCTTCATATAGTATATTGCAGCCTCACAGCCCTCCATATAGTATAATGCAGTGTCGCATCCCTCCATATAGTATAATGCAGCATCACAGCCCTCCATATAGTATAATGCAGCGTCTCAGGCCTCCATACAGTATAGTGTAGCCTCATATCCCTCCATATAGTATAATACAGCCTCATATCCCTCCATATAGCATAATGTAGCCTCATTGCCCTCCATATAGTAAAATGCAGCCTCAAAGCCCTCCATATAGTATAATGCAGCCTCATATCTCTCCATAAAGTATAATACAGCCTCACAACCCACCATATAGTATGATGCGGCCTCACAGCCATCCATATAGTATAATGCAGCTTCACAGTCCTTCAAATAGTATAATGCAGCCTTACAGCCCTCCATACAGTACAATGCAGCCTCACAGCCCTCCATATAATATAATGCAGTCTCACAGCCCTCCATATAGTATATTGCAGTGTCGCAGTACTCCATATAGTATAATGCAGCCTCACAGCCCTCCAAGTAATATAATGCAGCCTCACAGCCCTCCAAATAGTATAATGCAGCCTCACAACCCACCATTTAGTATAATGCAGTATCATAGTCCTCCATTTAGTATAATGCAGCCTCACAGCCTTCTATATAGTATAATGCAGCCTTACAGCCCTCCATGTAGTATAATGCAGCCTCAGAGCCATCCATATAATATAATGCAGTCTCAGAACCTTCCTATATTATAATACAGCCTCAGAACCCTCCAGATAGCATACATTCTCCCCACACAGTCACACTGCCCCATGTATAACCCCCCACACACTGCCCCTATACAGCCCCCTCACACACACACACTGCCCCCTGTACAACCCCCCACACACACTGCCCCCTGTACAACCCCCCACAACACACACACACACTGCCCCCTGTACAACCCACCCACACACACACATTGCCCCATGTAAACCCTCCCACACACACACTGCCATTATACAACTCCCCTACACAGACATACTGCCCCCTATATAACTACACACACACACAAACATACTGTTCACTGTATAACCCCCCTCACCCCCCACACACAGACATACTGCCCCCTGTATACACACACACATACTGCCCCTTGTATTCACACACACACACACACACACACACACACAGCCCAATACTTCGTCTTCAGAAGCTGTAAGAGGTTCTTTGGCTCCTGAATGGAGCTCACGCTTACTGCTCCCACCGGCAGCTGCATCCTGACTGTGATGACCTCATCACAGTGCTGCACACAGTGGCCGTGGGGATTAAACGGTACAGTGCCAGCCAGTCCTATGGTCACCATGAACAGCCGCCTGGGGACCGGCTGCGCAGAGCGCCGCACAGTGACATGGATGTGCATTGTTGGGGATGCACATCCATGTGAAGCAGGTGCTTAGGTCGCAGGGGTCGGCAGGCGCCGGGCCCCTGTACCTCCGGGCCTAGTCACACTTGCGACCCAGTTGTTGCGTCCCTGATACTAATATTACCCTTGAATAGGGCTTGGGCAGACTTTTTAAAACATGATGTTTTTAACTAGACTATATTGGTGTAGATGCAATATTTTGGTCGCCTGTTATTGTACTTTACTGCAATGTTGCGACGACCATAAAAAACATAATTTTGTTATACTTTTTTTCCTTTCACACAGTGAAGCATTTCTGAACTCGGCAATACCAACAATTTGTAATGTTATTTTTTTGTATTGTTTTATTTTCAATGGGGCATAAGGGGAGTGATTTGAATTTTTGTGTCATCTCCTGTAAACGCCGGCAATCAGCCAGCATTGCAAGGAATTTCATCAAGATGGTGACCGGGCCACCGATGGGAGCTTGGAAAGGCGCTCTCCCTGCTGGCACATGTTAGATGGCTCTGTCAAAGTTTGACAGCACAATCTAACTAGTTAACAGGCATGGGTGAATCTCTGATCCACCCACGCCTGTTATCTGCACATGTCAGCTGATCAGCTGATCAGATCAGCCATCTTGTGCAAGGAAAGATGCGTGCTCAGCGCTTGAGCACGCATCAAATGCAGGGGGCAACCAAAGACACATCAGTGCTTCCTTAGTTGTGAATCAAGGTGTTGCTGGGAAAGATGGTCTTAAACGGTCCCCGCTGCCAGGTCAAGACGAAACTCCAAAGAACACACGTGTCAGTGATGTTCAAACAAATCTCCTTTATTCTCTCCGACGCGTTTCGGTGTCCTCCTGGTACCTTCCTCAGGAATTTTTCCTTCGTGGTGAAGGGATTCAATGGACTTATTCTGGAGTTCCTTGTACAAACGACAGCTGATGGGTCCCTTTGAATAGAGAGTTGCTGAAGGTCTTGGTCTTTTTATTTATTTTTTACAGGATCAGCAGGGATCATATAAATTAGATGGGAAGAACGTTTTAATATTTCAAAACTAAATCATTCATTGTATGTGTATGTATGTAAAGTACCATCCTTTAGCAGATCTACTGTTATTACTAGTTTAGAACTAAATGTAAAATGTCTGTATTTACAGTATCTCACTATTCACTTACTATTTGATATTGAGAAGAGAGAGATTGTTGGGAAGCCCCTTTAATGGATGATCATATTCAGTTTGTTCTTTCGAAACGCTCTTCAGTGCTGATCTCCAGCTGTCTGCAGCACAGCCTTCATCTCTCCCTCGATCATAACATCCTCCTCTGCTCTTAAACCCTCTCAATAAAATGACACCTGAAGCCTTTCAAGTTCTCACTGTGCAGCTTTCCTCTACCTGTTGTAGAGCTTGAATCTCTAAGAGCAACCTGTGAACATGGAGATCTGTGGGGGACGGTCTGCAATCCCGAGACACTTAAGATTTCTTCAAAATCCCCATCGAAGAGCAAATGTAGAACACTATTTTTTATGTGTTCTAGTGGTGGCAATTGCTCAAGTATTGACGGTTTGATAGACATATATGCAGTTTAATGCACTTGGGGTAAATCTGTTTTGCACATTTGAGCAAAATGTGAGTGACGTCTCACGTTGAATTAATTTTACCTTAAATGAAGCTATGACCTGTTATGTTTCTTAGCAAGTTGGCAGTGTGATCCTTTAAGATGAATAAACTTTTTGGACACACAACAAATTGGGAAAGCGATTGAAGTAGCAGTTTTTGGATTTGGTGAAATCTTTCAAGAGGATGCAGCACTAAATCAGATTATCAGATCTCTCCAATACCACTTAAGGGCCTGTCACACGCGTCAATATCGCCTGCACGATCTCGGCTGCGAGTGACGTTGCAGCGATATTGACGCGTGTGACATACTGAATCAACCAGCGATAAATCGCTGGTTGATGATCGCCAGGTTTTAGAACCTGCTCTAAAACCTGGCGATGGTCGCCCGGTGGACACGCAGCATCGCTGCGTGTGACACCGGGAGTAGCGATATTGCAGCTCCCAGCGCCTCTCACAAGCGCTGGGAGCTGGTAACTAAGGTAAACTGCGGGTATCTAGGCAGCGCGCGCTGCCTAGATACCCGACGTGTACCTTAGTTACCAGCCTCCTCCGCTCCGCTGTCCCTGTGCCAGTGTGGCAGAGGAGAGGGGGTTAACCAGGGAAGCTTCCTGCTTCCCCCGGCTGAGCCCGCCCGTCCTCTCTCTGCTGCTGCTCCGGCTCACAGGGGCCCCGCTGGACGCAGGTTAGCCCTGCAGGGGGGTCCCCAGCCGCCCCCCATGTCCCTGTGCCAGTGTGGCAGAGGAGAGGGGGTTAACCAGGGAAGCTTCCTGCTTCCCCCTGCTGAGCCCGCCCCTCCTCTCTCTGCCGCTGGGCAGGCAAACCAGGGCCCCCCCTCAAAGGCTGCACCAGGGCCCCCGGGCAGCAAGGTCCGCCCCTGGCTCACCGGCTGGTATCTAAGGTACACAGCGGGTAACTAGGGTCCCTAGTTACCCGCTGTGTACCTTAGATACCAGCCGGTGAGCGGAGGAGGCTGGTAACTAAGGTACACGTCGGGTATCTAGGCAGCGCGCGCTGCCTAGATACCCGCAGTTTACCTTGGAGACCAGCCTGCTCCCGCTTCCAGCAGGCTGGCAGCGGGAGCAAGACATCGTGGAAACGATATTTAAATCGTTTCCACGATGTTTCTGGTCAATTGATCGCTGGTGAGTCTGTCTGTGTGACAGCTCACCAGCGATCAGCCATCAATGTCGTCAGCGATCATCTCACTGACGACATTGACGCGTGTGACAGGCCCTTAAGGGTTATACTCAGATTTAAAAATGGAAAAAGAACAATAAACAAGAAGTAAATTGATAACTTTCTTTATCACTATTTCTTCCTGCCTTTGTCCTCCTCTTATCCCTGCTTTTCTATTCTTTATCATGGAATCATATAATATTAGACTTGGAAGGGATCTCCAGGGTCATCATGTCCAACTCTCTGCTCAATGCAGGATTTTCAAAATCATCCCAGACAGATCTCTGTCCAACCTTTGTTTAAACACTTCCATTGAAGGAGAATTTACCACCTCTCATGGCAGCCTGTTCCACTTGTTGCTCCACTTGTTTTCTTTTTTCAGTTTCATTCCATTGCTTCTCGCGTGTCCTTGTGTGAATGGAAGTAACACTGATCCCTCTGCAGTGTGACAACACTTCAGATATTTGTAGACAGCTATTATGTCTCCTCTTAGTCTTTTTGTGCAAGCTAAACATTACCAGATCCTTTAATTGTTGCTCACTGGACATCACTACAAAAGGGGACCAGGATTAGGGATATCAGTACAAAAAGGGATCAGTATTGGGGATATCACTACAAAAGGGGATCGGTATGACGGACATGACTACAAAAAGGGACCAGTATGGTGAACATCACTACAAAAGGGGACCAGGATGGGGGGACATCAATACAAAAGGGGACCAGGATGGGGGACATCACTGCAAAAGGGGACCAGGATGGGGGGCATCGCTGCAAAAGGGGACCAGGATGGGGACATCACTGCAAAAAGGGACCAGGATGGGGGACATCACTTCAAAAAGGGATCAGTGTGGGGGACATCACTAAAAAAAGGGAATCTATGGGGGATATCACTACAAAAAGGGATCAGTATGGCGGACATCACTACGAGAGGGAACCAGGATGGGGACATCACTACAATATGGGGACCAGAATTGGGACATTACTACAATATGGGGACCAGAATTGGGACATTACTACAACAAGACTTACCAGGATGGGGGCAATACTACAAGGTGGCTAGGATGAGGGACATTACTACATGATGAGGACTAGGATGGGGACATTACTACACTATTGGGACCAGGATGTGGGACATTACTACAATATTGGGACCAGGATGTGGGACATTACTACAAGATGGGGACCAGGGTGGGGACATTACTACAAGAAGGAGATTATGGTGGGGATATTACTACATTGAGCAAAGAATTCTGATGTTACTAAAAATGTCACTTAGTCCTACAAGGAATGCGGCCCCCTCATACAATTTTTTTTATGTGCAGACCATCAACCCAGCCAAGTTTGAAACCCCAGATCTAGACTGTATGCGTCTGTTAATACATCCCAAAATTGTGTTTGCCTTTTTGCTGCTGCTTCACACTGTTGGCCCATGTTTAGTCTGTGATCTATTAGTATACCCAAGTCTTTTTCACTTGTGCTGTTACTTAGCTGTATTCCTAATTCATAATGTATATGTTATTTTAATTTTTCTTGCCAAGATGTAGAATTTTGCATTTCTCCGTGCTAAATACAATTCTATTACCGTAGTTGTTGCCCATTGTGCCAGCGTATATATAGATCGTTCTGAATCCTTTCTCTATCTTCTCTATTGTTAGCTATCCTTACTAGCTTTTCATCGCCTGCACATTTGATTAGTTTACCTACAGTTCCCTTAACGAGACCATTTATAAAAATGTTAAACAACACTGGGCCCAGGACACAGCCCTGTGGTACCCCACTTGAGACTCTTCTAATTGGATGCCGCCGTTTATTGTCACTTTTTGAGTATGATCACAGAGTCAATTATGAAGCCACCTAACTGAATTCTTTGTTTACTACTCATTGCTAAGGGGACCATCCCTCTCTGTCATCCAGCAGCGGTGGCTGCACTGTACAGTGCTCTTTCCTATTGGGCTTGTAATCATTGTACTGATGCTGGATTGGATTGTTGGAGTGCCCTGTTTGCCACCAATACCAATGCCATCCAGCTTCAGTCCCACTGTTTTTCTGACATTTGGAGACACAGCTAGCTCATACCACAACACTGGGAGCGTACACTTCAGCCAGAAGCATTAATCTGTCATTCATGCAGGAACTTCCGGCCCCCATAAATCAGGAATTTGGAAAGCAGGTAAACATGGTTTCAAAACTAAAGCTGAGGTGGAAACAGGCTGCAGAGAGCCCCTGGGCAATGAATGTGTCTGGTGTTGTATGAAGTGAAAGGGGTCCAAAGTTACCTAAATATGACAAGGGGTATTGGCGAGTTACTTGTGATTCCACCAACTCCTCTGATCCACCCCCTCCTTTCCTCCTTTTTATAAAATGATAGACCGGACACCTGTATGGATTAAATTTGCCACAGCAGAGTTTTATGAACAAACAACAAGTATAAAAATTACTTTAATGAAAAAGGAGGATGCTCTGAAGTAAATAGAAAAATTCCGCACAGACCGGGTATTCTGATTTAAAACTCCAATTCTTTATTCATCTATACGAATAAAACACAAGTTCTGGGGTACACAAGCCCCCCTCCCACGCCTTACGCGTTTCGGTTAGAGCACCTTAATCATAGGCATACACAGCAGTGTCTGCACAACACATATATAGGAAACTTTACATGTACACACCCCCTACCATCACCCATGTGCAATCATTTAACAATTATTCCAGAATCAAAGAGTTAACTTTTTCAGAGAGCAGGTCAAAGTTCCAAAAATATTTTTGCAGGAAAAAACCAAATCTAATATAACCAATAACATTTACAGGCTGGCCTTATATCTCTTACTACTCTGAAGCCCTAAAACCTGTTTTTGTGACATTTGAACACCTGAGCTCAGGCTGAATTTACCTGTAGCTGTTTAAGCACAAGCTCAGAGGCACCTTTCCAGCTCTTCACTTGGGAGCTCCCATACTCAACGCCATTTTATTGAATTCTGCTTGGGGGTTCAAAACCTTGTGGCTTCCACCCTTCTATGATCCACAAATAACCACATCCACCAACTACAAGCACCTAAACCACACTGCTAACATATGTTTATCGTGTTCTTGTAGGTACTGTATGTGCAAACCTGATGTTATAAGTGTCGTTCACTTC
Organism: Allobates femoralis; assembly: GCA_033576535.1. Taxonomy (NCBI): domain Eukaryota; kingdom Metazoa; phylum Chordata; class Amphibia; order Anura; family Aromobatidae; genus Allobates; species Allobates femoralis. The sequence goes on from JARQOC010000012.1 coordinate 54,691,211, forward strand.
CAGTGTGCAGCGCTGGACAGCTTTGTTAGGATTTGTCACACATTGCAACCGTGCTATACCGTTTTTCTAACCATATCATTTTTGCCACAATTTCTTTGCCAGTATTGTGGAAAACATTGTGTGTGGTGACCACCAAATACAGTTTTAATAAATCAACAGCTGGGTGTTATTTCCTTGACCAAAAGGTGTGACCCTATAACCTGACAGGGTCCAATCATTATATGCATAAAAGTGGGTCGAAGAAATGTCAGTAATATATATCGCAATATGATACCTGTTGGAACATTTTATGCAAAACCACCCTCACTGAAAGCCTGGGAACATGGCTCATATATACAAAGGAGGATGTCATGTGCTGTATATAACAAGTATCGATACAACATTGTGGCTGGCACATGATAAAAATAGTAATGGGGTTGTCTGGGACTTTGACATTGTTGATGTATCTTTAGGATAGGTCATTAATGTCTGATCAGTGAGGGGGCGACACATGACACCTCCATTGATCAGGTGCTCCTGGTGTTGACGGTGGATGAAACTGTTCAGTATTGAAGCTCCATGAACTGTATAATATGAAACAGAAATAAAAACAGCACTGTTGCGCCACACCACTAAATTTCACCACAATGTGGTTCTATTAAATGAACACTAACCTTTCCAGGTTGTGCACGAATCCGCACAACCAGATTAAGCGTATAGGGAGATAGGGTCCATAAAGTTGATGATCATCAGACCTCTGTGTGAAGAGAGGATATTTTACACTCCTTGAGTTGGTAGAAATCACTTGCTTCTCTCCTCAGAGCTGGCTGATCATGTGATGGACACAGGTGGAGTTTGGATGATGCAGTGCCAGGTCCTATGGACTTGCCCAAGCTGCTCGCTACACCGCGCTCCCCGAAGGGACAATAGGTATGAATGATAGAAGGAGCGGTGTTAGAATGCGGCGCTAGGTAACACAACATCAAGCCTTCATAGAATTACCTTAGGTTTATTACACAAAGCTGCAGGGTGCGACCACAACGCGTTTCGACACACAAATCGGCGTCTTTCTCAAGTGGATCCACTTGAGAAAGACGCCGATTTGTGTGTCGAAACGCGTTGTGGTCGCACCCTGCAGCTTTGTGTAATAAACCTAAGGTAATTCTATGAAGGCTTGATCTTGTGTTACCTAGCGCCGCATTCTAACACCGCTCCTTCTATCATTCATGAACTGTATAATGGCAGGGGCCAGGTACTGCATATCTTCCACCTATTGATTCATATTGGAGGTGGATATCCCGTACCCAGCTACAGCCATTATACAGTTTGTTGAACTGCTGTGCAGCTCAGCAGCTGAACAGTTCCGGCCTGCGGCAGCAATGAGAGCTACCGATCGGCAGGGGTGCCAGGTGTCACACCCACACTGATCAGACATTGATGACCTATTCTAATGATAGGCCATCAATGTTAAGGTCCTAGACAACATCTTTAAGATCAGAGATCTGATCAGTGCTGAACATACATGCAATAAATGCTGTACATTCGCATACAGAGAACTACTCTGCAGATGGCCAATCTGATCTCATCCTGCAATGAAGAAATTACATATAGCCAGCACTCTGAGAAAAAAAACACAGGATACCCACACATTATTCCAGCAACGATGCATAGGGCCTGTGGCATGCACTCTTAGTGGCTCCCAACTGCTGCTTTGGTACTAAATATCATTCATATATGTGACATCATGCCAGTTGTATTCAGTGTATTATTTGACAGGTCAGGTGGCAACTAGGAATACGTGAGGATGTAGGGCAGCTTGTGACCCAAGGTCTGACCATACATACACCGGCATCTATGATTTTCTATAGGTCACTCTTGTAGTGAGCCAGACTAACCTGTGAAAATTTGCCGTGCATACATAAATACACACAGTGTATTCATTTACACTCCTGTACCTATGGTAAACACATATACTGTATACTGTGCATATTTATTTCAAGCCATGGCAATTGGTGGATGAATGTTCTTTGGAAAGATCGATCTTGTGCAGTTCTAGATAGGTCCACCAACATCTTCTCCATCGTTATCTTGATAGTATCAGGCAATTGGGTTGCTGATGTTCCTTTTTGCCTTGTTCCTTATATTCTTCTGATCATGATGTCCTTCTCCCGTGATATTTCTCTTCATATAATGTGTAGATAAGTCGTAGCCTGGTGATCCTTGCTTCAAGTGACATGTCTGGTTTGAGTTGTTCCAAAATTTATTTGTTTGTTCTTTTTGCCATCCACTGTAATGCATTCTCCAGTGCCATATTTCAAAGGCGTTGATTCTTTCTACTGTCTTGTTTCCTTATCATCCGTGTCCTACTTCCATATTTTACTATAGAAAAGACCAGACTATGTATGAGTCGTGTCTTGGTCACCAGTGAAATGTTTCTTGATTTGAAGACCTTGTCCAGTGACTTCATTGTTGATTTACCGATAGCTATTCTCCTTTTGACTTGTGGTGTCATTCTATTATATATGTAACACACTGTATAACACAATATTATTTATATAGCACCATTGATTCCATGTTGCTGTACACGAGAAGTGGTTTATACAAAAATATAGACATAGTTTACAGTAAACAAATAAACAATAACTGGTACAGAGGGGAAGGGGAACCCTGCCCTTGCGGGCTTACATTCTACGGGACAGTGGGGAGGAGACAGTAGGTTGGGAGTTGCAGCAGCACCAGTGGTGGTAATGATGGGGTGGCCGCTCTCGTGGTGGTGGCGAGATGGCATCATGGTTACAGCAGGCTGTAGGTTTTCCTGAAGGGATGCGTTTTTAGGTTTCGTCTAAAGGATCCAAGCTCAGTGGATAATCAGACATGTTGGTGGGCTAAATTCCAGAGGATAAGGGATATTCAGGAGATGTCTTGGAGGTGATTATGTGAGGAAAAAATAAGTGTTGAGGAGAGCAGGAGGTGTTGGAAAGACTAGAGATTATGAGGGAAGATAGGGAGATTAGTTCGGAAATATAGGGAGGGGCCAAGTTATGGACAGCTTTTTAGGTCAGTATTAGTTGTTTGAACTGGATTCATTGGGCTATCGGGAGCCAATGGATAGATTTACAGAGGGCAGAAGCGGGGGCGTAGCGAGGAGAGAAGTGGATTAGTCAGGCAGCAGAGTTGAGGACAGATTGGAGAGGCGCGAGAGTGTTAGCAATGAGGCCGCAGAGGAGGATGTTGCATGAGTCATGGCAGGAGATGATTAGGGCATTTCCAAGCATTTTAGTAGATTGAGCATAGAGGAAAGGAAGGATTCTGGAAATATTTTTCAGCTGGAGGCACAGGAGGGGGCAAGAGTTTGGATATGCGATTTGAAGGACAGGGCAGAGACAAGGGTCACTCTGAGGCAGTGGATTTCAGTTGCAGGTGAGAGTGTGATGCCATTTACTATGATAGATAGATAGATCAGGTAGCAAAGATATGTGGGATGGAGGAAAGATGATGAGTTTAGATTTCTCCACTTGAGCTTTAAGAAGCATGAGGAGGATATAGCTGATAGACACTTCTGGATTCTGGACAGCAGAGTGGTGAAATCTGGGCCATAGCAGTAGATATGATTGTCATCAGTGTACAGGTGGTACTGGAAGCCATGGGACTTTGAGTTGTTCCAGTCCAAGGGTATAGATGGAGAAGAGTAGGGGTCCTAGGACAAAACCTTGCAGGACTCCAACAGAGAGAGGGCTGGATGAGGAGGGAGTGTGGGAAACGCTAAATGTGCATCAGAAAGGTATGACGAAATCCAGGAGATGGCAAGGTCTTTAACACCAAGGGAAGAGAGGAACTGTAGTAGGAGGCAGTGGCTGACTGTGTAGAAGGCAGAAGACAAGTCTAGAAGGAAAAGAATGGAGAAATGTTAGCTTTGGCAGTTTCGTTGGAAGGGTAAGGCTGGAAGCCAGATTGGTTGTCAAGTAGAGAGTTAGATGAAAGGTGGGAAGAAGGTTGAGCATACACATGCTGCTTATGGAGTTTGGAAGCACACAGAAGCAGTGATATGGGGCGATAGCTGGACATTGTAGTCAGATCAAGGTTTAGCTTTTGAGAATAGGCGTAATCGTGGCATGTTTGAAAGTAGAGGGGAAGATACCAGAAGTTAGAGATTAGGTTGAAGAGGTGAGTAGGACTGGGATAAGTGTAAGGGTACTTTATACGCCGAACTATTGCCGGCGATCAGAGGCAACCTAACATGCGCGTGCACGTTTTTAACGGTTGCTACCGAACGCCGAAGCCACATGTACACGCCGCAATTGCGCCCCCAACCTAAGGTATGTATGTCCCGGGAAGTTCCCACACCAACATTGGGAAACATCCGGTTGACACACGCCGCAATCCCCAAAGGAATGTGGGCGTACATGTTCAGCGCCGCCGAAACATAGATGTGACAGACTTGTGTATTCCGTGACCCAAACACGCTGATTAGACAACGCATTAGCGTCATGATTGGCTAGCCTGCGCAGGAAGGCTGGCTAATACATGACGCCATTGCAATCGTGTATTGTGAATGGACAGCTCTTCAAATATGTCGCCCTGTTAAGGGACAGCCAATGGAAACACAGTAGCCCCCACCACCCCACCAATCATCGCTGATTTGGGGGTGGTATCCAGCATGCTGTGACATGCCTCTGGGAAATCACTAGGCGACGCAAATTCCATTCGTTCACCCGCCAAAACCAGGGCAATTCACCTTCAGGGTTGCGTCTGTTTTTTGAACAATGCTCTGCAACCGCAACCGGGAGCAACTTTAAAAATCACCATCGCGTTCCACAATTACACGCCACAATTTCATAGCAACTTCAGGGCAACGGTGACGAAACTCTGGATTGCCTCTCAGTTGCTACACCGTAGTTGCGGAGTGTAAAGGTACCCTAATGGTGAGGTTAGGGAAGAGGTGGGAAAGGATGAGGTTAAGTGCACAAGTGGTGAGGTGTGATTTGTTGAAGAGATGGGTTAACGCTCCTTTAGTGATATGGGAGAAGGAGGTTATAAGGGAAGGGCAGAGGTCTGGTTTAGCAGGGGTTGAGGTGGTGGAACAATAAAGGTTTACCTTGTTTGGTCAATTTTATTTTTGAAGTGTGTGGCGAAGTGGCAGAGATGAGGTATGTCAAAGCGGGCAGTCGTGGATCAAGGAGAGAGTTAAGGGGTTTAGGGTTGTTGGATAAGGAAGATAGGAGAGTTGTGAAGTGAGTCTTTATAGCAGAGGTGAGGGCTGATTTGAATGTGAGTATTGCTTGTTTAAATGCAGTAAAGTCATCTTACAAGTGTTTCCTCCTCCAGTGCCGCTCCTCAACCCTGGACACTTGCCAAAGCTTTTTGGTGAGATTATTATGCCAGAGTTGTCTATTGATTCATCACACTTTGCCATTCACAAAGAGGGGGACCAAGTCAATAGCTGATGTAGGGGTGTGGTTGTAGAGAGTGGTGGCACTATCTGTGTCGTGGAGTGAAGATATGAAGGACAGTGGTTGAATAGAGTCAGAGAATGTGTGAATGTCTAGATGTGTGAGATTTCTGTGAGGGTATGCGAGTTGCTGAATATGGGTGACAGGTGAGGAGGACAAGGATGAGAAAGTGAGTATGTGGTGGTTAGATAGGGGGAAAGGGGAGGTTGTGAGATTAGATAGGGAATAGAGGCCGATAAAGGTAAGGTCTGTATGTCAGTCTGTGTGGGTGGATGTGGAACACCACTGAGTAAGTCCAAAGCATAAAGTAAGCGACAGGAGTTTTGAGTGTATTACATACAATATATACCATATGCGCACTATTACCTTATATACTATTTAGTATTTTACTACCCATTTTCTATGAATAGGGTGTAATGTTATGACTTTATAGCAGAGGAGAAAAAAGTAAAACGTTATGATGTCACAGTACTTATGCAGTGATATTCTAGCAGAGGAATACTGTGAAAAGAGAGGGGTGCCACATTAGATTTTCCTTCTTCTGTAGCCATGACTTACGGCTCCATTATTCCCTTCGGGAACGTTCCATCTTAGTGGTTGAGCCTCATGGCAGTCGCTCCGCCTGCTTTCCTGGGAGTTACACCCCTATGTGTATTCCTTTCTCAGGGGATTTCCACTACTAAACTACAAACACGGCTAAATATTACGACTACCTCCACTTCACTTGCGCTCCTTAGATACATTTGTGTTTGCATCTGTGCATCAGCGTTGCTGATCCTTTTAATTAGTCGGAGATGTGTTTGATGTTAAAATAACACAAATGCAATGATTCCCGCATTCATCTGACCACTTTTACCTTGATACGTCCCCTAGTGGATTTTTGCGTAGCCATCTGGCAATCTTTGTAGTTCAAATGAAACAAGCAGACTGAAAACGCTTAAACGCTTTATTATCCCCTCTGTATTACAAGAGTGTCTTTTAAGTAGCGTCTCTATGTGTTATCCAGTCACAGCGTGTCCTGCCAGAGTGCAAACAATTCTTTCAACCTTGAAAATGGAAATGAAAAATGGAAACAAACACACATCAGAGTATGAGTAATGGCTAAATTGAATGTTAAAAATTTCCTGCTAAAATTGCCAAGGATTGTGACTGCTGTAATCAGTCTTGTGTTGTGACCACATTACCAGCAACCACACTAACACACGCTGGCAGCTTCTATTAGCTTGGCATCAGAAAAAAACTTTAGTGCAAAAACAACAATTGAGAGTATATATCACTCGGCGTGTGGCTCAAATGTCGCCAAGTGTTTTATCGGCAATTGGTGCTGTTCACACTACAGATTCTGACCCTCCACAATGTGGTTTCTCTCATGCTTCTAAAGGTACCATTACACAGCATGACTTTGAAACGATATCCTTAACGATCTCATGAAGCGCGCGGTCGTTAGGACATCGTTTTGACATCGTTGGTGAGATGTCACACATCTAGACGTCGTGCATGACCCACCAACTATGTAGTGAGCAGCTATCGTTCGCACAACCCAGTGAACAATACAACTTCATTGCTGAGAATAGGGGAAATCGTTAACGAAATCGTTATCGTGGTGTCACACAGAACGATTCAGCAGGTGGGCTGATCGATGATCCTCTGATTTGAGAACATGTTCTCAAATCTGGATTCAGCAATCCAATGATTTATCGTATCCATATCTCAGAGTCACACGCAATGAATTACAAACTATGTCGTTTCAACGACTCCAAAACCATGACGTTTAAACAATATCGTTCATGATATCATACCCTGTAACGGGGCCTTGAGTTCCACAGGCAGGCTCAGTCATCGACCAGCTGTATTCTCATTAGTGATTGGGCTAACGGGAGTTAATCTTTGCTGGCCGTCTGATTACTTCTGGGATCACATTCTGGGAGACCTATCACAGTCACTCGCCACCCTGTTAAGGTGGTGGAATCTCTCTTCCCATGCTGACTATACCTTTTGTGATACCGGTCCTTATGTTGCTGTGGTCCAGTTCCTGAAGACTTAATGAGTGATGTTTGGAGTGCTATGGTAATCCCCTCGTCATCTGGTTATTTCCTCCATGCTCTTTCTTTCCTCCTACTCGCGTTCTGTCTTAGATCTCAGTATCTAATTGCTGTTAGTTGAGTCTTTGGTTTCCCTGGTCGTCTATTTGTGTGGGGATTTACCAGTCCTGTCCTACTCTACAGTACAGCCTAAAGAGGACATGTCACAAGGTCAAAAGCGACCAGTTTTTGCTCCTATTTTATTCCCGCTTCTCCTTTGAGTATTTAATGTTTTATTGTTTGTTTTAAATCCACCATTTAGTTCCGGAAATTTTGGCCTTTTGATTCAGGTCTAATTTTTATGATCTTTACCGAGGAAATGTGGATCACATGGTTATACTGCAGTTACCCAAATACATTTTCCCCAAAGAATCTTGAGAGCAACACCCCTTTAGTAAATACCAGAACAATTCTCTGGAATTTTTGTGGCAGATTTAACCCCTTTGCGACATATGACATATATTTACGTCAGATGTTGTTTCCCTGCCTTTGATGCAAGATCTCACACCAAGCCCGCATCTTTCGTTGCACATGACGGTTGATTTAAACAGCTGACATGTGCCTCTGACAGCACTGGTTAATACCATGGGCGGATCCACCCGAAGCTGTTAATCTCTGAAGGTGGCATTTAACACGTTCCGGTAGGGGGCGCGTCATTCCTGGTTTCCATTGGTGCACACGTTTCGTGATCGTGATCGTGGGTCGTCATGACAGTTAGGGATCAGCTGATTACCTCTGTATCTGTCAGTATGATCCTCCTGTGAATGCTGACTGTGAGCTGCCATCATAGGAGATCTTAATTTCTACTATACAGAGCAGTATTGGTGTACTGCTGTGTATAGTACAAGCAATCAGAATATCATAGCTTCAGGTCCCCTAAGGAAACTAGTAAATACAGTAAAAAGTAAAAAAAAAAAAAATTTGTAATAAAATACAAGTTCAAATCAACTCCATTTTAATTAATTGAGAATAAAACAATTAAAATAAAAATAAAAAATACACATTATTGCTGCAATTAGAAATGTCAGCTCTGTCAAAATATAAAATAAATTAATCCAATCAGTAAACAACGTAATGAAAAAATAATTAAAAACACCAAAATTATGTGTTTTTTTGTCAGTTGCAACATTGCAATAAAAAAACAATAAGAGGCGATCAAAGAATTGCATCTACCCAAAATGGTACCTGTAAGAACATCACCTCAGGGTGTACAAAATAAGCCGTCACACAGCCCAGATACCGAAAAATTAAAATGTTATGGTTGTTGCAAATAACGACAAATGCCTATATTTTCTTGAAAACTTAAATAAAAAAAAATTTGAACATAGTGGAAATGCACTTTATTTTTTTTGCAAATTCACTGTCTTTAGCATGTTTTCCAGTACACTAGATAGTAAAGTTAATAAAGTTATTCAAAATAACAAGTTGTCCTACCATAAACAAGTCCTCATATGGCTACATGGATGGAAAAATAAAAGGGTTATGGTTCTTGGAGGAAGGAGAGGAAAAATAAACAAGTTTATGGCGTGAAGGGGTTAATATACATGTGTATCTCAATGAATTAGAATATCATCAAAAAGTTCATTTATTTCAGTAATTCAATACATAAAGTGAAACACATATTATATAGAGTCATTACACACGGAGGGATCTATTTAAAGTGTTTATTTCTGTTAATATTGATGATTATGGCTTACAGCCAATGACAGCCCAAAGGTCATTACCTCAGAAAATTAAAGTAAGGAGGATGAAGGATCTGAGAGATAAAATAAGACCTAAATGTGTGGTTGTGATAGTCCCAACCACTATAAAAGCATATCATGGCTGCTGCAGTACCCAGCATGGTCCATATAGAGTAAGGAAGATGAAGGGTTAAAAACTGTGCTGCCGTATTCCACAAGGCATCAAAGGGTGAATATAATATTGATTTATTAGTCAACGCGTTTCAGGGCTCCCTGGCCAAACCAATATCAAATTGCCATGTTTCTGGGAGCCCTGAAATGCATTGACTAATAAATTGATATTATATTCACCCTTTGATGTTGCGTGGAATACAGCAGCGTGGTTTTTAACCTTTCATCCTCCCAACTTTAATTTTCTGAGATAATGACCTTTGGGTTTTCTTTGGCTGTAAGCTATAATCCCATGAAGGGACATCTGGCTAGTCCTGTGTTTGAGACTCCTAAACGAGGCTCCACGGACTCTATTTGCATATTTGTATTTCCCAGGAGGCAATGCGCCTAGGATTTCACTGTGTTTGAGCGCTTTTGCCGGCAGCCCGCAGTGTTTTCTTTGACTGGTCTCCTTGAGATCAGTGATTGTTTCGTGATGTTGATCATCCTCACAGTGTCCTCCATTGCACTCCTGCACACGCACTTCTCTCCACTTTGCCGAGGGCAGAGCAAAGAATTGTAGTTTACAGACATAGGGGAAGGTCAAAGAACGCCCACACATGGACCCATTGGACCGGACCCCACAGGTAAGTATAATAAAAGCTTGTTTTTATGCTATGCAGAACGGGGACTTGCATACAGTATTCTAGACTGCTGTATATAAGGGCTGACTGGTGGTGGCCATACTTTATAGGAAATAAAACCTGGTAACAAGTTCACTTTAACTAAATTCATCATCTCAGAAATTGGATTGCAGAAGGCAACCTTTCAGTTCGATGACCAGCCTGGGTCAGCAAATATAAATGATGCCCTTGAGTCACAAAGGATTTAGCGTGACTGGGATGCACCATTATGTTTCTTCTTGTATGTAACTACCTTGGTATTGATTTGCTTCCAGGTTTATTTGCAAGTCTGTAAGGTAAGATGTACAGAGGTTCCACACAACTTCAGCTGATGGAATACATTGTGCAACCAAGGTTGCTTGCATATCCGTCTCCTAGCAATGAAAATATCTGAATAGCTAGTGGGACCCTGCCTTTGTCATTAGTACAACTGGATAAATACTGGTTGCAACAGAAATTTGCTTTATTGTTGAAAGTGGTCTTTCATTGCTACATAAACCTCAAAGGTACCCATGAAAAAAACCTTTGACTTCTTTGTGAAATGTTAAGGCTAGGGCTACATGGGGACTGTGAAGAATATGGGAGGTATCATGATATTCCAATCAACTGTAAGTCATAGGCAGGATGACTCCATCCTCTAAAAGATGGGTTCAATTACAAATGAAAAAGTGAGGAAAACTAATTATAACTGAGCAAGTCAGAGGACATGTTTGTTGTAGCTACCGACCCTGTACTGTGGTCAAAGTATGACACCAGGAAGGTTTATCTAAGGCTGCTTTCACATTGTAATTTTTTTGGGATCCGATTTGGCCCCATGTATCCCAATGGGCAACGGATCGGATTGGATTTGCCCTTAATTGCATCCGATTTGTGTCAGATCCGATTGTGTCCGATTTTTTGCTGTACCCAAAATTGGAGATTGCTCCAATTTCGGACACAACAAACCAAATCTGGCCGAATTGAATCAGACACGATCCACGACAAATAACATGGGGGCCTATGGAGCACAGGTCTGGGAAAACATCGGATCGTTTCACGGACCCGATGTTAGTGTACTGAGCATGCTCAGTACACTAAAACTGCTCTGTTCCCCTTTAATTTCACTTCTGCAATGTATATACATACATTGCGGAAGTGAAATCAACTAACAAAGGGTTAAAAATAAAAAAATAAAAAGATCCTCAATTCTCCAGCGTGTGTCTCGCGCCGTCTAGCTCCTGGGGCTCAAGGACCTGGCATTGCGTGCCAACCCGATTAGCTGATGCGGTCATATGACCGATCAGCTGATCGGGTTGTCACATGACCGCACGGTTTAACCGCGTCACATGACCGCATCAGTAGTTTAATCGTTGTCATGTTGAGCCCCAGACCCTGGGGTACTCGGGTATCAGGCTCGGAGGGGTTCGCGGGGATGTCAAGGGTGGCGGTGCCTGAGCCCGTGGCCTGGGTGACACTTTAGTAAAGGGTTATGTACAGGGGATAAGCGTTATTGTCACATGACGCCACCTGTAGTACCTGGTGATGGGTCACCAGCGCCGCCACAGTCCTCCGGAGGGCGATGGTATTGTGGAAAGGATTGCAAAGCTCCCTACAGGTGGAGCTGGACCTCCTGGACAGCGTAAAGAAAAGGGGCTGCTTGAAGTGGGACTTGAGGCCAGGGTAAGAAGCAGTAAGGCAGTCTATAGGGAGGCTGGGAACAGAGAGGAATGACGAACACACTCTGAAGAATGTCTCTTTTACCTTTTACTGATGGTATTCACAGGTAAAGATGTCCAGAGCACTAGTGATTTAGATAAGTGGTTGAAAACTAAGAGGGGATATACGCAGTACCCCCCAAAGGTCAGAGCAGCAACTCATTAGGATAACCTTAATACAGGCTAGCTCTGGTGTACACTATAACTGTCCAGAGCACTGTCGGGTGACCAGGTGCACAGTGAGTGTCCACAGCAAGTGGGTATAAGGCCTCCTCAGGTTCCCTGCTGTCGCTGAAGCCCTGTCTGTATGCAATACGACTGGCCTCCTCACTTTCTCTGGTCCTCTCTCTCTCTCTCTTCCTGTGCGGTCCACAGGTTACCCTCTCTGATCACTGCTGTGTACTTCCACACTACGGTGTCTGGCTCCCTCTTTCTGGGTACGCAGGGGGACTGGGTGACTGAAGTCTCCACGGTGTGCCAGGGTTTTCTGCAGTCCTAAAGTGTTCCTGCAGGTGCGGATCCCCAAAGTCTGGTACGTCTTGGGTGAACTTCCACTAGTTCCTCTACTCCCTTGGCTAAGCTCCATGCCTTCTGTCCCCACTCCTAGGCTTGATTCGATGGCAGAAGGGCCGCTCCGGGTCATTGGTTTGGGCCTAACTGCGGCACCAATCACCAGGACATCTTCACAGTTCTCCTAGCGTCTGCACACTCTAACTAACTCCTCCCCCAGCAGCAGTATTTATAGGGGAACTCACCTAAAGTCAGTCTAGCTCCCCCTATGGGGTGGAAGGTGTTGCATGTAGTAGGTACCTGCTGTGGAAACCCAGCTGTGCAGTAGGGAAGGCTGTGGCTACCTGAGTGAACAGGGCGCCACAGTCATATGACCGCATCAGCTGATCACGCAATGCCAGGTCCTTAAGCCCCGGGAGCTAGACTGCGCGGGACACACGTCGGAGAGGTGAGGATTTTTTAATTTTTTTATTTAACTCTTGGTTCACTACTGCAATGTATGTATATACATTACGGGAGTGAAAGTGCCAGGCTTGCTTACACTTTGCACGCTCGGTCTTTCTGTGTCCGGATCCATGAAAATCACGGACCCGGACACAGAAATGGCATCCGGAGGTCACCGCCGATGCGATCCTTTTCCTGTCCGTGGGGTCCTGCAAAAACTAGGATCCCCACGGACAGGAAAAAATCGCAGTGTGAAACCAGCGTAAGGAAGACACAAAACCTGAACTTTGTGGACGTAGGGGCGGAGAAGTACATTTCAAGGGATTGATCAAGCAGATCATCAGATAGGTAGACTCCAGTGGAAAGTTTTAAATATTGGGGTGTGGATATATTCAGCCCCAGGATATCAGGATGAAAATAATCATACACATTTTCCCTTAACTGTGCGACATGCCTATCTGCTTCAAATTAATATCTAGCAACCGGTAGACTGTACACAGGTCATGCTTAAATGGTAAGTTCATGATAGGAAAGATGTTGGTGATATCTCTCACCTGGAACACCCAGGGGCAAAGTTATGCACAAAGTAGAAATTTCATAATTCTCTGCAGTTCTGAGCCCATCCTGCAGAGAGGTCATCAAGGGTTTGGTTAAGTGAATGGTTAAAAGGTGCCCACTATATTTCTTAGTTGTTCACTTCTGGGAGGTCACTCCATGTATCATGTTGGAAAGAACCAGAGACCTCTGGCACTGCACACCTTAATGTGGCTGCCACCAACCAAGGAAATGGGTAACTGACTTGCGTATGTCTGTTTATACCTTTTGGTTGTATTTGCATATTTAGCTAGCATATCTGTATATTCATCGTATAGTTTATTTTATATATTATTATGCCCTTAGACGTTTAAATATATAACTTAAAGAGGAACTCTAGGGAGAGAACATTTTAGTACAGTTCCCACCCTCCTACATGATGAAATAGAGCTGTGCACCCTGGGGTGCCACACGTGTATCAAACGCAGCCATGCGCAAGCCATTGTGCACCAATGCGCACCCATAGACACTAATGTGTTGTTTTTACGCACTCGTGCGCATGCGGATGTTTGCGTATTTTTGGGGCATCAAAAAATGCAACATGTTGCATTTGCCGGGCTCCAAAAAAACACTCACAGGGACGCATACGCAGACATACTGACGCCAACACAGGTCCCTGCGTTCAACCTGCGCACACCATGTTAAAGATAGGTGCGTAATACGCTTGCAGATTTAAAAAAAAAGAAATACGCAGCATATGCTGCGCTGTCAAACGCTAATGTGAAACCGCTAAACTAGGACATTTCGAGGCTTTGTAACCGAGTGCAATAAACCTAGTCTCTAGAGGTCATGCAAATTATATGCATTGAATGGACACATTATCACACCTTTCCAGTATAAAGAAATAAGAACAGATGGACCATCCCTGACCTATAAGAGACATCTCTCTGACAATAAGAACCACAAGGCTGCACTATTCTGTTTTCAGGCCTCCCACTGGATGTATAGTGCCATCCATTAGCAGCGAGTTCTCTCCATACCAGCAGAGAAAGCACGTCATGTGCATGTCACTCTGCAGACACACATAATCGCTGAGAAAAAATAATTGAATTCCTGCTTGTGTATTCTTTACTGCAGCGATACATTTCTAGAAGAAGGACAGTCACGCTAGAAAGTGATTTGGACATGCAATACGTTTACCTCCCTGCTAAATTACATCTTAGAAAAACAAGCAGCCATATTGATTATTGCCTGCACTTGTTTGACTTATCGTTTGTTTCATAATGCAGAGAGTGATAGACCAGGGACGGAGTCTGCGATACACCTGTTGTCTCTGCATTACCTAGTCTGTTTGTATAGTGGTTTTCTACTGGGCTTTCTTTGGTTGTACGAGCCCTTTATGGTTACTGCATTTTTTATTTACCAAATGGAGTTAAATGCAAAGACATTTACTGCCAAGTGTTACCTTCAATCATTTAATTGCTAGTAAAAAATACATTGAAGAAATGAAGACTGGAAATAGATTCTCGAATCTTACATTCTGAAATGAATTATAATGTTTATACGAATACAAAGAGCTTGATAGTCTAAGTAAAGCTATGCTGCCGGAGCAATTTTATATGAAATAAAAAGCACTTCTGTAACAACTGGAAACTTTTGGCATCACATAGGCTAGGGTCACACTGAGCGCTGCACCTGCGGCAACCGGATTCTGTTGCAGCAGAGCTCAGCCTGCTGTAACCCCCAGCGGTAACATCGGGAACTTCGGGCGAATGCTGCCCATAGTTACCCGATGTATACCATAGTTACTGGCCACACACAAAGCTGCCTGGACTGCGGTAATCCTGAACACAGAGAAAAATGTTGCCTGCATGTTTTTTCTCTGCGCTCAGGATTACCGCAGTCCAGGCAGCTTTGTGTGTGGCCAGTAACTATGGTACACATCGGGTAACTAAGGGCAGTGTTCGCTCGAAGTTCCTGACTTTACCGCTGGTGGTTACCACAGGCTGACCTCTGCTGTAATGGAATCCGGTTGCCGCAGGTGCAGCGCTCAGTGTGACCCTAGCCATACTGTGTTTTTAATGCCAGTTTTGATATTACACGAAGAAACTATCAGAGCCCCTTCCTAAATCTGTAGAAATGACCAGGTTACTAGCTTCAGAGCTATAGGGAATTTTAAACCCCCATACGTATTAAAAGACTGTCCACTGAACAATGCTTTGATCAATCGTGCAGTCGACTGTCTTGTCAGAAGACTCTCCCATACACAGGAGCACTCACTTGGCCAAGTACTCCTGTGTTGTCTATAAGAAAGCTGCCAGCTGACTTTTGGACGGCGGCTGATCTCTAAGGCCCATTCACACCACGTTTTTTGCCTGTCTGTCTGGTTCCTTTAATTTTTGACGGATCCGTTTTGAGAGAGAGAGAGAAACCCCTGAGAAGAAATGGGCTCAGCATGCTCAGTACCGCAAACCAGATCCAGGAAACAGTACTTTTTTTTTACCTGATCCGTCTACATGGAACCCCATGTTATGTGCCCCCGGACCGCGCTGGGTTTGTTTCTGTCCGTTTTTGTCCACTGCGCTCAAAATCAGAGCAGTCTCAGATTTTGGGTACAGGAAAAAGCATGACTCAAACGTATCCCTGACTGAATTGACACAAACAGATGCCAATTAGGACGAATCCATGCCCATAAGGATACATGGGAGGCCAAAACGGATCCCTGCCTATCCATTTCAAAATGGATACACACGGATCTCCAAAAACGTGGTGTGAAGCCAGCCTAAGAACAATACAATCAGTGTTCCATAGCTGGACATGCCTAATCAAATTCTCACCCTTAAACCAGTCAAAAGGCCCCCATACACACTGAACTGCCAGCTGAACCCTTTGATATTAGCTGATGTTAGTCTAATCTGTATGTGGGTGTCATGGAACATCCCTCCACTGCCCCCTTATCAGCAGGACAATTACACAATTGACAGATAATAAGTAAATGAAGCTGTGGCTGTTCAGCAATTATGCCGATTTTTGAGGCGCATGCAGTGTAGGTATTATATATATATCACCGGTTCCAGTGCATGGAAAATTAATATATACCTTGGTGCCATCACTGCCTAGCTCCACAATAACACAAGAAAACTACTAGCTGTCACCACCAATCGTAATATACAGGCCGATTGAACTCTTGATACAGGTGACATAGGCTTATTCATGGTAATGGTTTATAAAGCAAGAGGAACAAGGTTATTAAATTTTATATATTTAATCTGAAAGTGTAGGCAGTCAGTGTTCATAAAAATATACGTGATTTTACAAACGGGAACAATATAATATGATATAGACAATTACATACAGAAAGTTCAGGTTTCCTGTCTCTCTCAGAACAGACCTCCCTGCTGTAATGACCTGGCCCGTGCAGAAGGTCCTAGCTTCAATGAAGAGTCCTCCATCTACTTAATTTTTCTCACCTCACCATTTACAACTGATATCACATTGGCAGTGTTGGTGGTTGATTGCATGTCCCTTGTCAAAGAGATATCTCATGGATTTATATTTTTTTACATGACAGCTCCGCCTTGTAGAGGTGACACAGGAGATTGATTTACCATTCATCTCCCATGCCCACCTCACGGCACAAGATTCTTGAATACAACCGTACCCTTTTTGTTTTGGAAATGGGCATTCCATAAGGTCACTCAGCGTCTCAAGACTGGCATCTACTGCTAGTGCAGTCCAAAACCCCAGGCTAGAGGTAGCCAGAAACGGCTTTAAGACCCCAACCTTAACAACCTTCAGGAACCTGCTCTGGGTCAGTACCTGGTCATGTTATCCTTCTGGATGAAGAGTGTCCAGAAGGCAGTGCATTTTTTCTGACTATGAGTGAGTGTCTTTGTAAACTGTCTCCCTGGGGGATAACAACACCTTCCTATCAGCATGACTGGCTGGGGATAACACTTTCCTACCACATTTCCATCACCCTGACAAGCTGTGGGTAACACCTATCACTTATCTTGACAGGCTGTGGTACATACTTTCCTTCTAACCTGACAGACTGGAGGTGACACATTTCCATCACTTTGACAGGCTTTGGGAAACACTTTCCCATAATTCGAACAGGTAGTGATTACTACTTTCCCATCAACCTGACCAGCTATTGGAACCGCTTTCCCACCACCCTGACAAGTTATTAGTATTGCTTTCCTATCAGTCTGACAGGTAGTGAGTACAACTTTCTTATCATTCAGATAGACAGTGATTACAACTTTCCCATCACCCTAACCGGCTGAGGAAAACACTTTGCCCTCCTCATCTTATACCTAAGGATCAGTGGTAATCATGAAGCAACTACCAGCACCAACGTCAGAGTCCATCGTGACTCTGGCAGACTGCACACAACTGCCTCTCTTCTGGTCACTGTGCCTGCCTCTATCTTCCTTAGTAGTGATTTTTACTCTTTTGAGGGATCCTCAGCAACCTCACACAGTTAAAGAAGGAGCTGAAATGAGAAAGGGGCGGAACAATGTGTGTATCTGGCTAATTATAGTGGTAAACAGGGGAATAATGAAATACGCTCACCTGTTAGGGTTGCGAGACGTCACAACCACTTTTTGCGCCTTTGACAAATGTAGATGTCAAGCTAGTGCACGTGCTAGGGAAACCTGTTCTCTCCATGTTGGAGACACCTGTCCCTCTGATTGGAGTGTGAGCCTGAGGCCAGAAAACAGCGGGTTATGATGGCTTCTAGAGTTGGGAAGACTGGCCGAACCTGGAGGGGCTCGCTCTGGCATGTTGGTGCAGCTGCGGTCCTGGAGGTCTGCTTGGGATGGTAAGTCTTGGATGTGGCTGGTGAACTGAATAGCATGTAATGAGTCCTTGGGGATGCTTGGCTTACCCTGAAGCTCAGGCTGCTAAACCCTGGTTTGCGTCTGAATAGGCTGTAGTCCATGGATGTATTATGGTGGACTATATGTGTATGTGTATGGGCCCTGTGATGGGTTGGAGTTCATGTAGCCTCACAATGGACTGTATGCTGTGTAACATGTGAAACTAGGGATGTCTCAAAGGCCAGGCGGCCGAAACTGCCATTGGGACTGACTGTAAGGTCATAAGGGTCCCGTTGACCAATGTATGAGATGTGTGGAGGCTGCGTGCATACTGTGTGGCCTGGGTGAACAGGGGTGTACCGGCTGCGTACCGGATCCCTGCGGGTCTGTATAGGCCTCGTATATTATGTGAATATGTACTATAGGTTAATGTATAATGGTCTATGCAAATACTGGCATGTATGATGTGTAAAGTGTAGATAAGGCCAGGCAGCCATAACTGCCATAGAAGCTGTGATTAGTGCTCCTGTTGTTCTATGGAGCTATGATTAGTGCTCCTGTTGTTCTATGGAGCTGTGATTAGTGCTCCTGTTGTTCTATGGAGCTGTGATTAGTGCTCCTGTTGTTCTATGGTGCTGTGATTAGTGCTCCTGTTGTTCTATGGAGCTGTGATTAGTGCTCCTGTTGTTCTATGGAGCTGTGATTAGTGCTCCTGTTGTTCTATGGACCTGTGATTAGTGCTCCTGTTGTTCTATGGTGCTGTGATTAGTGCTCCTGTTGTTCTATGGAGCTGTGATTAGTGCTCCTGTTGTTCTATGGAGCTGTGATTAGTGCTCCTGTTGTTCTATGGAGCTGTGATTAGTGCTCCTGTTGTTCTATGGACCTGTGATTAGTGCTCCTGTTGTTCTATGGTGCTGTGATTAGTGCTCCTGTTGTTCTATGGAGCTGTGATTAGTGCTCCTGTTGTTCTATGGAGCTGTGATTAGTGCTCCTGTTGTTCTATGGAGCTGTGATTAGTGCTCCTGTTGTTCTATGGAGCTGTGATTAGTGCTCCTGTTGTTCTATGGAGCTGTGATTAGTGCTCGTGTTGTTCTATGGAGCTGTGATTAGTGCTCGTGTTGTTCTATGGAGCTGTGATTAGTGCTCCTGTTGTTCTATGGAGCTGTGATTAGTGCTCCTGTTGTTCTATGGAGCTGTGATTAGTGCTCCTGTTGTTCTATGGAACTGTGATTAGTGCTCCTGTTGTTCTATGGAGCTGTGATTAGTGCTCCTGTTGTTCTATGGAGCTGTGATTATTAGTGCTCCTGTTGTTCTATGGAGCTGTGATTAGTGCTCCTGTTGTTCTATGGAGCTGTGATTAGTGCTCCTGTTGTTCTATGGAGCTGTGATTAGTGCTCCTGTTGTTCTATGGAACTGTGATTAGTGCTCCTGTTGTTCTATGGAGCTGTGATTAGTGCTCCTGTTGTTCTATGGAGCTGTGATTAGTGCTCCTGTTGTTCTATGGAGCTGTGATTAGTGCTCCTGTTGTTCTATGGAGCTGTGATCAGTGCTCCTGTGTAAATAATATATGAATGTGTTCTAAAGTGTAAATGTGGTACGTGACTTACAGTTATGTGAACTGTGAATAATATTATGTTATACAGTATATGTCATGTATGTGGTTTATGATGTATTTAATAAACTACTGTATATAGTGTTACTTTAGAATACAGTTGTTGGTGTCCAGTTCCGTTCCGATTCAACACGTAGCACTTCTGGATCATGAACACATACCCTAATTCTACCACCCATGCGAATATGTGGAGAAATCTTTTTAGCAAAGACCCATAGAGAAATTCTGTGTAATTGGTTTCAATACCAACTTGTAACAATGAATTGTATTACTTCATGACTGAGCTGTGAATATCACATAAAGGCGCATTGATGTCTAATGTATTGGCTAATGTCAATGGGAACATTTACATGAAGCAATTAAATAATGTTTGAACAGTTGATATAAAGCCTTCTCTGTATTGGTAATCAATTGTGACATGATGATTTTAGTAAATATAATTGACTGTGGATTTCGCTGGAGTAAGATAATGATCTCTGCGCACAAGGTAATTACTCATTGTGGAGAAGTAATTCACCATGTTCTGGCAGAGTTACCCAGCACGGCTTGGGGTGGTTTCCTCCTTTAATTATATGAATATGGAGCTTTATGTTGAGAAAGACATGATTTTTATAAAAGCTGATCTCAGCATATAGAACACGTCAGTGACCATAGAGTATTGATTGCTTGACTGTATTTCCTACCTTTAGGTGACGTTTGACCTTGTCTCATATCCATACTGTCTTACCCAAGTGCAGCGAGACATATCTAGAAAATATTGTTCTGAAAGAAAAGGCTTGTTTTTTTTATTATTGCTTAATTCAGTGCAAAAGAAGAACTTTGTGTTAGCGTAATCTTGCAGAAGGATGGGCTCTCTAAATAATTCATCATGATTTTGATTCGAGCTTCTTTGTAATTCAATGATTTTGGGTTGACAGTACTTCTTTAGAGTTTGCTCACTGCAGCCTTCTATAATGCTGTAGCAATTTGAAGAAGAATTACCTGGAATTCATCTTTTAGGGCTTATTCACTTGCCACAGTTTTTTTTTCTACATTATGTTATGTCTCATACACACAATGACATGAAGAGCTCATAGCTGCAGCTAAGTTCACCCCTCCTCACCCCTCCCTTCTCTGTCTGCAGTGAATGAGTCACACAACAGACAGATCAGAGAGGACGGCAAGACAGTGTAATGACGCATTAATATTCATTCCTTGGGGAGTGAGCAGCAGAGAGCTCACTATGATTGACAGATGGAATTAATCTTTTATTTTGAAGTTTACAGAGGATAGGAGGGAATGGAATTCAAAAATGATAGCAGTTGCATATGGATTTTTGGCCTGACAGATTCCCTTTAAATGAGTTCTCTGGTCTTAGAAGAAGTCTGCAGTCCCTCTATGTGACTGCACACTGCCTAATCATGACAGTGTGCAATGAGCACACGGTCATGTTAGAAAAAAATCCTACAGTTCACTAATGTTTACCATTTTAATACAGTAAATTTATTAACCTCCCTGGCGGTATGATTCTGTCAGGAATTTTGTGCTAAAAGTGGTACCATTTTTTGGCATGGAAATTTGGTGTTATGTACAGTAGGCCTGCAATTCTTAGTAATTACCTGATCAAAGAAGACTCTAGCCTTCCTAGCGGTATTCCCAAGCCTGACTAGGGGTTAACATTCACTGCCAGAAGCGGTAACCCCGAGTCAAGCTCGGGCTTTCCCGCGGTCGCGGCAGATGCGGTGAAAAAACCGCATCTGCCACACTTGCCGCGATTGCCGCATAGCCGCCGCACTTGCGGCGCGGTTGCGGTAATCGCCATAGTAAGTATAGGGGGACTTGCGGCAGGTGCGGCAAGTGCGGTTTTGCACTTGCGGCAGGTGCGACAAGTGCGGTTATTTCGCGGCCGCACCTGCCGCAAGTGCAAAACCGCACTTGCCGCACCTGCCGCAAGTCCCCCTATACTTACTATGGCGATTACCGCAACCGCGCCGCAAGTGCGGCGGCTATGCGGCAATCGCGGCAAGTGCGGTTTTTTCACCGCATCTGCCGTGACCGCGGGTAAGCCCGAGCTTGACTCGGGGTTACCGCTTCTGGCAGTGAATGTTAACCCCGAGTCAGGCTCGGGAATACCGCTAGGAAGGTTAATAATTATTTGCCATTTACAGAGGAGTTGGACCCAGATTATGGAAAAATTGGGGACTTGGAACCTTACTGAGTCTGGGGCCCTTATTCCCAGGGTATTCTAGTTTCAGCCACAATGTTGTTATGTGATTGTGAAGTGAAAAGGGATATAATTTTCCACCATACTTTCTATGTCAATTTCTTCCTGGCTTTTAAAGGGGTTGGTCCACTACTTGGACATCCCATTCTCATTCTCCATGGGCTTCCCCATAAGACTAAAAAGCCTATAAGTGGAAGCTTGGATTACAAGCATAATTTGTTCCATGGATGCGCTTGTAATAAAAATCTCTTGTATATCAAAGCAAATTTTCCCATAAGAAATAATTGAAATACACATGATTCGTTCCACACACAAAAATATTTGCTTTATTCATACAAAATTATTACAGTTCTGCAATTAATTGCTGTTCAATTGTATGCACAGTATGCATACGTACAGGAAGGTAATCTGTTACAGTTTCTAAAGTTGGTTTAGTAGCAGCGTTGACACACTTGCAATATCAAGTATGGAGGCTCCATGTTCAGAGTGCGGTGAAAACGCTAAGGCCAGAACCCAAAAGTGAGGGAAAGACCTCAATTGATGGCTTATACACATGCACTAGATGCAGTGAGTATTACTGTGCTGCACTATATCTGTGCAGGGAGGAAGGTGCAGTAGAGGGGTGTAACGACTGTGCTTTATCTGTGAAGAGGGGTACAGTACTGTAGTGGGAAGCTTACTGTATCTGTGCAGAGGGAGGTAAGTAAGGGTGAAGGTTGTCTGTAGTATCTGTGCAGGAGGCAGGTACAGTATAGAGGTTGTGTAGAGCTTGTCTGTACTGTATCTGCAGGAGGTACAGTACTATAGAGGGTGGAAGCTCGACTTCTGTGAAGAGAGGTACGTAGAGGTTGAGCTGTCTATGTATCTGTGCTGGAGGGAGGTACGTAGTCGGGTGGAAGAGCTAACGTTTTGCTCTTATTACAAATCTTGTTCTTATACCAAGTTACAATTTATTAGAAATGTTTGCTTGTCTTGCAAAATGCTTTCAAACCAAGTTACTTGTAATCCAAGGTTCCATTGTACTCATCTCTGGTTATGGCGTGGTTCTAGCGATGTCAGAACACGTGAGTCCCGCACCCAATCAGTACCTGCATCTCTCGCCCCGCCTTCAGACACTGGAGCAATCAACAGGAAGTGAGCAGCCAGCCGCACTTTACATGCAGAAATAAATTGATGACAGGTTCACTTTAAAGGGAATCTGTCAACAGTATTTTGCACCCCAAACTATATGCTCATGTAGCTCTTTCAAAGATGAATCCAGCAATACCTTTACATCGTCAGTCCATTCACCCATTACTTAGAATCAATGTTTTGAATTGATATGCAAATGACGCTGTAGATCTGAAACCTCCATCACTCCAGCTCTGTTCCCCTTCCCATCTTTCCCAGCACCTCCTTCTCCTGCTAAACTGACGGATCCTTTTCCTGAAGTCACACAGCATACAGGCTGTTAAGCAGGAGGATAAGGCACTAGACAAGGAAGGGAATAGAGCTGGAGTGACGGAGGCATCAGATCTACAGCCGCATTTGCATTTCAATTCAGACACTGATTTCTCTGTAGTAGAGGAATGAACCTGCCATGTATAGATGTTGAATTTGTCTCTAACAGATCTACAATTACATATGAATAGTTTGGGGTGTGAAATCCTACTGACAGACTCCCTTTATGCAGAGAAAACAGCTGGAAAAATGGAACCAGTTATAAAAGCAAATGGCAATCAAACTTTTACGTCTGTCCGTCTATCCCTAAACCACAGGCAATAATATAAAGTTTACCTGTTCCTATAATATTGGCGGGTTGTTTAATTATATATGCTGTTTGCTTGACACTGACTTCATGCTGCCATAAATACAATATTCATCGTCCATGAATAAAATATAAAGTATAGTAGTGTCATTTAACTCTTGGTAAGAAAGGCTGAAGTTGACTTTGTACAAGACTTTTATTGGCGCAACTCCCAGAGGGGCTTATTCACTTTGCTTCCTTGTAAGATCAGCGCACTTTTTGTTAAACCCTGCACATGCCTGGTGTTAGACATAGCTCAGAAGCTGTGTTCAGAGCTGCGATCCTTATCTGTCATTCCTCCAGTTCTTTAAGATGTAAAAATAAGATTTGATATTTGTGACAGGCACCCGGAGTGTGGGAGTATTTACATAAACAGAACATGTCTGATAATGGAGACAATCATAATGCCGGCAGAATGGCGTTCTTTATTCATCGTGCTCTTCTTACATTTACTGGATACACACAATCCATCTGTGACAATACAGACTTTATATTTCCAAGGAAACATTTCTATGGTTGAGTAAAACGAGGGAGTCTGTAAATTCTGAGATTATTCGGATTGTTTTCCTCGAGCTCATTCACACAGGTGTAAAAAGACTCGTCTATTTTGCTTCCAGAAAATGTATTACGTATTATTCTATAAGGAAGTCAGAAATGCATCCATTTATCAACATTGATATTCAGGTGCATCTCAATGAATTAGAATATCATCAAAAAGATGATTTATTTCAGTAATTCAATACATAAAGTGAAACACATATATAGAGTCATTACACCAGAGTGGAAGACAAAAGGTAGACAGAGGTATCCGTTGGTCTAGTGGGGTTAGTTCATGAGGTGGGGGTGTTAGGCCTCTCACCTGTTTGGGTTGTGCACACTTGCACCTCACTGGTTACTGTCACAGTGACATATGCTGCGGGGCAGCCACACGATAAGGCTCTGTCCTCCACTTCCTCACGTGGTACGTGGTGCAGAGAAGCCGGTCAGCTGACACCGTATCAGCAGGAATACGTCACCCGCCAGGTCCTTGGCAATGTTATGCGGGCTCCCTTTGCGGTGAGTGGCTCCACCACAGTCCCTCGGAGGGGAGGAGGAAATCAAAGATTGAATATGTGGTCAGTAGGAGCAATGGTCACAGGGAAACCACGGACAGGGGGAATAATTTAATCAAACCTGTTTATCGATTATTTAGTATCCACAACGCGTTTCGATGTCGGATTGCCATGTTCCTTATTCCCCCTGTCCATGGTTTCCCTGTGACCAGCGCTTCTACTGACCACATATTCAATCCCTTTGATTGCAAACAGAGTGATCTATTTCAAGTGTTTATTTATGTTAATGCTGATGATTATGGCTTACAGCCAATGAAAACCTGAAATTTATTCTCAGAAAATTAGAATATTATATAAGACCAACTAAGATAATGATTTTTAACTTATAAATGTTGACCTAATGAAAGGTCTGTACAGTACTTGCTACTTGGAAATTTGCTGGTTGCAGTGAAATCATGGACACATTGTTCCATTTGCACACAGCGACAAAATAGAACAATGTGTCCATGATTTCACTGCAACCAGCAAATTGCTAGTGAAATTGCCTAGCAATATTGCCGTGTGTGAAGGTACCTTTAGATGGCAGTGCTGACTTTGGGCTTGATAAAACACAGTGGACCAACACCAGCAGATGACATTGCTCCCCAACCATCACTGATTGTGGAAACTTCACACCAGATCTCAAGCAGCTTGAATTGTGGCTCCTCCACTCTTCTTCTGGACTCTGGGACCTTGATTTCCAATGACCTTTTGTGGCTTACCCTCCTTGTGGAGTGTGTCAATGACTGCCTTGTGGACATTCGTCATGTCAGCAGTCTTCCCCATGATTGTGTAGGCTACTGAACTACACCAAGATACTATTTTAAATGCTTAGTAAGCCTGTACACGTGTTTTGTGTTAATTATTCAAATTTTCGAGATAATGACTTTTGGGTTTTCATTGGCTGTAAGCCATAATCATCAACATTAACATAAATGAACACTTGAAATATCATTATGTTTGTAATGACTCCATGTAAAATATGGGTTTCACTTTATGTATTGAGTTACTAAAATAAATAATATTTTTGATGATATTCTAATCTATTAAGATGCACCTGTATGTATTCCCTCTGCATTGGGTTCTGCTTTTTAGGCTGGTATCACACTGAGTGACATGCAAGTCACTCTGACGAGTCTCAGATGACTAACTTGGAATGGCCTCACCCTCTCTGGATGGGAGTGTCAGCTGTTTGTGTTACTAAGCAACTTCACACTCCCGTCCTGACAGGGGGAGGCCATTCCGAGTTAGTCATCCGAGATTCGTCCGAATGACTCACATGTCACTCGAACAGTGTGATTCCAGTCTTATATGTTCAATATGATCCAACATAAAATCATCTATTACGTTATCTACCACAGATTTTTCTTCTTTAGTATGTACAATACAAAATGGCCGGCAACAAAAGTGAGTACACCCTTAAGTGAAAATGGTCAAATGGCCAAATTGTGCCCAAAGTGTCAATATTTTGTGTGGCCACCAGTATTTTCTAGCACTGTCTTAATTCTCTTGGGCATGGAGTTCACTAGAGCTTCACAGGAGATGCAGGATCCTCTTCCATCATCCATGATGACATCACAGCTGGTAAATGTTAGAGACCTTGTGCTCCTCCACCTTCCATATGAGTAGGTTTGGCAGATGCTTAAAAGGGTTTATGTCTTGAGACATGCTTGGCCAGTCCAGCGCCTTTATCCTGAATAACTCTGAGAAAGGGAATGGTCATCTTGGAGATGCATTTGGGGTCATTATTATGTTGAAGTTCTTCCTTGCAGCCCAGTTTCCGAAGGGAAGGGGATCATGCTTTGCTTCAGCAGTTTGTGCTGGCCTTCATGCATCCCTGATAGATAGGTAACTCCTCACAGCTGGCAGCACTCATACAGCCCCAAACTATGACACTCCCACCACCATGTCTGACTGGAAGCAAGACATAACTGTCTTTGTACTCCTCAACTGGCTGCCACCACATAACATGTGATACCAGCTGAACCAAATAAGTTTATCTTGGTCTCATCCGACCACAGAACATAGACCCAATAATCCATGTTCCTAGTCTGCTTGTCTTCGGCAAACTGGGGGCTTTCTTTTCCATCATCTTTAGAAGAGTCCTTTTTAAACAGCCATGCAGACTAATTTGATGGAGTGTGTGACTTATGGACTGAGCACTGATAGGCTGCTCTCCCCCAACCCTCTACCCCTGTAACCTCTGCAGTGTGCGGTGCATGGTCTTGGCACTGAAAGGCTGAACCTCCATCTCATGCACCCAACATCTTTGGTCGGCCATGGTGAGGCTTGTTCTTCTGAGCGGAATCTGTCTTGTTACACCTCTGTATGGTCTTGGCCACTGTGCTACAGCTTAGTGTCAGGGTGGTGGCAACTTTCTTACATACTATTTCATCTCTATGTAGAGCAAAAATCTTTTTTTCAGATCCTCAGAGAATTCTTTGCCAGGAGGTGCTATGTTGAACTTCCAGTGACCAGCATGAGAGATTGTGTGAGCAAGAACACAAAATCTGATACACCTGCTTCCATTCACACCTAATGAGTCACATTACACCAGGCAGGTAAAATAGCCAATTGTACACAATTTGGCCATTTTCACTTGGGGGTGTACTCACTTTAGTTGTCAGCAGTTTATACATTAACGGCTTTGTTATTTATAGGTCACACCAAATTTACATGGATATAGCAGCTGATACAATGTAAATTAGTGTATAAACAGTCATATCTTCAGTGCTATCCTATGAAAATGTATAATAAAATATTTACAAAAATGTGAGTGGTGTACGTGCTGTGATATACATCGTAGTATATATGCCCCCTGTTCTTCTGTGTGGTTTTTTTTTTACGCATAAAAGTAAGCACTTCTACTCACTGACATGGCCTCTGATTGGCCGGCAGCATCTATTATGGTGTAAGGACCCAGATGAAATATGCGTAGCCATTGGCAGGCCCCACCCCTCCACCCTGGGCATCATTACTCCCCAGGACTTTAGTGCAATTTACTGCTTAGTGGATATTGAGGAGCATCATTCTGCAGTAAAAATTGCAAAGGTTTAAAATGCAAGGCTTAGATCAGTCACAGGGTGGTCGGTCCCCAAATGCCCTGTTCGGGATCCAATATTGTGAGTAAACTCCTTTAAAAGGCAATTAAAGGTGTTGTAAGGTAAAACAAATGATCAACTATCTTACGCTCCTTTTATTCCCTATGAGGCCAACAAGTGCTGTGCTCAGCTTTTTTCGAGCAGTCCCCTTGAGAATAAATGGTGAAGCGTTTGGGCGTCCAGCCTGCTGGCAATTTTGTAATAAGAATAAAAGTTGTTTGGTCTACCAATTAGTGCGGATCCCAATGATTGGACATGTACCGATCAGCAAGTTATCACCTATCCTTTTAGACAGGCCTATCACCTCAACCCCCTAACATAATTTTCCCCTCTTTCCTGATCCACCCTTCTAAATGTTAAACACAACCTGCACCTTCCTAGTCATCTTATAGACAATAAAGCGCATGTGGCCTCATATCATAACAATGGCTGACCTAGACCCTACAATCATGTCCCATCTACTGTGTCCCCCTATGTTTTTATAGATTGTAAGCTTTCGAGCAGGGCCCTCACCGCTCATGTAACTTGTGAACTATGTTTTTACTTTATATTGTTGTTGTCTGCACATTGCCTCCACTTAATTGTAAAGTGTTGCTGAATATGTTGGCACTATATAAGTAAAAATTTTTTATTATTATTATTATTATCCTGCAGATAGGTAATAACTAATTTTCACTGGATAACCCCTTTTAATTTTTCACATCTGTAAGTGCCAGAGAACAAACTCAGCCCCAGAAGAACTATACCTGAAGAACAACTTCTTACTACATTTATTGATTATTTTGTATCACCTGGATATTATATTTGAACATTGCGCTCGATTATTTCCATGCCTCAAACGTAATCTTCGAACTCCATAAGAAAATGTAATCAGCTGCTTCTCCTGAGGAATCAAAATGTGTCTCAGCTTTGATGCAGTTATGATGCTGTGAAACTTCACCTAATCTGTCAGGAACTGAGATGTTTGCCGTTATTCAATACTGGTAAATTGCATATATTAATGTTGATGGGCAAGAAAGACATGCTGCAAATCTTCACCGAGGTATTAAGTCTTTATTCATCTGTGTTTGTCTGCACCACAGGGGCACAGCTGGGGGTGGTGCAAGTGGGATGCTGGGAGCTGTAAACATTCAGCAAACCGCTAGCAAATGCAGATTTTCACAACCTTGCCTCACACTATCGGAATGTATGAGGACTGTATGGGGTATTAATTGAAAATCCTAGGTAAGAATTAAAGTGTAGCTACATGGTGTGGCTGAAACTGCACCCAGCCTTTATAGGCCAATGGCCACACAATTTTGTTTCATAATCGTGTGGCCATTGGCTCACTTGTGGCACCACAGCTCACTATTCTATGTGTCATCACACTCAAGAGGGCTGTGCAGCACTTCAGTCTATGAGATGTGGAGAGATGATGCAGTCATCTGATGCCCATCAGTATCGTGTGCATGTCAGTTAGAGATATCCACAATACCTACTGAGTTGGCATACCCTTTCTAGGCATACACTAACTGTATAATGTATGCATTACTGGCATGCACTGCGATGCAGCACTTTCTCTGTATACAATGATATAGTGGGCACAATAATCATTTCACAATATATTTATAGAGAACCTGACAGGAGGTTCTTGCTGCACAAACCACGGACAGCATGATTCCGGCAACTGGTTGCATTATTGTAGCCTCTTGGTCTAGTGATCTGAGATGCTTTACTCTAAAATACACTACAGCTTTTCAGAGAAGATATACTTTGAAAGCTAGTCAGGGACCAAGCGGCTTGGATGACTAGTCCAAGAGGCCAGTCTTTGACAGCTCTTCCTAGACTTACAGATCTCTATATCCACACAGAGACCTGTCCGTTGTAGGGTGAGGGGCATGCAGAAGCTGCCAGGCACATGCCTCTTGGTTTGGTCATATGAGATGCATGAATCTGGGTATCAAATTTTAGTATGTTTTCATTCATGCTTCTCGTGGTTCACGCAGCATGAATCCTATCTGGTTTCCTTTTAATTGACGGTTCAACCTGAAATGTACATTCTACGTGAGCATCAACTAATGACATTGAAGCAGATGTTACTAGATTTCACAAGACAAACTGCTTATAGTGTGGGAGACCTTGAGAGTCCAAGTATAGTGGTGGAAGTACCTCTGATAAAGAATTACAAATCCCCTTCGTAGACTTGATTGTACTGTAACTAATGACATGTTGACTGCCTAAATAATGCACAAGAGGAATCATTAGAAATTACTGTACCTTATACATTGAATTTAAAAAGTTGTCCACTACTTTGACAACCCCTTTTACACACTACAGTCATGGCCAAGCGTTTTCTGACTCAAATTTTAGTTTCCACAAAGTTTGCTGCTTTGGGGTTTTTAGATCTGTTAGTCAGATGTTTCTCTGGTTTACGAAGTTGAATTATCAGGTTTTCATAGGTTTTTCCACTTTTATTAACAAATGCATCAAGTTTATGTAAAGATTCAATGTTTACAATATTGTCTCTTATATTTCAAGACTTGACCTTCACCTTGACATCTGGATATCAACTTCTGGGCCAAATGTTCTCTAATCTGTGCCTGGAGTTTATTAAAATTTTTGTGCATTTTTTTTGTCCAAGCACTCTTTAAGGATTGACATGTTCTCATTGGGATTGACATGGTCTCCATCATGCTGGAACAATCATTGTTCATAACCAAATTGCTCCTGGATTGGTGGGAGAAGTAGCTCTTGGGGGATGTGTAGAGCAGAGTGCTACATCATTTTTTATTAATACTGTATGTGTGAGAGACCCAATGGCCAATCACAGTCGATGTCACAGAGAATGGGCATCTGTGATTCCCTGCTAGATAAACTTGAAACAGCCCATACGTTCTACCATACTAGAATGTATGGACTGAAAGCAGATTACTCCAACAGCCAATCACAGATGTCCATTCTGTGTGACAGCATCTGTGATTGGCTATTGGAACCAGAGTAGTGAATATCCCGGAAGTTAGTGAGCGATCCCGGAAGTAGACGTGGCGGGACGGAGGGACATGAGACAGCGGGTTGCTGGTTAATATGATGATGATGTCTAATAACTATAGGCTATATTTTATAGGCCCCCCAACTACAAACCTGAACTTTAACACAGATTTCCTAGGGAAGCTTGTATTCTGGATCTGTGCCCGAACACTAGGTATGCCGCACAGACCCCACACCTTATAGTTCAGGTTTGCCCATCACTAGTTGCAAAGTAATCAAGCCTCTTCCTCAGGACAAAACCATAGTATCTAGACAATAGAGTCTTAAAGGTATATTCTATTGAGTAGTTAATGTCTCGCTTGTTTAGTAAAGTAATAGGCTCCATACACATTGCACATTTAAAATACTGCACATATAGTTTCCCCTCCTTTATTATAGCATTAGTTGGAGTCAGTGAAGCGCACACGTAATGTATTTTCTGTTTCCAGATAACATGGATTCTTGTGACTCAACAAAGTTTATTTTTAACTTGATCAATAATTTCATTAATTTGTTTAGAGCTTGTCTTAAGTAGAGTCAAAGACATGGTAAGTGAGCCCATGCTGTTTAGTTCAACCTTTACATGTATGCTAACATATTACTATGTGGATTTTATGACTGAAAATGCACATCTAAGGCTGCCTTCAGACTTGCAGATGCCTCCGCAGCGTTTTGCAGAGGCATCTGCAGTATCTGCATGCAGACCGCGGCCCTATGTTTATATGGAGCGCACGGCGGTCTGCAGATGCTTGCAGACCGCCGTGCCTCTCATTGCCGCCATTAGTGATCTGTGCGCAGGCGATGCCTGCATACAGATCACACACTCTCGTCCGCACCAGGGACGCAACATCTCGCGTCCTGGTGCGGACGAGAGTGTGTGATCTGTACGCAGCATCCGCCTGCGCACAGATCACTAATGGCGGCAATGAGAGCGCACGGCGGTCTGCAAGCATCTGCAGACCGCCATGCGCTCCATTATAAACATAGGGGCCGCGGTCTGCATGCAGATACTTGCAGATGCCTCTGCAAAACGCTGCGGAGGCATCTGCAAGTCTGAAGGCAGCCTTAAAGCCAGTTACACACACAGATAATTGTACAGAGATGTTCGCAGATCTCTGGTTGCAGTGAAATCATGGACACATTGTTACATTTGTACACGGCCACAAAATGGACAATGTGTCCATGATTTCACTGCAACCAGAGATCTGCGAATAATCTCTGCACAATTATCTGTGTGTGTCACTGGGCCTTAAGGCCCCTTTCACATCAGCATTTTGCTAATGTTTGCGGCCAATCCGGCAGGTGGAGCCACATTTGCCAGATCGGCCAACTTGCGACCCGGATTTGCCAAGCCCCATGCATTGTCTATGGGGCTTGCGGTTGTGTGCGGCAAGTGCGGTACTGCCGGATGCAGCAGATACCGCACTTGCGGTGGTGAAAAAAACCCGCTGCTTGCAGCTTTTTTTTTCTCATGGCCGCAAGTGCCGGATCCAGCTGATCCAGCATAACTGCATTTGCCGCACCACAAGCCCCATAGACAATGCATGGGGCTTGCCGAGTCAGCGCCGCAAGTGCGGCCATCAAGCGGCGGATGCGGTTAATTTGCTAGATTTGCGAAAATACTGATGTGAAAGGCCCCTAAAACCCACTTCTAAAGAAAAAAAAAATTTGGTATGTTTGTAAGAAGATGCATTTTTTTTACATATTGGTCAGCCCCATTTTTTGTATTTTGTATTTATTTTTAATTAAAGTACAGTGTGTAGCAATATGGTGATGGGGTTTGCAAGTGTCAAAACCTCGAATACAAAGTACTTTTTTTTTTTATCTTTTAAGTAAAAGCAGATTTGAAATGATTCTTAAAGAGGACCTGTCACCAACCATACATGGTGATCTAATTACAGCACTGGATGCAGCATGTCTGCTGCATTCAGGCAAGGGGTCCCCCAGCACTTGACCCCCCTGTACCCCGAGATAATACACTTTGAAAACTTACATAGTAGAGCCAAATAGGAGGTGGCTTGTGGCTGGAGCCAAAGGGCAGTTTCACACCCCCTGAATGTTTACTCCGCCCACCGCCGCATCCCTGATGCCAATCATTGTCTCCCTCGCCTGCTGCATAGTACACAGAGCTTATTGAAGTGCTGGCCGCTTTGCCCCGCCCCCATGGTTAACATGGAACAGGGCGGGTATAAGCGAAGTCAATGAGAATCCTGAAGTGTTGTGCACGTTTCTTATTTGTGTTTGCAGATTTGATGCAGGAGATAATCTGCTGTATGTCAATTCTTTCAGCGGTTTTGCTTTGGTTTTTTTACCCTTTGACTTCATTGACATAAGTCAAAAATGCTATAAAATCGCAGGTGAAAAATTCAGGCAAAAACATGTTTCCCTGCCAAGAGATGCAGAAATGATGCAGAAATTTTTACAACTAAATATTTACCGTGTGCATATACTGTAAAGGTGCTAAAATAGGCATCAAATGAAACTACAAACGCCATCTTAGGCTGGCTTCACACCCCCATTTTAGGGATCCGGGGCTGTCTAGTGTGAATCGGACAGCCCCAGATCCGATTTTGGCCCCATAGTGTTCCTATGAGGCAGGATAGCAGTGATTTGCCATCCAGTTTTGTGCTGTCCAGGAGGATCAGGCACATTTTGTTTTTTTGCCCTGGACACAAAATCGGAGCTTGCAGCATTTGTGACCGGGGCAAAGATCGGATCCTCCCGGATCCGATGTTATCCGGCGCCCCCTAACATAGGAGTCAATGTGCGCCGGATCGCACCGGATGCGACGTAAAATCATTCTGGTTCCCGGACGCCTGGTGCTGAAATTCAGCGGTGGCCAGCGCTGAACTTCAGCACCTGGAGAGCTCCTGTCTGGAATTTCAGCAATGGACAGCGGCAGTAGCCGCACGCTGCCGATTCCGGCAGAAAACATGATCGGAGGGCATATATGCCCTCCAGTTCTGTTTGTCCAGAGCTGTCAGACTGTGTTCTGTTTTTCCTGCAAAACACCGGACACAGCCTGACAGCTCAAAAAACGTGGTGTGAAGCCGGCCTTATGTATCTGCAACCCCCATTTACATGGCAAGAAAAATTTTCATGCAAACGTTTGTTGCAAGGCACAAAAAAACATTTACCGTATATACTCATGTATAAGCTGACCGTGTATAAGCCGACCCCCCCACTTTTGCCCCCCAAAACTGGGAAAACCTATTGACTCGCGTATAAGCCTAGGGTGGACAATGCAGCAGCTACCGGTACTGTGCTCCCATTATAAACATAGGGGCTTGCACTGGCTACACTCACATGGTGATTTCCCAGCCACAGAATGCTGCGGAGGGAAACACCAGTGTGACACCAGCCTACGGTAAGCATCCTGCTAATTCTATACCTTGTACTGCTTTCTCCTTTCCCTCACTAGTCTTCTTTCCCCT
The DNA here is from genome assembly GCA_033576535.1 of Allobates femoralis. Taxonomy (NCBI): domain Eukaryota; kingdom Metazoa; phylum Chordata; class Amphibia; order Anura; family Aromobatidae; genus Allobates; species Allobates femoralis. Next base: position 54,725,477 of record JARQOC010000012.1, read on the forward strand.
GCTCTATTACTACTGTAATTTCCCTGAGAATATATCTTTCCGCTGCTGTGCTCTTCTTTCCCTCACTATTCTTTTCCCTATTCTATTACTGTATGCTAAACTTACAATCCTATTACTCTAATGGTGCCTCACCTCCTTCCTTAGACTGGGACAGTAATATGGTACCGTAATTAAAGTCCCCTTTTGTGTGCACTGTGGGGGACAGAGCGATGCAGCGGAGGGATCCGGCCGCCACATCGCTACAGCAGAACGGAGCGATGCGGCGGAGGGATCCAAGCCGCACATCGCGGGAGCAGAACGGAGCGATGCGGTAGAGGGATCCAAGCCGCACATCGCGGGAGCAGGACGGAGCGATGCGGCGGAGGGATCCAAGCCGCACATCGCTGGAGCAGGACGGAGCGATGCGGCGGAGGGATCCAAGCCGCACATCGCTGGAGCAGGACGGAGCGATGCGGCAGAAGGATCCAACCGCTCATCGCAAGGGCAGGAGGAAAGAGCGATGCGGCGGAAGGATCCACCGCACATCGCAAGAGCAGGGCGGAGGGATCCAGGCCTCCACATCCCAGCCCCAGCCAGCCCCAGCCGGCGCGATGATGCGGAGGGATCAGTCCCTGAGCTGAGGTACCGTAATGACTGCAGGGAAGCAGCGGGGGCGAGGGTGGTTGTAGGGGGCTTGTGTGGGTGTTTCGGGGATAGCTAAGATGAGGAGGAATTGAAAGGCAGAAGTTACTGAAGTTAGTGACTCGTGTATAAGCCGAGGAGGACTTTTTCAGCCCAATACAAGGGCTGAAAAAGTCGGCTTATACACGAGTATATACGGTACTACAGAAATAAATATAGCATATTATTTATAAAAGTAGTAATATATAGTTTTTACCCCACTCAATGACAATTGGGTTAAACCAAATGCGCATCTTCAGCGCACACAGCAGCAAATCTGTGGCAGAAATCCAAGGGTCATCCTGGGATTTCAGGTGTGGAAATAGATGTCAGATTTTAAGCCGATGTGTGAACAGAACCTTGGGTGCAGCAAGACATTGTATAAGGTCACTTGCCATTTCTACAGTGTAAATAATCATTCTTGTAAGATGTAAAACCTTCAATAACTGCTTGTTCCTTCAGTGGTGAAAATGTCTACGTGTGAATAACCTGACACCCTGACCTTCACACACAATCATACTTAGTCATTGCAGTATAGTAACAGAATGGTGCATGCAAAAACGTAGCTTAAGCCAACCTATCAGATTTTTTTCTCGAAGGCTATTGGGGTAAATTTTTCATTTTGAGCGTAATGTCAATGAACCTTGACTTTTGAACAACTGGAAATGTCGAGGACTGAAGACCTTGAGACTCTTTGCTTTCAGCAAATGCTGGTCCGGTGAGATGTCATTAACTAGAATTATGGTATAGGTCTTGTTACCAGAAAGCTGACAGCTCATTCATGCTTCCCAAACTGCTGCCATGTATTTATTCTTATGTTCATACCCTTTCTAACAAACCCTTTGTACTGTGTATTTGATTGCACTATATGGCAATTGTGATGAAAACAACATCTCTCTGGCGCCCTCTTATTGTCAGATCGATCAAGGAATTGACCGAGGATAAGTACAGGGTGGGTCATTTATATGGATGCACCTAAATAAAATTGGGATTGTTGGTGATATCAACTTCCTGTTTGTGGCACAATAGTATATGGGAGGGGGAACACTTTTCCAGATGGGTGGTGACCATGGTGGCCATTTTGAAGTCGGCCATTTTGGATCCAACTTTATTTTTTTCATTGGGAAGAGGGTCATGTGACACATATACCTTTTCACTTCACAATCACATAACAACATTGTGGCTGAAACTAGAATACCCCTGGAATAAGGGCCCCAGACTCAGTACTGTAAGTTTCCAACTCCAAGTCCCCTATTTTTCCACATTATGGGTCCACTCCTCCGTAAATGGCAAATAATTATTAATAAATTTACTGTATTAAAATGGTAAACATTAAACTAGAGGATTTTTTTTCTGGTCTTTTTTTTCATGTTTAAGTAGTCGCCTTTGATTCATAGAACATAATACATACTCTTAAGAACAGGAATAAACGTCACTCTTTAATGGTGTGAGCTCAGATAAGACACCACTTTATATACAGGATGGGCCATTTATATGGATGCACCTAGAATAAAATAGGAATGGTTGGTGATTTAATTTCTGTTTGTGGCACATTAGTATATGGGAGGGGAAAATCTTTCCAGATGGGTGGTGACCATGGTGGCCATTTTGAAGTCAGCATTTTGATTCCAACTTTATTTTTTTCAATGGAAAGAGAGTCATGTGACACATCAAACGTATTGTGAATTTCATTAAAAAAAACAATGGTGTGCTTGGTTTTAACGTAATTATTCTTTCATGAGTTATTACAAGTTTATGACCACTTATAAAATGTGTTCAAAGTGCTGCCCATTGTGTTGTATTGTCAGTGCAACCCTCTTCTCCCACTCTTGACACACTGATAGCAACACAGCAGAGGAAATTCAGCATAGGCTTCCAGGATCCGTTGTTTCAGATGCTGCACATCTCGTATCGTCACAGCATAGACAATTGCCTTCAGATGAGGGATGAGGTAAACTTTTTTGTGAATGGTGAAGTTAACAACAAAACCCCACTATTGGTCTGACATTAACCCACAGTGGATAGATGCCTCCAAGACTGTTTGAACCAATATTGATGCTATGGTGAGGTATATGGGGTACAAAGATAGTGGGGCCATTCTTCATCAATGGAGACCTCAATGCCACTGGATATCTGAAATTGCTACATGATTCAGATATATATCCAGTGGCATTGAGGTTTCCATTGATCAAGAATGACCCCACTATCTTTGTACCCCATATACCACACCATACCATATATACCACAGTGAGCATGGTGTATATATATCACCAGTCCCAGGCCAGGAATATATATAAACCTCTGTCACTGCTAAAGATCCCCAATAACTAAGAATAAAATGCCACCAGTTCCTCATTAGATATAAGCCCGGTCTGTTAAATGGCTTATAGTGAGCCAGAACAACCCAAGTAGCATATAATATTAAATGAGCTCACAGACATGTGTGGACTCATTGATTGAGATAAAGAACAACCAAGGTTTCATTTTTATATGTAATCCCCACATGGGACACTAAATAATATATACACAATTAATATACAGATATTTTAGAGTAATTTATGTAAATCAAAGTAATAGTAAATAAGTAAAGGCAGTCAAATGTAATCAGTTACCATTTTTGTTGTTGCTGGCAGCCACACAGAGGTAGTGTACAGCCACAGGGGTCTCCTTGGGTACTCCCAACAGGTAACATGATGTGAACTCCTTGACCGAATACTACTGAATTACGGTCTGAAGTTTTTAACTAATAGGCTGTGCCTTCCTCTTTGCCCACGGGCTGTCCTTGAATTCTCTCCTCTGAACTCTGAACTCAAAGATTCCCAAATGGAACAATAGAAATCCAGCGACTATGGTTAGTAGGAGTGTATTAAAAGTCCAGTTTATTCCATAATTATAAAAATACAATGCACCACGTTGTAATCCCTAGGCAGAGAACTGGAACACAATCCTACGTATTTCAGTTAGGAAGCCTTAATCATGGATGGAAGATTCCCAAAGCTACTATGGATCATAACTTTCCACCGGGAGGTCTGAGGACAACGGTTCTGGTGTTTTCAGGTTTGGCTTATCTACTGCATAGCCCTGCCCATCTCCCATGATGTTGCCAATCCATCGCTGTGGGTAACCACAGCTAGGGGCTCACATGACATTGTCACATCACACAATCCCTGTGTCCAGTCCCCGCCAGCTTCCTTCTCCCCGCCTTCAGACATAGTTGCTATCAACAGAAAGTGCATCGCTCACATCCTGTTGATTGCTCCTAAGTCCGAAGGTGGGGAAAGAGAAGCCGGTAGAGATCGGGGCTCGCATGATGTCACAATGTCATGTGAGCCCGATCCGCAGTTTCAGAAACCGCTGGAATGCGGCAATCATGAGAGGTGAGTACAGCGTTTATTATTTAAACAGGGGGAATCAACTCGATTTGGAAAAGGTTGTCTTAGTAGTAAACAACCCTTTGAGTCTCATTGTGGGTCCTTTTTTGCCTGCTATCTCTGCAGTATGATATGAATTTTGACATTCATTCACTTATTATAATAATATAGCAATATAATTGTGTGTAATAAAGCACACTGGTCTTGACAGAAAAGCATATTTATCTGAACCAAAATTGGGAATACAAGGCAATCTATGGTAGTGATAATCTGTGGACATTGCACTGCTATGGTCTGTTTTATCATGTGTCTTATCACAGACTAAGTAGAAGTGTGAGAATAAAGGGCGGTAATGAGTCTGTTATCCGCTACAGCATCTTATTGACATTTTACTGTAGAAGTCAGAGAGGTGGTGAACACGGGAGAGAGACGGGGCTCTGCGGTGGGAAATGAAATCACATTGAATTAACTGAGAGAAACTATATTCAGTAAAGGAATCTGACCACTAGAGAAAGTTCATTTCCCTGGGGAGCAAAAAATCTTTCGTGGCACGCTGCTTTACTGCTTCCTTATCTCTTGATAATGAATAACTTCCAGTAAAGCTTCATTCAGACATCGGTGATTGTTCACATGACAAAGAAAACATCCAAGTGTCATCAGTGTTTTGGATACGAATTTCAAGTGTGTGGTCAGATTATGCTTGCACATCGTTAAATATGGAAGACAAAATTATCATGTGATCATTTATATACATGCATCTGATGTTAATATTTGTATAGAAGAGCAACATAAGCTACAGTGGGATCAACATGTGCCCCTATTTTTTTTTTTTTTTTTTCAGAAAAATTTGCAAGGTTGACATCTGTAAGACCCTGGTCCCATCTGTGTTAATGATTGTGTTACACGAGCCATGACACTTGTAACAGATCTATCAGTTGAATGATCCCAGTGATCAGTTATGATGTCCATCAAGGTTTTGCCATTTCAACAGAATCTGTGCTGCCAAACTGTAACTGACAAAGGTGCAGAGATGACAGACTACAACTCCACAAATAATGCCGTAACAACTTCTTCTTAAATAATATCTACATTTACATCTAGTTTGTTTCTCCGTTGTATGGACCAGATATGAGGGAAAAGAAGATATTAACTAAAATAGTTGCAGGAATAAACAATTGAATGAATATAAAATATGTACAAAGTATCCATTTATCTGTATTACAATAAGTCTGCGGTTTAGCAGCAATATACGGTAACTCAGGTTAAGGTCTTTAGAAATAGAAAAAGGTCTGTTTTATTAAATATTTATCTCTGCTTTTGGTCCTTTTGTTCACTTTTTTATCAGTGTAAAACTAGGAAAAACATGTTAGCGTTTTCACCTTTGCCATATTTAACTTGATGAATAATTTGTTCTGTAGCCGTGAGTTAGAGTTGCCAATGACACGCCATTGTCACCCTGATTTTGTTTTCTAATGTATAAAATGAAAATTCATTGTGCAATTGAGTGAATCTTCTATAATATCTATCAAAAGGGAAGAATCTGGGCACTAGAGGGCTGGATTTAATTTTAGGCTGGTCTCAGCTCCCTGCAGTTAGGTGTTGCACAAGTCTGAGCAGAGCTTTAGTCAAATATTTAGAAGAAAAGACGGCACTCACCATTGATAAAAGGTTTCTTTAATCTATTTCTTTCTTAGAAAGTGTAGGTTACATACATTTAAGTGGTGGGGAGGGAGGTGCGGGGAGGACGACGGGCAATTGTTTAGCCTGGTTAGGCTTCCACGGGTCCAATGGTTTGAACCAGGCGAAACGTGCGCCCGTCATCCTCACTGCACCTCCCTCTCCACCACTTAAATGTATGTAAACCACACTTTCTAAGAAAGAAATGGGATTAAAGAAACCTTCTATCAATGGTGAGTGCCGTCTTTTCTTCTAGATATTCTTCTATAATATCTAATTGTAATCTGTTTCTTCTCTTATTTCAAGCACACTTGTCCATAAAAGGGGGGAACATATTATATCATACATTTTATCTTTTATGAATGTATGAGCCAGAGTGATTGCAAATCACCGCAGCTTTTATTAGGGTATGTGCACATATGCCGGCGGGTTGGTCGGCGGCGGCTGGGCGGACCCGCCAGGAAGCTCTGCAGCCGTCCACCGGCTTCCTGGTGGGTATGTGCGGCGGGTGACGGGCGGGTGCACAGCGGGTTAGCGGCGGCGGTTCTGCAGCGGCTGGAAGCAGCACATGATTCTGCTTGCAGCCGCTGCAGAACCGGCCGGTTTATAGAACATGCACATTCGTTGCTAACCCGCTGGGAACCCAGCGGGTTAGCAACAGATGAGCATGTGTAAACCGCCGGTGTGTGCACACCGGGTGTCGGTTTACATAGGTTTTAATGTTAATCCAAACGCCGGTTTGGATTAACATAAATTTACATAAAACTAATGTAAACTGACCGGCGGTTTACACAGCTAAACCGACCCTAACCCGGCCAGTGTGCACATACCCTTAAAGTGTGTATCCAGGACTATTTTATTTTGTTTTCCTATGGGCCTAAAAACTTACAGGTAGGTAGCTGTTAACTACCTACTTGTTCTGGCCAGTGCCAACCTACCATATGTCTTCTCAGACCTGTCATGAGCCGCACCTATCAGCGATTCTACAGCTTCCACTGACGTCACATCGACAGAGCAGCTGCTTCTCTTCCTTTCAGCTCTATTGACAGGTTGTCACTGCTGATGTCCTACTAATTGACAGCAGCAACCCGCTACCTAACTGAAGGGATCTGGCTGTCAATCAGCAATCATACCCTTTCAACAGAGCATCCCAGAACAAGAAGAGCTATTCTGTTGACATGAGGTCAAATGAAGTAACAGAATCACCGGCAGGAGTGGTCTGTGACCAGGTAGACCAAGCAGGTAATTAACAACTACCTGTGTCATGTTCCACAACTTGGGAGTCATACAGTGTTGTATTGCCAGCGTATTGTTTTCACTGTGTGGCTATGCCTTTTTTAGAATGTTGTCTCCTCTCTCTCCCCCTGTAGCTGCTCTGATGTCAGTAAGCTCTCCCTTCTTCTCTATTTAACGTCTGGATGCCATCTCATTTGCAGCATCTCCTTATGGTTCTGATAGAATCATCTTTTTTTACTTCCTGTACTGTGCATAAACTCAAGGTTTCAGTTAAAAAATAAACTACTTCTTCTGGAGACTTCATACATGCCTCTGCAGCAGAGTTCAAGCTATCTGATGACCCTTCTTCATGTCTGTGATTAAATGGACATCAGGAGAAATGATAGACTAAGCACCTAACACAAACAGTGAATATGTAAAGACGGAATAACCTGTCTCTTAGTTCTTAGGCCAATAAAAAAAAAATAGAATAGTCCTGAATAACCCCTTTAAATTTAGGTTAAAAATCATAACCATATCAAAGAAAACAGACACAAAAATGGGTAAGCCCCCTTAATAAAATGGTACCAGTGACCACAAAAAGGCAACATCTATAAAAAGTACATAAACTTAAGAAAGTATCATGGTAAGAAAGTGCAAAATCAAGCATAACTTATACACAAATTAGTTTAGTTTGTATTGCTGAAAAATAATTCCCTGAAAGTAAGAACACACAAGGTACAAGTGAGAGTAGAAGAGAAATATTAATAGGCTCACCCACCACACAGACGACTTGTGTTTCACAAATGCTTCATCAGGAGAGAATCATATAATACTAGCTGTAGAACCCAGCAGTTACCTGGGCATAGTAACTAGTTTTAGTTATAGAACAAAACAGTGATGTCCCAATAGAATGTTGCCTATAACCTTTCAAGTCATGTCACTGTATTTGTGTCTCCTGAGTTCTACTTGTTGATTTGCATTTGATACATTTTATTGTGACAAACACCTACATACATACATATACACATACACTCAGCTTTATATATTAAATATGGAAGGATATTAGGCTGCACTATGATATATGGAGGGTTGTGAGGCTGCATTATACTATATGGTAGGTCATATGAGGCTGCATTATACTATATGGGGGGCTATAAGGCTGAATTATTTATATGGAGTGCTGTGAGGCTGCATTATATTATATGGAGGACTATAGTCTGTATTATACTATATAGATAGTCCCCACCCTAAAAGGGTGGGCTATGTGGAAGGGGCAGGGTTATGTGAAGACAGTTTGTGAAAGTGGGTGTGGCTATGTGGAGTGGATGTGGCTATGTGGAGTGAGCAGGGCTATCCACATGCATACAATACACTAAGCTTTATATACATTAGATAGTTTTTATCGTTTATGAATTCAGCGTTATCAGGAATAGGGATGGGCGAACCGTTTGTTTTTCCCCTGGGTTCATGTCCGGGGTTGCCCTGTTAAAGCAAACAAATAGTTAATACCACTAATATACTTACCGGGTCCAGCGCTCTCTTCCTTGTGTGACGCGTGCTGCGTCACTTCCGGGCTGCCCCTTATTTCTGGATGTCTGTGATTGGCTGTTGGAGCCAGTCACATGACTATCCTCTGGAAACCCGGAAATGACATAGAACCGCCACACAGCTGCAACAAATAACGGAACCCGGTAAGTATAATGAGGATTTCTTCTTGCTTTATCACAGCAACCCTAATGACGAATCCCGAGCAGTTCGCTCATCCCTAATCAGGAATTATTTTATTTTATTTGTGTATCAATCAATGATGTGGATTTTAGTGCAAAAGTGGTTCCAGATCCTGCATCGGACTGAGAACCTGTAAAATACCAGCTCTGCTCTATGGGTTCTGTGTCTGTGATCTGAGGTGCATTTTATATCTGTTCCTTACTTGGTCTTGGTGGACAGTTGGTAAAGTGATTTAGTTTGGAACTTGGGATGGTCAGTTGGATTGTCAGTGACCCATATTTATTCAGTTTAATTCACAGACAAAAGTTTTAAGTTGCGTTAAGTGTCCAACTCAATTGCACCATTTATGGCAGCTATTTTCCCTTTTCAAAATAAATAACTAGCTTAGTTTTAAATATAGTTAGTTTGTGCCATGTTTAATAGAACAATTTTAGCTCGGCAGTTCCAAATGTCAGCAGCTGCATGTTGTCTAAAATAGCAAAAATTAAGATCTTATGCTTATGTACAGTTGATGCAATGTGGATGGTCCTGTGGTTCATAGCTGTTTCCGGTTTACAGCAGTGACAAATCTGCTGTACCAAATGCAGTGGTCGCCTGCTGCCAGGATCGGTCTTGTGATGGATGGTGCCCATGTAAAAACTTCTCGATTCCCCACTTATGATATGCCAAAATAATACAGATACAGAGGATACAAATAACTTATCATTATCAGCTATCATTAAAAAATGTCCTTTTTATATCTCAACACATTACATTAGTGATCCTGCAATTCTCACACTCGCCACTGGGGATTCTTTAGACTGATACCTCTTGCCTGTTTCAGGAAGAGTTTTCAGCAGTCTCCTTAAAAGTCAGAGGCATGATTACATTGACAGGCAACAACTCTATATATACTATAGTTGATAACACAGAATCCACCAATCCCAATAGTCACAGCTCCCCCTCATCCCCTCCCCTTCATAAACACCTTTGCACACACTCATTGGGCTCATTGGTTATTTCAAAAGATAGGTTGGGGTCTAACCATTGTGGCTAATGTACATGTGCTTTTTCTTGACAAAAGAGAAAGTTAAAGTCTAAAAAAGCCCCAGTGACCAGTGAGAAAAATGGCAACATTTATTTTTTATTTTTAACATATTATAATAAAAAAAGAGTGCCAAAAATTAAATTAAAATATATTTAATGCAAAAAAAACTGATTTCATTAATAAAACATTTTCTGATCAGAGCTTCTCATTACTTGTCCACATAACACTACCTGATAGTTGGATAACTTACGCACAGTTAACGAATCGGTAAAATAGGGATGAAGCTCAATTCTGTTCACCTGCCCTTTCATAAATTCAGGCACCATCTGTCATAATGGGTATGTAGGTTTCAGATGCCCATGCAATTAAGGCCAGTGCTGCCCCCTTTAGTGATGATATGTCCTGGGTGCCAGCTGCTCTATGTACAACATCTCCCTTCCATTTGCCTTTCACCCTTATGTGATCCTGCAGGTTCCAGTATATGATATTGTTGTGTGATAAAGCCATACAATAAGATTGAAGACAAAAAAGGACATAGAGCTGCTGGATGGACAGATCCTCGCCCCATTAGAATATGTCAGCTTCAGATCAACGAAAATGGGATTTGATTGCCGCATAATGAATACACTCAATGTACATGCTTTTTAACAAAATCAATTCACCAATTGATTTCTTTTTCAAGGAGATGTGGACTCCTTGAGTGTGAACGACTAATATTTGTTACATCCCCACTGGGATAATAGATTCTGTTTATTTGGACTCGCTAGTGTGCCATAACCTTACACAAGGACAGTTGCGAGAAAACTTCTAATTACTTGTTGGAGAACTGTGTGCCTGCATGTAATGGCACCACTGCATATATATCCTACTGTCACAGGTATGTCAGAACTTACTGCTGGAGTCCCTGCCTTGGTCACTATGTGGAGCCACACTAAACTCCCATTACACCTAGCGACATTCCAGCGATCTCGACAAATGATATGACCTCGCAGAGATCGCTGGAATGTCGCTAAGTGGTCGCTGGTGAGATGCCACACCGATGCAGCGACCCCCAACGGTCATTGGGATCTGTCACGGTCACCAGTGTAGCATGGAGATCGTTGGTTGTTTCCCCTGTCACACACACCCATGCAGCATGCCCAGCGGGAGACCGACGATGAAAAAATGGTCCAGGCCATTCTCTAACGATCAGCAATCTCACAGCGGAGGGGCGCTCGCTTGTATGTGTCACACACAGCAATATCGCTGGCGAAGTCGCCGCAACATCACAAAACATGTGACGTTGCGGCGATCTCATTAGCGATATCGCTATGTGTAACGGGGCCTTAACACTGTTGTCACTGCTGGACATTGGCAGGTGTGGCAAGTTAGCTGTAAGATTGCTGAGACTAGTTGTCTCTTTCCTCTATGCTTGTGTTGCTGTAGTGAGCTGTTATGTAATTAGCTCTCTGCTGGGAGCCATGGCCTGGGTCTTCTTACTACAAGTATATAAACCCCTTCAGACATTCTCTGGCTGCCAGTTATGTAGTTCAACAAAGAATTTGTAATTATGATCAATCCTGTGTGGGGTTTGATAGATCCTATTTTTTTACCTTGGCTTGTATTTAGACCTCCTGCTGTTTTAATAATTTTGTTCCCAATGAGACTGCTTGGAATAGACCCCACATTACAAATCCTCTTATCTTCAGCTTGCTCCACCAGTCAGCAGCTAACTCTGTTGCTCCTGCCCAGGGATTACTACTGTGTATGACCAGATCCATGTATAAGAATTAAAGGGTGATAGGCAGAGCAAGCCCAGGGATCTGGTAAGCGGAGTAACTTGTGCTAAGCCTTTCCATAGAAAGCAGCTGCCATTCTTTCATGAACAGTGCACCCATAACACCAACTTTTTTGTATGTAGAGTTCCCACAAAGATCTATGTATCTGTGTGGTGACAAACTGGAGACTCTGTGTAGTATGATACTGCAGTTCTCTGACCCAGCAGGGTAACCAGAATTGCATTGCAGAGCAAACTTTAATTTGGTTTACTAAATCTGTTCTCTACCTAGACTGTTTATGGAAAGATGCAATTGTTTTTTTTAAGAACATTGTGTAGTTGTTTGCACAGATTGATGGTGCCTTGGTCTTAAAACTTCAAATAATCGCTCAAAAATTGCTCTAAATTGTGCTGCAGAGCAGAAAGAGGCATTGAGCTTCTGCTTAAGCTCACACAGAGAGCGCTGTTGTTGCTCTATAGAAAATCTATAGGTTTGTGCACCGTTTTGTTCATATGCTCATGTTGTTAGTGTTAATTATAGTACCAGTTTCCAATTGTATTACCTCTCCACCATCCCTTGCAGCCCCAAATATACCCATGCAAAGTATCCCCCCACAGGTCCTACTTTAGGGGAAACAGGGTAGTTACACTTTTATTTCACATCTGTGTTTTTCAAATCAGGCAAGATTCCGCCTTTTTTGAAAAATATACATGCGGCAACATTGCATTGCAGACCAATGCATTTTGAATGGAGATGCAGAAATGTGCTTTGATTTGCGGTTTCATCCGGGTCCAGACTAATCAGGCACTTCAGGCTTGTTTTAAAACCACATCTATTATTAGTAATTCACTAAAAAAATGAGTATGAAACTTGTCAGACAGTTTAACAATAGACAAATATAAACACATAAGGCAATTCAATTGTCCGATCACCAGTACAGGAACACTGGTACAGAGCAAAGAATGGCCTAGAGTACAAATATCTGTAAACCTATAGTCAACCATACCAAGGTAAATATTGCACTATGTCCAAAAAAATAAACCATAATAGAAAGGAACAGCGCCTCACCAGCTGGATTATTTTCAATCTTTATTCAGTGCTTCATTCCTGTCCAGTGCACAACGTTTCGGTCTGATGACCTTTTTCAAGGTCATCAGACCGAAACGTGCACTGGACAGGAATGAAGCACTGAATAAAGATTGAAAATAATCCAGCTGGTGAGGCGCTGTTCCTTTCTATTATGTGTATGTGATATCAGGTGGGTCTCCCTGAGCTGAATGTGCGCCTCCCTGTGGGCGTTGGTGCCCCTAGTAGCTGCGGGTGCTGTGGAACCAGGATTTTTATACAGATAAAGAAACCAATCATAAAAAAAATATTGATCTCACCCAAGGGTCCAGGAGTCAGTCAGGCCTTGTAGTAATGCAGCGCACAGGTGATTGTCCCAGAAACACAAACGCTACATCAAGCCCTTCATCAAAATAACAAATATACTCACCCTCATAAATTGACTCCCGTCCTTACAAGGGCAGTCCACATCTGCTCCCTAACCATGCACCCTACCATGTCCCTACAGTCCTTATCCCGAAGCCTGTCATCACAGGACTCTTCAGGGGATCATCATTACAGACTAGAACAGATAGAGCTGCATTCAATGTCAGCATAGGTTAGGAAGTGAGGGGCAGGTAAATGGTGATGTATGCTCATTATAAAGCCTCTAGAATCACATCACCTGTCCTGCTATTATCACAACATCAGTTACATCTGTGGGGTGTAACCCTTACACTACCAACACATCCATCACTGGCTCTCAATATACTTGTCCAACTACAAACAGGCATATCCCAGTAAATCAATCACTGCCCATCAGTTAACAGTTAAGCCAAACCCCCTAATTCACATGGGTATAACCTAATTGGCCATCATATTGTTTATCATATTGTCCATTATACATAGGAGTGAATGTACACACCACCCTTCTGATGTCATTTCCGGTGGAGCATTGTATTGACAGCTGCGTCCATAGCAACTCGACATCACTTCCTGGATCCGAAAGCTGCGTCCATAGCAACGTGATGTCACTTCCTGGATCCGGGACTATGATGATGTAGCTGATTCCGGCGAGTCATGTGACTGGCTTTCACTTCCTGGTTGTGATTCCAACACAGAAGGGCAGTGTATTTGTTATTTTGATGCAGGGCTTGATGTAGGGTTTGTGTTCCTGGGACAATCACCCTTGAGCTGCATTAATACAATGCCTGACTGACTCCTGGACCCATGGGTGAGATCAATCCTTTTTTTATGATTGGTTTCTTTATCTGGACCATATTTCCATATTTACATGGTACGGTTGACTATGGGTTTACAGATATTTGTACTCTAGGCCATCCTTTGCTCTGTACAATAATACCAGTGATCCTGTACTGGTGATTGGATAATTGAATTGCCTTATCTGTTTTTTTTTTGACTATTGTTGGTCTGTCTGACGAGTTCTTTACTTGTTTTTTAGTGAATTACTAATAAAAGGTTTTTAAAGTTTGCTTAATTATAACTGATTAATCCCCTTGCTTAATTTACAAAACCACATCTAGCAGCAGTTTTTGTACAACCTGAATTGCTGGATTTGTCCGGATCCAGATGAAACCGCAAGTCAAAGCACATTTCCAGAACTCCATTCAAAATGCATTGGTGAGAAGGCAATGTTAATGGATCCGGAATTTTTCAAAAATGGCAGAATCTTGCCTGATTTGAAAAACACCGATGTGAACATACCCTAATAATCGGAAGAAGAAAAGATCCAGTCTTGAGTGCAAATCCGAATTTGAAAACAACGCAAATGTGAAAGAACCCTTAGACGACTGTTCAGGAAAGAGAGATAAGAGTTATAACTGGCATCCTAATGAGATGCCATCAATGTCCTGAGACAAAAATATTGGACCTTTCTGGTGTCTCCACGGTGGACCACTGAGAATAGGAATCAGCAATATGCTGATGTGACGATGTTAGAAAAGTATTGCTCTTTACAACTGAAAAAGAGTGGGCTTGTATCTAGATATTTAATGGCCCATTAGCTGCAAGAGATTATGGAATTATGTAGGCGTTGTTATTTTAATGAAGGCTTTCTGACGTACAAAATAAGGACGAAGTCTCCATAGACTGTCTGGCCATGTTCTCTCAGGTTAGTTATAGCAGTGCAGAATTTTCTTTCTAGACAAAAATATATTGCAATCTGAGAGTCCTCAGTGTTGATAACTTTATGGCTACTGAAAGATGGTAGACAAGAAGCTTTCGGGACACTGAGTTCCCTTCTTCAGGCTGGTATGACACAATTCTGAGACACACACATTACTTCTAGACAAATATTTCACCAGAGAGGCAATGAAATAGCTCACTTTATGGACTGTATAAACATTTGCTTTCTAGGACACGGTCAATAATAGTGCCCACAAGCAAGTTAAAAATCCGATAGAGATTTGGTCATCTGCGTAGATTGCAGTTGGAGGATCAGCGCGGTTCGGTGAGTGCTCACAAACAAAATATACACTATATTGATAAAGGTTTATCTGAAGAAAAACATTGGTGTGTTTTTTTTTCCTGGAACCAATAACTGGGACCCATTTGATCAGTGGGTCCATGGAGCTGCTTTCTCTTAGGATTTTTTTTTTTATCACTTTCATTTTTTTTTTTTAAACAATACGATTTTTATTGAATTTTAAACCAGTACAAAACAACCAATAACACAGTAAAAGACACGATAATAATGATATCAATCGTGGTGTAAACACATTTGAACGCCAAGGAAATGAAACAATAAGAACTGGAACATTATTTTTTTTTATCACTTTCATAAATGTTTTGTTAAAATTAAAGAAATTAAAGGAGTTGTGCAGGGTCATTCCCAAATTTGAAAGTTGCCTATCCACAGGAATCCCCCACCAATCCTGAGAACAGGGCTCTGAAATGCCTCGTGGTAATGTAGCAGAGGCTGTGCATGCACTAATGCAGTGTCTTTGGAATCCATGTACCGTATATACTCGTGTATAAGCCGACCTGTGTATAAGCCGACCCCCCTACTTTTGCCCCCAAAAGCTGGGAAAAGTTATTGACTCGCGTATAAGCCTAGGGTATGAAATGCAGCAGACCCCCATCCTATTATATAGCCCCCGTCACTGGAATATAGCGCCCCTCAGCAGTGGTATACAGGCCCCTCAGCAGTGGTATACAGGCCCCTCAGTAGTGGTATACAGGCCCCTCAGCAGCGGTATACAGGCCCCTCAGCAGCGGTATACAGGCCCCTCAGCAGTGGTATACAGGCCCCTCTGCAGTAGTATACAGGCCCCTCAGCAGCGGTATGCAGGCCCCCTCTGCAGTGGTATACAGGCCCCCTCTGCAGTGGTATACAGGCCCCCTCTGCAGTAGTATACAGGCCCCCTCTGCAATGGTATACAGGCCCCCTCTGCAGTAGTATACAGGCTCCCAGTGGTGGTATACTGGCCCCCAGCAGTAATACACAGCCCCCCCTCCTTATTATGTGTCCCCCAGGCTGTGGCACCTGTCAAAATAACAAACATTTTATACATCACCTTTCCGGTGCAGCTCCTCCGCTCCCGGCTTCTTCCTGCTTGTGCCAGCTTCTAGTGCTGTGACCGGGCACAGGAGATGACGTCATCAGCTGCGCCCGGTCACATGACACCGGCACAAGCAGGAAGAAGCCAGGAGCGGAGGAGCTGTGCCGGAATGGTGATGTATAAAATGTTTGTTATTTTAACAGGTGCCGCAGCCTGGGGGACACATAATAATGAGGGGGGGCTGTGTATTACTGCTGGGGGCCAGTGTAGTGCAATATGCATTGCTCCCCCCGCCGCTGATGGATGGGGGGATGCCATGCATATTCATTACAATAATGAGGTGGCCCCATGTGACCGCCCTCGGTCACTGAGGCCCCCTCCTGCCTCCTCTAGCCCCCGGTCACAGCCCCCCCCCCAAGCAAATACGCAGTGACTCGCGTATAAGCCGAGTGGGGGACTTTTCAGCCCAATTTTTGGGCTGAAAAACTCGGCTTATACGCGAGTATATATGGTAATTGGCTATCTCTGGAATGGCCATAGACAATGATGGAGCAGTAGCACACACTTTAGCATTCCCTTCTCAGGATGCGCAACAGTCAATGCCCCCATAGATCCCTTGGATAGGTGGTAATATCCAATGTTGGGAATAACTCTTTAAAATCAGAGAATATTCTAAATACAGGAAAAATAAAAGCACAATAGGTCTTTATCTGCAAGGAAACAGGGCTGAAGAGTCGGTAAGCCAAACTACTAACTCCGACTCTTCAACTTCCCTGAATCCAACTCCAACACCAAAATGGACTCCGACTCCACAACCATGGCTGTGAAGTCAATAAGCCAAACATCCAACTCGTAGTCCTCAATTTCCCTGAATCCGACTCCACCCAAAATGGATACCGAAGTACGTGAGACCTGGGCATGCTGGGCCTCCCACCCTTCGGCAATTAAACTACCACCATAAGTTGGGTCCCTCACGAATCAACTAGACCCTACTCTCTGACTTCTACTAATTCTACTAATTCTCTTTTGCTTTCTTTTTTATTCTATCTATCCTCAGATTAAGTTGCTTACTCTTTGACTATCTCCTCTTCCTAACCACACACTCTTGTCTCGTTCACATTCTTTCCCCACTCTTCCCTCCTCCCCTTCCCTATATCTCCCCCCTTCTCTATATCTCCCCCCCCTTGTTTTATGACCATTGTTCCAGTATTCCTCTACCTGCATGTTGGCAGGTTATGTGCTGATCGCTTTGTGTTTATTATTAAATCATTCCAATAAACACTATTGATGACAAAATAGACACCGACTCCATGACTCAAACTCTGACTCCACAGCCCTGTGAGAAAAAATAAGTAATATCAACGAAGACTTCCTCACATTGAAGGGTTGTGTGAGACACAACCACTGTTAAAGCATACTAATGGCTGCAGAACTGTACTGTGGAATGCTACTTCGGACGAATTCTGATTCACTCTACATGTTTTGGAGTAAAACAAAATTCTTCAGGATAATCACCTGGACCCATCACCCACCTAAGAGCCACAGATTCAGTAAGACACATTGTATTTTTCATAGATAAAGCAAAAAAGGGCACGTTCGCCTTCATAACTCAAGACTGCCATGTGTATGAGAGGATTGCCTCCTCTGATTCATCCTGATCTTTGGAGCAACTGACAGTTCTCAGGGATAAAAATGTTGTTGAGGCGAAGAATTATGAAGACCTGGCAAAGGCAGACAAGCTGAAGCCACTGGAGGTGGAGCTGAGGCGCTTGGAAGACTTGTCCAACTCCATCGTTAAAGACTCCCGTTATATGAAGAAAACAGAAGAAGAAATGAAGGACACAAATTAGTTCACCAGTTTGTGTGTCCTCTGCTTCAGCGCATTCTTCATGTTTTGTCTCGTTAATCTCGACATCTGGCAGGTTGTCTACTATAGGAGGAATGTGAAAAGACGCGCTTTGACGATATTATCTTCTTAGTCATGACTAAGACGATCATATCATCGACACGCATGTGTTTGACTACCTCTTTCCCCTGGCAAGGATGTACAGGATCATATTTTATATGAACTAATAAAATTGTTATAATGAAAACCAAGATGTTGTTGCCGGATGCTTTAAAAGTTTGTGAGATGGGAGTTACAGCCTGAACTCATTCCGTTCACCACCGAGGTTTCCTGCTTCCTAGCTGCATAAGTGTTTAAGAAGAAAAAAAGACACTGGTCAATAGATGGGCACACCAACCAATATGATCATGTGAAAAGTGCAAAGATTTATTGAGAACATGTATAATACACACTAATTAAAAACAAATAAAAACACAATACCGCAGATGCCTGTAGATCAAAAGAGTAAACCCTATACATGGTACACAATTGTGCATTAAGTTCAACAGTAATACCCCACAACTTGCGATTTTTAATGTTGGTATAGATCTGTTCCCCCCTGATCTCCGGGGAGCGATCTCTTATGTCCGAATAGCAGCCAGGTTGTTGTGTCTGGCGGCTAGATGGAAGTTTCACCTGCCCCCTACTTTCAAGGAGGTGATCGAAAAAACCAACTCTATCTTTCAGCACAAATTTTTTCTATCCTTAGATAAGGACGCCAAACAGAGGGTCTTGAAAGGGTGGGTTATATGGTTACAGCACCCACTGGCAGCCCCGATTCCACATTAACTACTTGATAGTTACTCACTTTAATATTGCTTATATTTGTTTGTACTTTATTTTATTCTGCTTCGTGATGACTCCCTTTATGCCTGGTCTTTACTCCCTCCCACCCCTTTGGTCCAGTTAAACCCCTGTATTCCTTATGTTATAATCTATTAAAACCAAGTTCAACAGTAGCTACTTACAAATGTCATATAATACAATAAACCAAGTGTAGAGGCCATGTCACAACCTACTGTGCCACAATGCAATATACCGCATAATGTTAAAAAGACAATACGGTACCAAATAATGCCTACACACAAGAATCTGCAGCTCCCAAGTCACATGGAATATTCCAAGCCTGTCACCGGGGGATGTATAGTTAGTAATTTTTGTCCACCCTTATGCCTGAAAGAGCTATAATACCTAAGTCCACAAGGGAAGGATCACTATGGAATGCATGATCAGGGAGGAACTGGTGGATGGTTGTTCTACCAGGAGGAGAGGACCAAGCTGACCACCTTCTCTGACAAAGCGGCGATACGCATGGAAACCCCTTCCACCAACCCCTAACAGCCTTTTACACACACAGGTCTGCCACTCACCCTGGTCACTCCTCCTGGTAGATATGGAACAATCATTCACTAATTCGTCCTGATCATGCATTCTATAAGGAACCCTCCCTTGTGGACTCAGGTATTACAGCTCTTTCAGGCATAAAGGTGGACAAAATTTACCGGCTATGTGCTTGGCATATTCCATGTGACTTGGGAGCTGCAGATTCTAGTGTGTAGGCATTATTTGGTACCATATTGTCTTTTTAACATTAAGCGGCATATTGCATTGTGACACAGCCTCTGCACTTGGTTTATTGTACTATGACATTTGTAGCACCACTGTAAACCACTAGGGCTGTGTGGCATTTTGTCATTTTAAGTCCTAGTTGCATAAGGGCTCATGGTGAGCTAATCTTTTGTAAAACTACCTATGAATAGGTTGCCTTGTCCCTAAAAAGGTGTTGTCTGGTCTAAATTTACAAGTCTGCAGTCACTCTACAGACTTGTGATTCCCTACATTGCACATACTGTGCACTGTGAGGCTTCTCCGGTATCAGAGTCAGGAACGGTGGTTACGAGTTTGCAATATACACAGTTCTGGCCATATCCCAACTAGAGGGGCCAGGTCTCACTCTATAGAAGTGTAGTGAGTATTGTATTGAGGCCTCACCTCTCTAGTCAGATTCTGTCTGGGAGTATGCATGTCACATACTTGCAGCCATGTGACTGCTGTTCTCGGCTCTGACACCGCAGGATCCTCACAGAGGACACTGTGTGTGCAATGTAAGGAATCATAGGTCTGCAGAGTGACTGCACGCTTGTGGATTTATCTCGAATAACACTTAAGAAGCTTTTTGGTTTAGTACCATTTAAGTAACAAAACAGAAGTAACTCTCACTTCATTAAATTCACTTTAATTGTCTTTTGCCAAGAGTAAGTGGTGTAAATATTGTAAAATATTCATGGAAAATGTAGTAATATTTTTTCGGAAGCCAAAAATATTTTGTGAAGTGTGTATTAAGTATGTAGCTTATGAGCTTAAGGTATGTAAAACGTCATTCGACTTTTACGCTGGGGATTTATAACCAAGAAAGTCTGGCGTTCTATATCCATTTTTGGCTCCTCACTGTTTAAAGACTTATTACAACTGAGTCAGTTAGCATTTGTAGCCCTATTAAAAGAATATCCTTCTATCCATCTGTTCATTCAGCGCTCTAATTGCTTGCTGCAATCACAGAGTTTATCAATTAGGAACTTGTCCAATAATTTTCTCGTAGCTCAAAACACTGCTATTTAAAAGTCTCCAGGTGGAAGTACAGGCGGGTACACCGTTGGAGGGTGCAGTGATGCTTCTGATTAGAGATGAGCGGCTCTTTTTAAATTTGACTTAGACGAATTTGAAAAATAAATGAGATCCTTAGTTAATTTGTGCGAATCTCATAACTGTAAAGCTTGTAATTGCTCGGAAAATAAACTGGGGTAAGAGAGAGAACTCCACTGACCATAAGAGCTTACACTCTACAGATGAGAGAGAACCTCACTGACTATAAGAGCTTACACTCTACAAGAGAGGACCTCGTTGAACAGAAAAGCTTACACTCAACAGGGGAGAGGGAGGACCCCACTGACCATAAGATGTTATACTCTACAGAAGAGAGAGGACCTCGCTGACTATAAGAGCTAACACTCTACAGGAGAGAGAAGAATCCACTGACAATAAGAGATTACACTCTACAGAAGAGCAAGCCCCAATACGTCAATGTTGTCAGAAAAATAAAAAAGTTATGGCTCTTAGGTGGAAGGCACAAAAAATGTAAAAAACTCACTAAGCCTTAAAGGGAATCTGTCAGCAAGTTTTTGCTACTTCATCTGAAAGCAGCATGATGTAGGCAAAGAGATCCTGAGTCCAACTAGGTTTCACTTAGATTGCTGGGTGCAGCAGTACTGACACAACCAGAATTTTTAGATTTTGCCATGCAGAACAACTGGGAGAGCTGCCCCCGCCCACACCCTGGCTCTTTATGTACAATGCCTATAGATAGTGAGCTGCTTATCACAGGAGATAGCGCTGGATTACCATGCTGTAGTTTGAGCAAAGATAATCTCATGGTTTTAAAACAATCCTAGCAATTAAACAACAGCATAGAGCTTTATAAGAGAGTCTTGACTGAAATCTCTGTTTTAACCCCTACAGCATGCTGTCTTCAGATTACATAACAAAAGCCTGTAACAGATTCCCTTTACAGGGTAGGAGGAGACTTAGGTATTCTGCACAACCCTGCAGGGCAACTGTGGGAATCTACAAATCCCTGTAATGGGCAAAATGAATGTGACAATTCTTCAATCCATTGTGTAATGAGATCCGATGTCTGGATACATTACTAGGTGCTGGCACAATTAATGCTGTGAATATTTTCCATACATTAAATTGCCGATGTTAGTTTTTGCCTATCTTGTAGCCATTTGGCTTAATTTGATTTTTTTTTCTATGTTGAATTCAACCCAACATATAATTCATCTTCCTTGAATTGCTCTTCCATTATAATAAATTGATCCCTTGTCTGCTCAGCACTTGCAGCTTTTCATAGATTTATGACATGATGTTGATGAACGGCTTATTAAATAATACCCAGGTCCCAGTATGGCCGCTGAGTTATTGCTCCATATTTCTATTCTGCCTCCTGTTCAATAATTCATCTGCATCTTTAAGGCTCAGAGTTGTCCATTAGAAGTGATTAGCAGTTTCTAGTGTGCGTGTAATGTACGGACAATTGAAAATGGTATAAATGTGGCTCCTACAGAAGACTTTGTACATACGACTTAATGGCAGTGTGATTTACAAATGCAAAATAAGAGACTCGTTTATGGAAAAGATTGCTTTTTCCATATCTCTCAAGGATCACTTATCAGCCATAGTTAACAGGTATCTTTTAGCAGTTGGGTGATTTTGACATTGTGGACTTCTTAAAGCTTGGATTAAGAGCTATTGACATAGCGTTTGAGTATACGTATAATTTTATTAGAATCTCATTCGAGCCGCATGTCACCTGTAGTGGTTGGTATTTGAGCAGGATTTTATTACTAAGACTTAATTAAGGTACTTCAGCCCATGTTAAGTATTGCTTAAACAATTTACTTTTCTGCGCAGAAAAGCTTTGATGAAGGTACTCATCTTCTCAATCTTGTACATAGATTTCTAAGTAATTTCTGAAAATACAGAGAACCAGCCATGTCTAACAAACAATCACATTGGCAATAGGGCCTGTACAATCAGGTTTGCGTTGCTCTTTTGACAGCTAGAATAGTGTACTGTTCCTGTACATAAAAAAATAAAAGGAACCTGTCATCAGATTTTTAGTGCGTAACTGAGACGGATCCTGTTTATAAATGCTATGCCACAATGCCTAACATGTCCTCGTTAAAATCCTCAGTTTGATACTCTAGCAAAAAAATAAGTTTAGTATTAGTGTATACTGTAAATCGCATACCTAGAGTCATAGCGATGTTGCTGGTGCAGTCATACCTCTTATCATGCCTATGTCACCTTGATTGACATCCTGGAACTACTATTACGGATTCTGCTTGTTTTGCCTGAGACGCTATCTCCTAGCTCAGATCGGTCACTGACGTCTCCTAGCAGCGCTCCACCTACGTCCTGTGAGGTCGTGTCGACAGAGCAGTTCCTTCTCTTCCTCTCTGCTCCTGTCTGTAGGGTGTCACTGCAGATGTCATGTTGATTTACAGCCAGTTTAGCGTAACACAGTCAGGAGCCGGCTGTTAATCGATATGACACTGGCAGTGATGCCCTGTAAACAGGAGCACTAAGGGAGAGAAGGTACTGATCTGTCAACGTGATGTCACAGGAAGTGTGAGTAGAGATGGAACTGATCGGACAACGTGATGTCGCAGCAAGTAGCAGAAATGCTGACAGGAGCTGCTCATGACCACTCTGAGCTAGCAGAGATTATTGCATGGCAGAACAAGCAGGTAGCAAAAAATCCATGTGAAGAGATAAAGAATTGGAGACAGGCACGACGTCCGTCTCTGAGTGTCTGTATTCACAGTTAGTGATTTGGCAAGCAAATGAATGTACTCACCTTACGTGAGTGTGTAATTCACATATTACACTGAGTGGCCTCAGTGAAATTATTTTTCTCCATGGTTGGTCTGCAGCTGATCCAGGGCACTACTATGATCCTGGTTCAGAGCTCCGGCAGGGAAGGCGCTGAAGGAAAATATTCTAGACTGAAAGGCGGTGGTGCTCCCAGGAGACTCCATAAATATTATATCAAAGGATATTATTACACTAAAAACATCAACACATGCAATGCGTTTCAGCTAACTATATTGCAGTCTTCTTCAGGTGTGTCAAACAAATAAAATCAATGTTCATTTATAGTCAGATTAGTGGCTCGAACAAAACAACTTACCCCACCTATACACACCCTTATCCAAAGTAGCATTATATGAAGTCAATTTTATGAAACCAAATACAAAATATGTCGCAAGACAATTTAAGGCTGCGTTCACACATTGCGTATTTTTGTGCTCTTTTTTGCGTGCGCTTTCCAAAATATGCAATGTGCTTTTTGTCTGCCGGCAAAGTGAATGGGGAATTCACTTTGCCGTGCAGACAGTGTGTAAAAATACGCTGCGCTTTTATAGGAAAAAGCTCCTGCGTAAAAAGAATGACCTTGTCAATTCTTTACGCAGCTGCGCCCGTGCTTTTTTCTATAAGGGCGGATGGTGCTGTATCTGATGTCACAGAGGGGAGGAAGAATCCTGCTTTCTCCACCCCTCTGTGACACCTGTGACCGTCCCATTTGATTTCGCAGTGTATTAATATACACTGCAAAATCAAAGTTAAATAAAGACAAATGTATTAAAAATAATAAATAATTAAATACTTACCCTCCAACGGGTGTTTGGGAGTCAGGAGCGGCCGCAGGAATTGACCTGCTAGGACCTGTGGTGATGTCAGAGTGAGGTCACGGTCATGTGATATGTATCACATGACCGCGAGCGGCCAATCAGCGCACGTGACGTCACTCTGACATCACAACAGGCCCTGGCAGGACGATTCCTCTGCAGCGGAGACCGCAGAAAAGGTGTGGGAGGGTAAGTATTTGATTCTTTCTTATTTTTCATACATTTGCCTTTATTAAATTTAGATTTCGCAGTGTATACTAATACACTGCAAAATCTAATGGGGGTGGTCGCACATGGCACAGAGGGGAGGAGGAAGCAGGATCCTTCCTTCCCTCTGTGACATCACCTGCGCTTTATGGGGTGAAGAAAGCGTGGTGTGTGAAAGCATCAGCGAATTTTGTTGCGCTTTTTTGCGCGGCCAGAAATCGTGGCAAAAAGCATGCGCAAAAAAGCGCAACAAAATACGCGAATGTGTGAAAGTAGCCTAAAACTTATTCTTGAAACACTCTAGTGCTTATATATACATGTATATATAATAAGCAATATAATAAAATATTTTTATATATATGTCTATATGTAAATATAATAAATACTAAATAAAATGAATCAAATCAATTCTATTAATAACCATTGCAAAATACCTGAGAATATAACTCTAAGGTTGGTTTCACACCAACGGTGTGTTCACATCAGCCTGAAAACAGGAGCATTTGCATGCGACTGTGCGGCTAATAAAACACATGCCACCACAGCTGCTAATGCCTGATCTGGCCGGGAATGGGGAGGGAGAAAATTTTATAAAAAATTATTGTATATACTATGGGGGCACCTGGGGAGGGGCTGCATGAGTGGTTTTATACCATTACTTTATTACTATCCGTGTTTGAAGTCATGTCGGCTTTTTCAGCCAGAGCGGGGACTTCTCTGCCCCTTCTACGCAATTTGCGTAGGCATGCAAGCTATGCCTATTCTGAAAGGTTTCTATGCACAGACCTGTCAAAAAGCGGCGTAGATGGAAGGTGAACTTGGGAAATTCAAACGAAAACAAACCCCGCCCCAGAAACTTCGTTGATTGCCTTGTTGACATCAAAAGAAAGCATGATCGACATGTTTAAAACAATTTAGAATAATTAATAGCAGTACAAATAGAGCAGTTCAAATGGGGTTCCTATATAAATGAGGGTCATCAAGATGTCTGTAAATCTATTGGCCATAAATTCTGTAATTTTCGATCATGTGGATAAAAGTGTAACATTTGAAATTATGTATAGGCTGAGCTATAAATCTAGTTATGTCATTTATTTGGTGGAGTGTGTCTGTGGGAAACAATATCTCGGAGAAGTACTCAAGCCCCTACATAATAGGCTTAATTTCCACAGGCACAATATCTCAAAGGGTTGTCTTCAACAAGGTTTGTCAAAACATTTTGCATTGCATCATGCAAAACAAGCAAATTTTAAAATCCTTCCAATTGATCATGTTCCCCCAAATACCTCGAATAGAATTCAGACCTTGAACCGCAAAGAAACATTTTGGATTTATAAATTAAGCACACACCAGCCTGATGGATTGAATGAGTTGATGGATCTGTTCCATTAATAAGGTGTTTGCCTGGGATATCACCCATAGAATTAGTCTTTGGTATGCCTCCAAGTCACTGAAGTGTTCATCAGTGGAGTAACTTGAAGCTCAAGGGCCTTGATGCAAAAGCTCCAACGGAGCCCCCAATTATTACAAATATTTAACAGAAATAGTCTTTTCTATAGGCCAAAGCGACTTTTGGGGCCCCCTAGGCTTCGGGGCCTGTGTGCGATTGCAACCCCTGCACCTGTTGTAGTTACGCCCTTGTTGTTCATACATGTCAGTGTTTGGAGATGTGTTAAATCTTCCTTTACGATGGTATCTTTATCTTAGTGAGCAGGTACCTATATTTCCCATGAGACAGACCCACCGGTAAAACTTTGGTGATGTTTACTAGTACTGCTATCATCCACTCGATCCACACAGTCGGTAAGGTAGGATGATGTGAGTTCATCTAAGGTGAAGCCGGGCGCATGCATGCTTCATTTTTTCCCACGGTCTGAACTCACATGAACCCATTATACGTTGGTTGCGTGAGTCTACGCTACCTACGTATGTGTAAACCTTTTGGGTTTCGGCTTGTATTTCTCTGATTTTTACAGGAGTTTTTCACCCTGAGGATTGAATAAATGGAATAAGATAAGGGATTTTCTTCTTCACACCCTGCTTATGGGATTTTTTAAGAGACTACATTATTTAAACATTAATTTGCGAAGAGCCTGTTATGACTTCGGCATTTGCAGTGTTCATTCAAACTGCTGGTCTTTCACCTTATTTGCTGCCCTGATCATTTCAAACCATAAATAACTCTGTTCATTTTTAATGTTTAATTTTTAAATGAATTAAATAAATTTATATGTTTAAAAAAAAACAAACAGGTGGAAATAATTGTTTTGGCGGCTAGGAATGCTTTCAAAGTGTTCAATCCATCGGGTCAGGAGTCTGGTTTTCATGTCGATCCTGTTTCATAGTATTAATAAATGTTAAAAAGAATTTTTTGCACACAATTACCGTATATACTCGTGTATAAGCCGAGTTTTTCAGCCCAAAAATTGGGCTGAAAAGTCACCCCCTCGGCTTATACACGGGTCAATACGGTAATATATGTGGTGGTGGCTGTGTCCGGGTGCTGGGGAGGCTGGAGGAGGCGGGGGGAGGCTGATGACTGAGCGGCCCGTCACGTGGGGCCGCTCATTAGATATGCACGGCTCCCCCCGCCCATCACAGCGGCAGGGGGAGCCGTGCATACAGCCCCCCAGTGTATACAGGCAGCCCCCACTGTATACAGGCAGCCCCCACTGTATACAGGCAGCCCCCACTGTATACAGGCAGCCCCCACTGACAGTCGTCCCCCCATCATGGAAAGAGCCCCCACACTTTGCAGAGTCCCCCCCCCCCCCGGCCCCCGCTGCATTATCTTACCATCCAGGGTCTTCACGCGGGTCCTCCAGTCCTCCTTCCTCGCGCGCTGTCTTTCCGGTCTCATGTGACCCGGCGCGATGACGTCATTCCACTGCGACCGCCGGGTCACATGAGACCGGGAAGACAGCGCGCGAGGAAGGAGGACTGGAGGACCCGCGGTGAAGACTCTGGATGGTAAGATAATGCAGCGGGGGCCGGGGGGGGACTCTGCAAAGTGTGGGGGCTCTTTCCATGATGGGGGGACGACTGTCAGTGGGGGCTGCCTGTATACAGTGGGGGCTGCCTGTATACAGTGGGGGCTGCCTGTATACAGTGGGGGCTGCCTGTATACCACTGGGGGCTGCCTGTATACACTGGGGGCTGCCTGTATACCTCTGGGGCCTGCCTGTATACACTGGGGGCTGCCTGTATACCTCTGGGGCCTGCTGTATACCTCTGGGGCCTGCTGTATATACCTCTGGGGCCTGCTGTATACCTGCTGAGGCCTACTGTATACCTGCTGGGGCCTGCTGTATACCTGCTGGGGCCTGCTGTATACCTGCTGGGGCCTGCTGTATACCTGCTGGGGCCTGCTGTATACCTGCTGGGGCCTGCTGTATATACCCCTGGGGCCTGCTGTATATACCCCTGGGGCCTGCTGTATATGCCTCTGGGGCCTGCTGTATGCCTCTGGGGCCTGCTGTATACCTTTGGGGCCTGCTGTATACCTCTGGGGCCTGCTGTATATACCTCTGGGGCCTGCTGTATATACCTCTGGGGCCTGCTGTATATACCTCTGGGGCCTGCTGTATATACCTCTGGGGCCTGCTGTATATACCTCTGGGGCCTGCTGTATATACCTCTGGGGCCTGCTGTATATACCTCTGGGGCCTGCTGTATATACCTCTGGGGCCTGCTGTATATACCCCTGGGGCCTGCTGTATATGCCTCTGGGGCCTGCTGTATATACCCTGGGGCCTGCTATATATACCCCTGGGGCCTGCTGTATATACCCCTGGGGCCTGCTGTATATACCCCTGGGGCCTGCTGTATATACCCCTGGGGCCTGCTGTATATGCCTCTGGGGCCTGCTGTATATGCCTCTGGGGCCTGCTGTATATGCCTCTGGGGCCTGCTGTATATGCCTCTGGGGCCTGCTGTATATGCCTCTGGGGCCTGCTGTATGCCTCTGGGGCCTGCTGTTTATATCTTTAGGGATGCTGTATATACCACTGGGGAGGCTGCTGTATATACCACTGGGGAGGCTGCTGTATACTACCACTGGGGAGGCCTGTATACCACACTGCTGGGGGCTGTATACCTGTGCTGGGGTCCACCCTCGGCTTATACACGAGTCAATAGGTTTTCCCAGGTTTTGGGGGCAAAAGTAGGGGGGTCGGCTTATACACGGGTCGGCTTATACACGAGTATATACGGTAAGTAAGAGTCACATTAGTAGTGGAAAACCTCTGTAAGGCTCTATAGTTATTTACATTCAGTCTATTTTCCTGAAATGGCAGATTCTATGGTGTTTGCTATTACAAGGTTGTAAGTCCTCAGGGGACAAGTTGATGAGTTTATGTATTTGTACAGATCTTTATCCAGTTACAAGGTTAGGCAAAGTGCAAGAATCTGCCATTAAAGTTTCTCTACATTTTGTGTTCCCTCGATTACAAGGGAGTCGCCACCTTTCCCATTCTACCTTCGTTTTCCCTCTGAGTTTCACATTCTCATTCGAATGTGCTAGGAATAGAAAATCCTGATAGAATTAATGTAACAACATTTGTAGAGCATTATGGAGCAATTCAGAAACACTCCAAGCAGTGAAATTGAGGTCACCTATCCCAGGAGACATTACAGAAACAGTCCCCCACCAGCAGGTACAATTTGCTGGAATATTATTAACGAGTTTGAAGATTTTTATCATATTAATCTTTTGTTAACATTGCCTCTTGACTGTGATTTTGTCCCATCCACATACTTCCTGATTAATTACAGGACTGACAATTCCAAATTATGTTCTCTTTCACATTTTTGGCACATTTTTTGCCACTTCCTAAAATATGGATTTTTTAAGAGCCCCAGAAATCCACTGCTAATATACTTGTTTTCTTCTAATATTTTCCAAGGGACACATTTTGCCAAAAAAGGACTTGTGTATTGTGAGGAAATGTCTACGTTAATGACCAAGTTTTAAAGGCTTATCTGTAGACCTTATATGTACATCTTAATAAAGCAGTGAAGGAGAAGGAAGACATTGAGAAATCCATGCTCAGTGTTCACACAAATGGGTGCACAAGGGCTGAGTGAGTGAAATGAAAACCTGACATTGAGAAGCACTAAATATAGAAAGTACAATGCGGACGAAGAGAAAAAGATCGATGGAGAAGCAAAGAGCTGAAAGATTGCAAGGAACAGTGGAGCTGATCATTAATCTACACATGTATATTTGTGTATCATATGGTAAATGAATATATTGCTCAAAAATAGAATCCTCCTTTCTCATAGAAAGGTCATTACAGGGTTATTTACCGTATATTGGTGGAGGAATTACTGCAGTCTGGTTTGTCTTTATACAAAGTTTCCGAAATGCGTTGTGTTCTAGAGATCTGTTGTATAACACCCTGATACATCATGCTGAGATGATAGGTGGGTGTGTGATATTCAGGACCCCCTTATGCTGGATTTATATCCAGCACTGTGTAAGGACTGGCACTGTGCAATCAAAGCAATGACCTGGCACTGGGAAAATGAGCAGGTGCACATCCGCCAACCTGCCGAGAGCAGATGATCACAGGAACTGTTCTACACAGGTACCGTACCCCCAGGGCACAGCCCCTCTAGGGTGAATTTACTCATGGTAGATGATAATGCTCACTTCCATTCATCTGAATCATAATTGGTCCACAAAATATCTGCAAAGTCCTATTCCAAGGGGAAAAAAACAGCCCAGAAATTTTAATGCGGTGCAGATTTTAAAGCTACAGGATGTCAATGTTTTACGTGGATTTCGCCCTTTACAATTTCAAATGGAATCCACTGAAAATCTGTTATAGTTCAAAACAGCTTAAACACATTGGATTTAGCTGTGAAGATCTGCTCCAAATGAGCTCTAGAGCTTTAGCGCTGTTTTCAGCCCTTCATGATTTGACTAGCTGCCTGGAACTTTTTACATCACTTTTTTTATCCAATATTCTTGTTAATACCCTGTAAGTCCCATGCAACTGCAAGTGTTTTCCGGATGCCCTCTATCACTTTTGCAGCAGGCTGATGAAATTGAGCTCTCTCCTTTTTTCCCAATCTTGCTTCAGGATTAACCTTTGTAAGAACTTTATGCTTTCACTCTGCTGATAACACTTCAGACCTTGTGTTCTGCCGGCTCAGGATTTCCTGCTTTGCTTATTGTGACAATTCGACAACCGAGCCTTTGAGGTTATTTAACAGTGGCTGTTTTGGGGTGAATTTTAAAAGTGGAACTGCAGCAAAGAACATAAAAGTGAAGAAAGAAGAGTTAAAAGAAATGAACATTTTGTTGTATAAAGACGGCTCCGGTGGCCCCTGGCAGAGTTTGCGTCTGCTCAGCTCCCTGACTTGAAATGGACAGTAATTTGGGCATAACCATGCATAAATAATCATATATATATACAATTTATGATTGTTATTTTGTAATATTATTATTCCAGTAGCAAAGACTTATTCTGGCGTCCATTATTTCTTATATATGAAATAAAATGAAACAAGCTTTGAGTATGCTAGTTGCGATTTCCATCTATTTTTGGTCCATTTATATCATTAGTGTTGCATGTTTTTCTTTTAAGCTGGAAAAAAAAATCAAATTAACAGTAAAAAAAGGACGACAAAAAGGTGACGTATAGACCATGTGTTTTTTGTTTTTTTCACATAGCCATTGATTTGAATGGGTGGTTGATTTGTGACTCAGGTAAAAATGGACATATCTCCATAGTATATTTTTCTGCAGACACTGTCGGCCAGTTGCCAGTTCTAGGTTCACACGCATACAGTACTTTTTGCTAAAGCACTGCATCAGCTTTTCCATTTTTATATATGTCTGAAAAAGATGAATGCTACCAAGGCCAAACGGGGTCCAAAGTGACTCAGTGAAGTGAACATGTAAGAGATAAAAAACAAGGGACACTTTTAGGTAACATCTGGTGGTCCAGTGGAAACTTTAGTGGCTAGATGTGAACTAACTAGTGATGAGCAAGTCTAATTGTTACTATTCGCACATATAGTACAGTATTCCTGATACTCATTACTCGGTGAGTATCACTAGTGCTCGTGAGTGAAGTGTTGATTGTGAACAATCTGACACAGTCAGTGCACACAGGGAGTCGGCACTCCAGTGAGAGCAGATTGAATGTTAGGGTCTGTCTGGGGGGCACATCAACGTGTTTTATGCAGTAGAAAAGCAAAAAAGACCACCCTCCTGTCCTGTCCCGGAAATACTCATTTTATGGCTGGATGTGTGTGGGCAGAGCCTATCACTAACTAAGATTGGACTCGCTATTTGGATGAATTTGCGAATATTGAAAACTACTGGTTATGAGTATAGCGATTATGAATATTTCACTACTCGCTCATCACTAGTACCATGTTTCCCCGAAAGTAAGACCCTGTCTCACATTTTTTTGGGGGCCAAAAGTGGCACCCTGTCTTACTTTTGGGGGGCGGCTTACATTGGCAGCCCCAACCACTGCAGCCTGGCATCCACACACACCCACCCACCCATACACATACAAACACACACACACTCTCTCTCTCTCACCGACGCCTTCAGTGTGGCTCCCCGCTGTCCTCCAGTGTGTCCAGGCTCCTCCAGTGTCCTCTGTGTCCCCCAGGTGCAGCCGCGCTGGAGCAGATGGGGTTAATCACCACCTAACTTGCTGTGTGCCCCTGCTCAACTCCGCCAAGCCTGACGTCACAGCAACCCGGCTTGAGCTCTGATTGGCTCCCAGGAACCAGCGGGTGCGGACAGATGACGAGCCAATCAGAGGTCACGACATCATCTGGCCGCACCCGCTGCTTCCTGGGAGCCAATCAGAGCTCGAGCCGGGCTGCTGTGACGTCAGCCTGGGCGGAGTTGAGCAGGAGCACACAGCAAGTTAGGCTGTGATTAACCCCATCTGCTCCAGCACGGCTGCACCTGGGGGACACAGAGGACAATGGAGGAGCCTGGACACACCGGGGGACAGCGAGGACAGCGGGGAGCCACACCAGAGGACAGCAGCGGCCCATAAGGTACCGGGAGGTGGCGGCCTTACATTCCACAGAACCCCCCCGCTAGGAGGCCTTACAATCGGGGGGGCCCTTACATTAGCAGGCCCCCCTCCCCCCTAGCCTGCCTTACATTCGGGGGTGTCCTACTTTCGGTGAAACACGGTACTAACCTAATCGGGTTGTCCACCTTTGTACAACTGCTTTTACAGCCTCTAATGTGTAGCGCACACCCCGCAATCTGCTGATCTGGGATTAGCGGTCACATGGTACCAGTGACGTCACCGCAGGTACTGTGCCAGGTCCCTCAAATGCAGACTCCATGCTGTAGCCTCATGCAGCTCCCGCCACCTTCCCTCAGAGAGGGATATAATGGCTGAAATGTGGGGAAATGCATGCAGTCAGATTGGGGCTCTAAGTAGAGTAAGGTAGTACTACTTTCAGTGAAGGGAATAGCTCAGTTAGGATTATTTTGGTGTTTTTGTTGGAATCCTGTTTTTCAGGGTATTCCAACAAAAAAAAAGGACGTAGTGCTCAGTAGTGAGCAGCGTGTGTGTGTGTAAATGTAGTCTAAAAAACTATACATGTGAACAGCCCCATAGATTATAATGGGCAAGAAGAAACATGGACAGCTGAGAGAGGCCTTAAGCTGTGTATTACCCATATAGAGCTATTTGTTTGTTTTTTTTACTGTTTATTGGGCAGGAGAAGTTTGGAAATATATACAAGAAAAACCAGTGACCCATTGATGTTAAAACAGACACAGACCAAAAATGCTTAAAAATATTATCCAGCATAATCAATCGGTGTTTAACCCTTTAAGGACCAATCCTCATTTTTGCAAGTCTTATTAGTGTCACTTTATGAGGTTATAACTTTGGAACGCTTCAACATATCCTAGTATGTATAAGACTGATTTTTCATGACATATTGGACTTCATGTTAGTAGTACATTTAGGATGATATTTTCTACATTTCTTTGACCAAATAGAGTGTTTACAGCGTTGCAGTGACAGTTCAAAGCCATAACTGGTATAGCCGTCATTGGTCATTAAGGGGTTAAACAAAATACAAGACAAACATATGAATGTGTTCCAATGTTGTGATCACATCACAGCAAGAACTATAACCAAGAGCCAGAATTCGCTATGAATCTCCAGGCTTCTTTAAATTAGATGATTTCTTAAACAGGACTCTGGAGACCATTTTTTTGCATGTTGGTCCTAGATCCAATACAGCTCCAGATAAAAGCTAGTGCTCTCGGTGATTTACAGCATTGTGTTAAATCCCAGTTTTGAAAGAACATATCTGTAAGAAGAAAGTGCAACCAAAGTGAGTGGGTCTATTTTCGATCTTCTTATGTCTTTCTGTAAGAAGTCTATGTCATTAGTTCACTGCCCCTTCTCCATACAAGAATCTCTTTGATCTGCATACCAATCAGTAGCCAGTCATATCTCAATGATTTATACCCACTAGTGATTTTTTTTTTTTCTTTTTAAGGAGGTATGGTGTGATTTTAACAGTATAAAACATCAAGACATTTTTGGCTGATACTTTATGTCTATGTGCCATATGTTCAATGGCCTTGGCGTTTCTTAATTTGGTCAAAAGTGTTTTTAATTTTTATGCAGAAAAATAATCCCTGCTTGTGCTGTCCATCATTGTAAAAATGGATAATGGCAAGTTTATTTTCTGTATTCTGCAATCAATTTTAAAATATTTTAGAATGTTTTGAATGGTAATCTACGTCTCTACATTGGCCATTACACAGATGCTAAAATTAATCTGTCATAGGCAGCATTTAAGTGAATGTTGTATATTGTATACAAGGTTTATGATGGTTTCATTAGTATTAATTATTCTAAGCATCAATAGTATTTTATATGGGCTTAATTAAATTTCATGACCCTTGTTATCTTTACAATTGCTAAAATGTGTTACATGATTCTAAAAGGAATGTGTCATAACATGCCCCTGCTTTTTCTAAAAACAGCTTTTGTCTTAGGCCCCTTTCACATCAGCAATAATCGCTGATCACGGCAGTTGCGGTGAAAAACTGCCGCGATTACCGCATAACGGTATAGTTGCGGTTTCGGCACTTGCGGCAGATGTGGATTTTTTCACGGCCGCATCTGCCGCAAGGGCCAAAACCGCAACTATACTGCACTTGCCGCACGCCCCATAGACATTGCATGGGGCTTGCTGCAAGTGAACCGCAAGTGCGTCCGTTATGCGGTAATCGTGGCAGTTGCAGTTTTATCACCGCAACTGCCTTAGGGCTCTTTCACATCAGCGTTTTTTTTCAAATCGCGGCAGATGCGGTGAAAAAACTGCATCTGCCGCGATTACCGCATACTGGCTGCACTTGCGGCACGGTTGCGGCGCGGTGCGGTAAACGCCATACAATGTATAGGCGGACTTGCGGCAGGTGCGGCAAGTGCAGTTTTGGCACTTGCGGCAGGTGCGGCCGCGAAAAAAACGCGGCTGACAGCATTTTGTTTCGCGGCCGCACCTGCCGCAAGTGCCAAAACCGCACTTGCCGCACCTGCCGCACCCTTACCGCAAGCCCCATAGACATTGCATGGGGCTTGCCGCAAGTGTCGCGGTTATGCGTTAAACGCGGCAGATGCGGTTTTTTTCACCGCATCTGCCGCGAATTTCAAAAAACGCTGATGTGAAAGGGCCCTTAGATTAACTTTTTTTTTTTTATATTAAAATATAAAAAGACAAAATGTAGCAGTTTTCACCCAGTCCACTAGGCTTCGTTGATAAGTCTAGATCTATCTGGTCACTCGACCAGCCCACCACAATCTTCTCCAGGGAATTCGGAGTTTGGACCCGCCTTTGCTTAGATGTGAAAGATCTCATTTAAGAAATAAGATCCATCTTTACAAATAAAATTCCTTCTATTTGGAGATTATTCATGTTTAAGGGTGCACAAACGCCAGAAATGCGATAAAAGATTGCCATGGATTTTGTTTAATTTTATATTTGTAATCCTCTCTGGATTTGTAATAATCTCCATGTAAAAGGAATTTTATTCGTGAAGCTGGATCTTTTTTTTTAACTTGTACTAGGTCTAGTACCAAACTCTCATTTCATGTTATACACCTAGAAATTAGCAGCAATAGAGTGATTTTTAACCCTACTGAATTATAATGGTATAACTAATAAGCGTGCTGACATCAGGCAAAGGGCATTGTGAAGGGAGACGAGAGTTGTGAGCTGTGACCCATCACATTATATGAATGGCGAGTCTTGTGTTATCTTGCTGAAAATTCACCCATATGGAACAGGCAAAAAATGTTTGTACCGTGTTAGCCAGTAGATAGAAAAATATCAGAATCTGAGAGTCTTCAGTGGTTGATACCTTTTAATGGCTAACTCAAAAGATGGTAAACATAGCAAGCTTTCGGGACACTGTGGCCCCTTCGTCAGGCTGATAATGACACAGATTCTGAAGACACATAGGTACATATATTCATAAGCAGGGTTAGAAGCTGTAGTAAATACGACAAGTGACGTAAAGCAGAGTCAGGATAGGGAGGGGGAGAGGAGCTGGGAAAGTAAAGTCAAAATTCTAAGATAAGAGGAACCGATTGTATTATTGTTCTATGATTAGTGGCCTGTGGAGACTTGAAGATTCCTCAGTGAGTGTAGAAAGCCATAAATCAGTGGCCATCACAGTCACCTCACTTGATAGGATTTACAGAAGGTGATGTGTGAGGGTGAGGGTGCCTGGGGTGGCACCCATGGGCAAGGCACAGTTCTTGTTTGCCCTGGCATCCCACAAGGGTTTGAGGTCTTGGCTGGGTACATGGACTTTTGTGGTGCAGGTCATACCTTTCATCAGGCTGGTCATCATTGTTGCTTCTGGAGAACCAGGACAGCCCCTTAGTCAACTGAGTAACAAATGCCAACAGTTGTTATTAACCAGTTCTTTGCTAATCAGCTTGAAAAGTTTTTCCAAAACAACTTTGCATGGGAGACAGCGGGCACATAATTTAAGCACAGTTTCCAAAGTACAAGGCACATTGGACACATTTCCACATTTCTCCATCTTTTCAACCGTTACTTTCTCAGTTTTTTCAGTCCTTTAATTTTCAACCAGCCTAACATCACAGTGCCATACACGAAAGTCATTATAGTCCACATGCGGTTCCACATGTTCCCAGCAACAGGAATTTACATCACTTTTGGATCTGCTCCACAGGACTCCTTACTCGTATTGCGTTCATTTTTGTTCCGGTCCATTCTTACTTAGCTGTAAGCTAAGTGTCCTTCTCCAGACCCTTTTCTACAAGGTTGCTCTGTTCTTGGCCAGAACAAGATTTTGACACTAACCTCCTGTATGTCCTATAATTTCCTCAGAACTCGCTGTCTCACTCTTGTCTTAGTTATTGTAGTTGCCAGTGGCGTAACTTCAGGCCCAGGGGCCCCCTGATGCAAAAGCTCCAATGGGGCCCCCAAATATTGCAAATCTTTAAAGCGAACCTGTCACCCCCTCCAGGCATCTAAAGATAACATAGCCACCTTCTGCAGCACTAAGGCTGTATTCTGAGAAGGTGTCTATAGCATTTATGCTCCCTTGATTCACTGAAATAAAGACTTATATAAAATCTGTTTCAAACCTGATCCAAGACCGGGAGGCGGGTTTTCAAGTGTCTGTCTCCCTCCTCTGTGGTGTCAGTCATCCCTCTCTGCTCTCTGTGTGCCGCCTCCAGGGCCATCTCCCTGCATTAGAGCTTTGTCAGCTCTGCTACAACATAGAGCTGCTGTTATAGGAGACCCCACAGTAGTAAATCTAGCAGGAGGATCGTGAGCAGAACAGCAGACAAAGCACTGCTTGCTACGTAGCAGCCCTTGAGCTGAGCAGTTTTCACTTTCAGTTTCTTGTACCCAGCAGCATTGCTCCGTCCTCAGCCCCTGATCTAAAGCACAAACTCAACTCTGCTGCACTGCTGACAGCTCAGCTCAAGGGCTGCTATGTAGCAGGCAGTGCTTTGTCTGCTCAGGGTCCTCCTGCTAGATTTACTACTGTGGGGTCTCCTATACCAGCAGCTCTATGTTGTAGCAGAGCTGGCAAAGCTCTAATGCAGGGAGATGGCCCTGGAGGCGGCACACAGAGAGCAGAGAGGGATGACTGACACCACAGAGGAGGGAGACAGACACTTGAAAACCCGCCTCCCGGTCTTGGATCAGGTTTGGAACAGATCTTATAAAAGTCTTTATTTCAGTGAATCAAGGGAGCATACATGCTATAGCCACCTTCCAGACTGCAGCCTTAGTGCTGCAGAAGGTGGCTATGTTATCTTTAGATGCCTGGAGGGGGTGACAGGTTCGCTTTAATGCTATTAGTCTTTTTCTATAGGCCAAAGGGACTTTTGGGGCCCCCTAGACTGCAGGGCCCAGGTGCGATCGCAACCCCTGCACCTATTGTAGTTACGCCCCTGGTAGTTGCCACAAGTCACCCGATAGTTGCGGCCTTTATGAGCTATTTGAGTAGAAATTGTTTAAGCGCTTGAGGAAGACGTGTTTGCCACGTCGAAACATGTTGTGGGTTGGAGTTTGGAGCATCATCTTTTAAAGAATAAAGATAGAGATTGGAGATAATTGTGTTCGTGTAATCTCAGCGCTCTACCGAAGAACTGCTTAAACAATTTCTACTCGTATACATCTCCCTTCGGGGAAAGCGGTCTAACAGAGCTGCAGAGGGAAAGGACCTGATTGACGCCGTCCGGCCTGGCCTTGGAGTGAGCACTTGATCGGCACATGATCTGAAGCTGAGAGGATCTAGGACACGGAAGAGATACAGGTCCGAGGCTGGCAGCCTGAGCCTTAACACACGCCCACATTCTGGTTGTGCAGAACTGGCACAACCATAAAAGGTTAGTTGATCCCTAAGTGCAACCTTATAATAGCAGGATAAGTCCACAGGTGGCACAACACATTTTTTTCTTTTCTGTTTATGAGCTATTTGACTTGCATGTCCATACTAGTCAGTAGCTGTTCTCCATTTGAAGTGTAAAAGTAAAACTAGTCTCTTACCGTAAGAAATAACCCCACCCATTGTGGGGTACTCCCAAACTTAACTTTTACTTGCCCTAGTGTCAATTACTGAGTAAAACATTTTTACTAAACATCTTATTTTATACAATGACTTACAGTATATCCTACATAACGTTCATAGGTAGCTTACAACCCTTTCCTACATTGTAATACCCTATACATTACCAACACTGCAACATCTATGCATTACACTACACCTAATTAAAAATTACTATTCATTACCCTATATAACATTGCTTATCAAACTCTACAACGCATTACAAGACATTGGTGCGATTGGTGTCTTCAGGGGCATGAGGACAACCAACTAGTCCCCTTCCCCATATAAGCAAACACAGGAATATAAGTGAACTGATGGTCATTGCACTTGAGGAATAGGCTAAGATTCTTCAAGAACACTGCCAGAAGGTGATGTCTGGCTATGCATCACAATTGCAGCAGGTCAGAACAGCCAAGGATCCTCAACAAAATATTAAAGGCGCTTTCTTGTTGTAATTAGGTTGACTAAATGTGAGTCTGCAGTACTCATTAAGTGTGGCATTTTGTGTAGGCTTAATAAAAACGCTTTGTTTATATTGGTTGAACTATTTTGAATTATTTTTGTTTGATTGGATTATTACATATTGCTAATAAACTAAATGTACAATAGACATTGAAGAATTGTGATTGCACCTGAATGTTTTATAGAAAGCCATCATCAAAAGGGAGGGGATGTTTTTAAAATTAGGGCTCATTCATACGGCCATATAAATCGGTCGGTACATTGACATCAATGCACGGACGGACCACAGGTCTCTCTACCTCAGTAGCTACATAAGCAGATATGAGGCTGCTGAGTTCGAGTAGGAGACCCATGGCCAGTCTGTGTGCCGCCTGTTTTTTGAGGCCGTCTGAATGAGCCCTTATTCTACATGACTGATTTACAAAACCCCTTTTGTAAGATCGCTGGTCTTTGTAAATATCAGCTCGTCCTCTGTATCCTTCTTTACATTACAATCCATCTTAATTAATGATAAATCCTTGAGTCATGATACTCAATTGTGGCCTACAGTGATCGCCAATATATGATGTGCTGGATGAACACCACCTTGCTGTTCCTAGGTGACTTCTCTAGTTAATCCCGGGTATTTATGACCTGAGGAGGTTTAGGGAGCACTGCTGTACTCAGGTGGTTTCAGTACACTTTGGTTATTGTCCTAGAGAACATATTATTACTATGATTTTATCAGGGGTGTACCGTATTTTTTGCTTTATAAGATGCACTTGATTATAAGATGCACCCCCAAATTTGGTGAAGGAAAAAGGAAAAGAGAAAAAAAAAATTTTTTAATATTAAATGCGGTCCGTCTTATAATGCCAGTGTCTGTCTTACAAATCATATATATGTCCATGCTGTTACACATAGCCCCCATGCTGGCACACTAGCCCTCATGGTGGCACACTAGCCCCAGGGTGGCACACAGGCCGCTCCCCAGCCATGCTGGCACACAGGCCGCCCTCCAGCCATGCTGGCACACAGATCCCCTCAACTATTCTGCACACCGGCCCCCCTCCAACTATGCTGGCACACAGCCCCCCTCCAGTCATGCTGGCACACAGGCCCTCCTCCAGCCATGCTGGCACACAGGCCCTCTCCAGCATGCTGCACACAGGCCTCCTCCACCCATGCTGCACACAGGCCCCCTTCCAGCCATGCTGGCACAACCCCCATTTGGCACATAGAGCCCCCGCACACATTTAAAAAAATAATAAACTATATCATACTCGCCTAGCTTCACCGCTTCCTGCTGACCACGCTATCCCCGCTGTCTGCGCTGTGCCGGCATCCGGGCCCTGAGAGCAGCACACGGTGATGATGTCACTCGCAGCGACGCTCACAGGACCCGGATGCCTCCGCAGCACCGACAACGGTCAGCAGGGATCGGTGAAGCTAGGTGAGTATGATATCCCCAATATAGTCAGTGCTTTCCACGCAATGCAAGCATGGAAAGCACCAACTATTCAGACAGGCTGCAGATGCTGAGCTGCGGACCCGGCTCCTGTAATATGGGCGCTCCCGCTGGAGATTGACAGTGGGATGCAGTGCATATTACAGGAGATAATGAGCGGCCCCACGTGACCACGGGGCCACAGCTGCAGCCTGCTTCTGGCCGCCCCCCCCCCTTCTCCACAGCACAACTTTTACTTTCGATTTATAAGATGCACCCCCCACTTTCTCCCAAAATTTGGGGGACTAAAAGTGCGTCTTAGAAAGTGAAAAATACGGTAACTCCAACAAGTGCAGGGTTGCAATCGTACCTGGGCCCTGAAGCTTTGGCGGCCCCAAAAGTCCCTTTGGCCTATAGAAAGACTATTGCTATTAAAGATTTGCAATAATTGGGGGCCTCCATGAGGCATCGAGCCCCATGAGCTTCAAGGTACCCCACTGACTCTCATTAATATAATATCATTTGTTCCTGTTATGCAAGGGAAGTAAGAAGATATATACCTACTACATGTCTCTAAAGATAAAACTTGGATATAAATTAGTTTTTTTTCCCAATAGGATACTGCACAAGATTTGTACATGTAGATTTCCTTGTACTCGGAGTCTTGAGAGGGTTTTCCACTATCCTTTCTAGCCTAGTTTTCTCACATTTAGGGTCAGATCTGTTACAAGTCCCTTGCTGAAGATTAGGCATTATGAGAAACATGGCTAATTAATGATAGATTCTGTTAATTGTGCCACTTTTGGCAAATTGGTAATTCCCAGTCAAGGATCAGCATTAATTGGGTGTGCACTGTTGTGCTGGCCGGGCGACAGAAGAGATTAATGAATGCAGAGGTGGCGGTAGGATGTGCTAATGACCTCTGCTGTGTCTTAGTGGAGCTGCACTGTATATAGGGCATTGGCATGGAAAGACACACTGTAGCAGAGTTGGGCTCGTACGGATCAGCACGAGGACCTATACATTGTATAGTTCTACCTAATGAGGTGAGAAGTTCACCAAACACACAGCAAGGTTCTGCTGGACTGTCAACCCTGTTCTTTTTCTTCCTTTCTTTTCTTCATTATTGGAATATATATATAAAGAATTGTAAAGAAGTATGGCTGACATAGATGATACAGCAGTAATTGTCTTCCTTCTCTGGTCACTGCAAAGTGACAATGTCATTATAAAATGTCATGTACAATCAATAAGGCTTCATTTGAGAGGAATACGCCTGAGCATTCAAGGCGAGTGAGAGGATAGCCATGACCTTAGACTGTCCTATTTTCTGCTTTCTTATATACGCTAGCCTAAATTTTACAGGACTTGTATAGCACATGTCCTTCATTCATCTGTTGTAGGTATTGGGTTATTTAATTCTTCAGCCACAATATCAAGTATTTAAAACATTTAAATAAGTATGGCCTCTCTCGCATGCCTGGGATTTTTTGGCATTTAAAAAGAAAATTTTTTTAAGTATTATTCATTGGCTTTTCATCCATTTTTAGTCTGATTCTCCATTTTTACCATTATTGTTGCAGCTGTTTTTCTCATAAACAAGAAAAAAATTAAAAGCCAACGTTTGACAAATTACAGTTAAAGGGAATCTGTCACCTGGATCTAGCACTCTCTCCTATCCCTACCTGTCCCTGCACCTTCCTAGCTTTCCCTAATCATCCCTCTCTGAGCTAAAGGGGCCCTATAACGATTTAGAAAAATGAATTAGAACTTACATATGGTCTTCATCTAGGAGACTGGAAAGGCGGGCTCCATGATTCCCTCCTCGTGGTGTTCAAACACGCTCCGCTGGACGTCATCCCTCCTGCTGCTTTGCTGCCTCCTTTTGGAATCTCCCGTCCTCTCTGCCAGTGTAATGAATGGGCCAGAATGTCATATCTGGCCCGAGCATTATGGGCCTGATCACATGATCGGCCCGGTGCATTATGGGCCTGATCACATGATCGGCCCGGTGCATTATGGGTTTGATCACATGATCGGCCCGGTGCATTATGGGCCTGATCACGTGATCGGCCGGTGCATATGGCCTATCAGTGATCGGCCCGGTGCATAATGTGCCTAATCATGTGATCGCCGCAATGGCATATTGAATCATGTGATAAGGCCCATAATGCATCGGCCAATATGATGTTCCAGCCTGTCCATTACACTGGCAAGAGGGCGGGAGATTCCAAAAGGAGACGGCAAAGCTTTAGGAGAACCCCTTTAGCTCAGAGAGGAATGCTTAGGGAACAGCTAGGAAGGTGCAGGGACAGGTAGTGATAGGAGAGAGGGCTAGATTGAGGTGACAGGTTCCCTTTAAATACAACACATGGATGGCACCTGAAGGGATTTTCATTTTTTGACGACTCCATTCACTTAATGGGGTGAGTTTGGTCTTCGATTCGGATCAAAGTCTAGCATCTTTTTTTTTTTTTTTTTTTTTTAATCATTCTGCAAAAAAAGCAAAAGTGGATGTGTGAACATAGAGTGTAATGGGTAAATGTTTTGGCAATAGAAAAATGGGATAGTTTACTTACATGAAAGTTGGATGTCTGAATAAAGCCTAAAGAATAGAGATCTGTGGATGTTCAGGTTCATATGGAATTTTACATTGAAAAAAATCCAATTCATGACCCAGACTTGACCTGGACTCGACCCCAAACCCTATACAAGTCAATAGAGAATTAGCTTAAGTGCTGTTAAATGGTTGTAGCTCAGGCTAGGGGGTAGACAAAGAAGCAGAATGGGGTAAGAACAGAACAAGACAGTTATACAAACTGTATTTCCGAGAAGTTAAGACAGCAGTCACTCTTATTTTTGGCCCGCTCATTAAACCACATGAATATTCATTCTCTGCTTTTCCCGGCCACCCTCTGTTCAACTATGATTGGTTGCAGTCAGACTGCTATACACGCCCTTGTGCCCAGTCTTCTGTATTCCAGCAATACTTACACTGGCTCCTGTCTGCGGCGCTCCTAACTGAGCGTGACTGCTGTAGTTTTCTAACCAGCCAAGGTAAAGCCGTCAGCTAGAGGCTAATTTCGGATTGGGAAATGGCCCGTATCCATGGGCTTTCCCTGCCTGATAATATCAGCCTGAAGCTGTCTGGTTTACCTTGGCTGTTTAAGCACAAATAGAGGGGACCCCACATCTTAAATAATTGAAAAAAACCAGCCTAGAGTTCCCCGCATTTTGATAACCAGTCAAGGTAAAGCAGACAGCTGTGTGCTGGTATACTCAGTCTGGGAGGGTTCATAGTTATTGGTCGTTCACAGCCAAAAAATATCAGCTAGTCCTCCATCTGTGCACCACATTAGATTCTGGTACGTCATAGGGATGGTGCGGGGCGCAAGCTAAGCGATACTATACAGCCACATGTGGGGTATTGCCCTGGTCAGCAGAAATTGTGTGACAAATTTTGGTGCCATTTTTACCCATTTCCTCATGTGAAAATGTCAAATCTGGGGCTAAAACATTTTTGTGCCCAAAAATTTTATTTTTTCTTCACTGCCCAATGGTATAAATTTATGTGGCACACTGACCATAATGGGTGGAGCCA
The DNA here is from genome assembly GCA_033576535.1 of Allobates femoralis. NCBI lineage: Eukaryota > Metazoa > Chordata > Amphibia > Anura > Aromobatidae > Allobates > Allobates femoralis. The sequence goes on from JARQOC010000012.1 coordinate 54,769,431, forward strand.
AGCCTACATTTCCTCTGCATCAGGCTTCAACAGCATAAGTGCATTTCTGTAGGTCCTTTAGTGATGTTAATATATCTAAGTGTAAATGTTATGTTTTAAAAAAAACAACAACTAATACTGCACTGGTTATTAATAATGGGTCACATATCAGGTAAGAGAATGCTTTTTTTGTGCCATGTGACTTATTTTCTTACATTTTTCTGTGCTATTTTAAAAGCTTCATTTTATGGCTCTGTGGGCATGGCCACAGCTCATTTGAATTAGTACAATGTGATGTGATTATTATTATTATTGTTATTATTTATAGAGCACCATTGATTCCATGGCGCTGTACACGAGAAAGGGTTACATACAAACAAGTTAAAAATGCAATGAACAAACTAACAGTGACAGACTGGTACAGAGGGGAGAGAGAACCCTGCCCTACATTCTACAGGGCATTGGAAGGGAGACAGTAGGTTGGGTCTGCTTAGGTGGTGGTGGAGCGCAAAGTCCAGTGGTGGTGGGGCGCCAGGTCCAGTGGTGGTGAGGTGGCACTGTGGTCATTGCAGGCTGTAGGCTGTTCTGAAGAGATGGCTTTTCAGGTTCCACTTGAAGGTTCCGAGTGTAGGGGATAGTCGGACATTTTGAGGTGCAGAACTCGAGCAAAGCCTTGCAGGTGGTTAGATGAGGAACGTACAAGTGTGGAGGAAAGAAGGAGTTCTTGGGAGAATCGAAAGATTATGAGTTGGATGATATCGGCAGATTAGTTCAGAGATATATGGGGGGACAGATTGTGGATGACTTTGTAAGTCAATGTTAGGAGTTTGAATTGGATATGCTGGGGAATTGGGAGCCAGTGGAGGGATTTGCAGAGGGGAGAAGTGGAGGAGCAGCGAGGAAGAGAGGTGGATTAGTCTGGAAGCAGAGTTAAAGACAGATTGGAGAGGTGCAAGAGTGATAGCAGGGAGGCCACAGAGGAGGATAGCGGAGAAAGGGACAAGAGAGATCCTGAGCTGTGTGGAGCCAGCAGACAAGGGGTTAACAGACATGGTGACACATCTTTCTGGCAGAAACTAGTTTGATCTGATCCTGAACTCTGATGTTGCTTGGCAACTATGCTCTGAGCTCAGTCTAATCTGATACATTGTTACATGTCCGTACTCACTGAAGATGGATTTGACTGATAATAAACATGTGTCTGCTTCACACACTGTGCAATTGGGACACTTTGTAAAAGGTTTATGAATGGTTTACAACTAGAATTTTCTAATTAAGTACATTAGAACATTTATTAAAATCACTTTCTCTATATTATTATTATTATTATTATTAATAAATAAAAATTTAAAAGGCAGTCACGCTTAAATTATTATTATTAATAATTTACAATCCTGGTGCATGACTCGATGACTGATTGTGCAGGTACCTAATGCAAACATCGAAGCATCTAAAGTGCTTTTTTATGATAAATTCATGGATTTATATATATATATATATATATATATATATAAACCAGGTCAGTGATGTACATTCTAAATAAGATTGGAGGTGATTTAAAAACCAAAAAGAACATGACAGGTTCCACGTAAACACAGGCGTCTGAATGAAGGATTAGCGTTATGGACTAGATCATTGTTTCCCACACTCCGGTCCTCACAGCCCTCCAACAGTTGATTTGTTTTTCAGAATTTCCATAATGTGATAAGTGGTTACCAGCAGCGTGCTAAGCTCATCTCCATCCACTCATATTAGAGGGAGGTGCTAGCTGTGTCTCACAGCCGTTATCTGCTGGCGATATTGCTGCAGTTTCTAAGCTTGCATCAAAGACTGGGACTCCACAAATGATATAATGGTACATTGAAATTGTTAATGCGGTATACTTAAGCTGGGTTAACACTGATTGAGTATTAGAGCGAGCATTTTTTTCCCCAATAGTGAGGCTATATAAACAGGCCTCCAATCAGCAAAATGATCATTCATTGGTTGAAACAATTTTTACCCATGCTAAAAAAAATTGTCTAAACATAACGACGTGCTGCCGAGTGTATGTGCATGGAACGATCTATTGTTAATTGTTCTGAGTGTGTAGGACATGCAGTTGGCGAATATAAATAGTTTATTACTGACAGATGATCAGCAAAAAAGTAGCTTATTGGGGGTTGTTTACTAACGCAAGTCGGGGAGGGGGGTGTAAACCCGCACTTTGACTTGTACCTAGAACAGTAAATAAATATTGCCGTAATTAGAACAGCCATCTGTTAACTCTATTCACAAAATACCAGGAATTAGTCTTTTGTTTGTTTTTTCTAGAGCTCCTTATTATTGCTCTGATAGCAGGCGGCTATAATTTTGTCTTAAATCAGTGATAACAGGAGTCTTCACAAGGTGCTAGCATCACTATCCTTTCCCAAATAATACTACTTCAATGCCTGAGATCTTAAGGGATATTTCAAACGGTCTTTGAGATTTTTTATAGTAAAAGCCTACCCTTCCTTCAAGAACCGCTGACCGTGGAAGGGGAACATTTCGATGTGAGCGAGATCAATACATTTTTTTTCTCCCAAAATGTAATTTTCTTTTTTCTGAGAATTGTTGACTTAATTTACGGAGTGGCTGATGTAATTTAGTAATAGCATCGTACTGTGAAGAGTCATTAAGAGCAGGATTAAAGATCACTGTTTACTGCAGCCAAGCAGACATACTGTGATATAACAGTGATTAAGGATCTCAAATGCCTTTCTCATTGTAAGTGATGTGCGTTAAGAACTTATCAATGATGTTTCATCTTCAGGAATACAGAGCTTTTATTGCAGCCTTCATGTTTTCTTGGGAGAAATTTAAAGGGGGTGTTCACTACTTGGACAACCCCTTCTCATTCCCCATGTTCACCCCCATAAAATAAAAAAGACTATACTCATCTCTGGGGCTGGAGTGGTTTGAAGGATGTCAAAAGTCTCATTCCCAGGGCCCGCATGACATTGTTATGACACACGAGCCCCGTGACCAATTACCGCCGGCTTCCTCTTCCCACCTTCAGAAACTCAAGTAATTACCAGTAAGTGAGTGTTGAGGCTGCCACTCCTTTCCGATTAGTTACTTTTATGTCCGAAAATTGGGAGAAGGAAGCTGGCGCTGATTGGATTCGGGGCTCAAGTGTCATAACAATGTCACGTGGGTCATGGGAATGAGATTTCTGATATCACTAGAATTGTGCTGGTGTGGAGCCCAATGGGACGGGGTACTCGGTACCGGACCGGGGTACTGCTGGGGATATCACGGCGGACTTGGTCTGGACTGTGTCCCGGGTTCTGCAAGTAAATGGGGGAACATTTACAGGGGATATTTGCAGGTAGAGCTTGGTTCCCCGGAGCAGAGATAGTAACAGTCTATAGATGGTGCTATGGATATTGCATGATAGGGGTAGTAGTAGAGATGATAGCTGCTTGTGAGTGAACACAGGATTTGAGCACAAGGATCACACAAACTCAGTTTTTAAGTTTTCCAACTCTTTACTGCAGATGATGTGGTTAGCAGAGTACTGTCCACGGAGTCTGTGCCGGGGCCGGGTTGCTCCCACCCTGTCCGGGTCCTCAGCTTCCCTCTCCTGCGCTGTATGTGTGGCCCTGCTGCCACTTCAGCTAGGCTGCTGGCCTGTCTCTCCTCACAAGTACCCCTTTGCTAGGCAACTTGAGTCTTTCCTCTGTATTTCTGACCCCACCGTGTTGCTTCACTGAGGAACAGTGTAGATATATAACCTCCACTAGTCCGGTGTTTACTGTGCTGCGTGTGTCAGTCACAGTTTCGGATCCAGTATCTGGTCTGTGCGCTCCTCCGGGGCGAGTTATGAGGTAACTCAGTCTCCCAGATGTGGTCTCCTGTTTCTCTTCCTCCTTCCCTCAGACCCTGGCTATGCCTGGAAGTGGGTAGCAGGCTGTGGAGAGGCCTAAGGCAGCCCTTTACACCACCAGTCTTTCTTCCTCAGTCCTCACAGGAACTGATCTAACTCCAACTGACTAACTGTCACTGCCACTCTGAGGTAAACAACATTAGCTCCTCCCACCACTCTGCTCTTCCCCACTTCCTCTCCACACTAGAATATATAGGGAAGCAGCTTTAGCTCCCCCTTCTGGCCTGGGGGCGCTAGAGTAGTGTTGTGGGTTGTGTGGGGAGTTAACCCTTTGTGGTGTTACTGTGCCAGATTACCCCCTGGGGTACCACACTGGCACCGGAAGGGAGTATTCCCTTTATTTTTGGGGGGGAAACATATTGGGAATGATATTAAAGAGGAAACAACAGGGAGAGGATTAGCTCACCCTTGCCTCGAGACTAGATCCAACAGGTGCACGACCGTGGCTGGCCTCCACACATGTCCAAGAGAAATAAAGGAATTACCAGCATCAGTATCTTTTTACTCGACTTTCTTCTTTATTTAAATATCCACATAAAAGTTACAGTTGAAAGCATCATGGGCACACAGCGCCTCCTGACACGTTTTGGCAACAAATTATTTAGTACGACTAAGGAATTCATTTCTGAAACGCGTCAAGTGGGGCTGTGTGCCCATGAAACTTTAACTGAAACCTGTATGTGGATATCTCAATAAAGAAGAAAGTCGTATAAAAGGATACTGGTGCTGGCATTTCCTTTATTTCTCTTGGACATGTGTGGAGGCCTTGAGAATGAGAAGTTCTTGTCCAATTAGTTTTACAACCCCTTTAAAGGGGAAGGTTATTGTTATTATTACCATATTATGGTGTGCTCACAGTCAGAAAGTGTAGCATTTCGAACGTAGCGTCTTGCCGTTGCATCCAAAATGCTGCGTGGTCCTGTACAGGCATAGTGGATTTCAAGAAATCCCATGCCCACTATGCTTCTTTTGACCGCAGCATAATTTTAGCTGCGGTGCAAGTTTCCGGACTTCCACATATAGGCAGCATAGTAAATTTCATGCAGCGGATCGGGAGCGATCTCCTGCGGGTAAATGCAGGGAGAAGCACCTGCAACCACTGCAGATCATGAGTACAGGCAGTTGCGGTCTTCCTGCCTCACCGGCGGTTCCCCAGGTCCGAAGGCACTGTGTCCAGCACATAGTGTCTGGATTTGAGACATCGGCGCCCTGCGATTGCGGTCGCCACTATGGTAGTAACTCCATGGCATAATCACTCTGAGGAGAATTCAGGTACTTTATGATGGACTCCCCTATACATGCACACATTCCCAAACTCTGATCAGTGGGTTGGGCACAAATAGCCTGTTTAGGGCCGTTACAGACACTAGTTTTGAGAGTGGGCCTGGAGGGAGGGAGTGGCATTTGGAGTTAGTTCTCAGAAGCTGCAGACAATGACAGACAGTGGATGAGAGTGTGGGCCTGCTGACCTCTTTCGGGCTGTGCAGGACACAGGCTAGGGACGAGAGTCAGAATCCTGGCTGTCAGGGCTGCATGCCTGGCAGCAATTTGGAGACTACTGAGTTGCAAGTTCAGTAGTTGACTACCAGAGGCACAGTGACCATCTAGGGCTAGAAGAACGGTGTGGGTCCTGGGTCTTTAGAGTCTGTGGTCGCCTGCCTGTAGTAGCCACGAGGAGGTAGAGGCACATGGGGAAGTGGATAGTACTTAAAACCCTCAACTAAAGGAGAAATACAGCAAGGAAGGCCATCATAGCATGCCTAGTTTTTCTGAGACTGACCAGATCACATGGCCCGGTGAACCAGTACCTTAGATCTGTGGACATCTGCAATACCAAGTAAAAGGTAAAGAACAGTGACTGTCTCCTTGATTCCTTTCTGCAGCTATTCTTCACCTCCGCACACTACTATGACTCCTACCATCTTCCACACCTTCTTCTACTTCTACTCCCAGGGGCCACAAGACCCACAGGTCAGGAATTGTGGCAGTAAAATTGGGCAAACTCCCCCAGAGAGAAAAAAAATTACATAATACTATTATGTGAAGTAACCTTGAATAGAAATAAACTATAAGTTGTGGTATAGGACATACCACTGATACCATGCACTTCAATGCCATTCCTGCCATGTTTGTAACCTTGCTGATTACAGTCTTTCTAAATTGCAATAAATGGTGAGGTACAGTACAATGACCAGAATAACACTTAAAACCTTACATCAAAACTGAACAAAATGTACAAAACATTGAAAAGATTCATGAACCTGGCATCTAATTATCTGAATAAAGACACTACATCCATCTAACTCTCCTTGTCCCCGCAGTCATTGTTAATGTAAAGTAGGCCAAGGACACGCAGAACGGGAAAATGTATCCTATACCTTCATCCCTCTTTTAGATACAGTTTCATTTAAAGGGTTATTCCAAAATCATAATGTGGTCTCCAGTTCCTGTACACAAAATCAATCAAGTCTGCCTATACAACATGGTTTCAGATCTGCACTTACCGGTGTTTGCAGCTATCACCCACCCTATGATGAAGCCCCAGGGCTCGCTCTACGCTTTGCTGCCACTGGATCCATTCTCCAGTAGTCCTAATGCATTCAGTGGAGCATGCTTAAATTGCCTAATTACCCTGTGTAATTAAAAAAAAAAAAATCTGACAGCCAGGTTGTTGCACATTCCAGCTACTCTATCCTGAGGTCTAACTGATACCTGCTGCACCTAATGACTCTGTCTAATTCATGAAAACAAATGCACCCTAGAACCTGTATCATAAAACATTCCCCACACCCTCCAAAATCTGATGGCATCCTCATTACGCTAAAGGCCCCGTTACACGGTACGATATCGTGAACGATATCGCTTAAATGTCATGGGTTTGGAATTGTTCAACCGACATTGTTACTACTTCATTGCGTGACACCGAGATTCAATTACGATAAATCGTTGGATCGTTGATCGCAGGTTTGAGAACATGTTCTCAAATCAGACGATCCTCGATCAGCCAACCTGCTGCATCATTGTGTGTGACACCACGATAACGATGTCGTTAACGACTTCCCCTATTCATCACAAGTGAGCAGGTATCGTTCGCTGGGTTGTGCGAATCGATACCGCTCGCTGGATCATTGGTGCGTCGTGCACAATATCTATACGTCTGACATCTCACCAACGGTCTCTAAACAATGCCCTAACAACCCTGTGCCCACGAGATCGTTAGTGATATCGTTCCAACATTGAAGCGTGTAACGGTACCTTTACAGCCATGTTGTAGCAAAGCTCCGCTATTCTCTACTCTGAACTCATAAGAAAGTATGAGACGGCACTCAATGCTTGTGGTGTTATAATTTTGGCTTCTTTATTTCATCCGTGCAGGTTACAGGCTATGGTGGAGGAGGGGGTGCTGAGGTGGATGACGGGCGCTCCGTTTCGCACTGAATGTGCTTCAACGGGTCCAATAGGACTCTACTCAGAACTGCTCTGTGATCATTTTCTGAAGATCATCGTGAACGACCAAGAAAATGTGCAGTTTATTAATTAGTAATTAATATTAGTCAAATAGTTGGTCACGGTAGTCACTACATTCAAAACTGTCAATTGTCACTTCGCCCATAGATCTGATCATGGACAATTTTTATTTCCATCTATATCAAAAGAATACAGAAGAGCAGATGGAGGGGCAGGAGGCACTGAGGAGAAGCTGGGTGCTGCAGGGAAATGTAGTTTTTGTACATTACAATTGGACCACCCATTCCGTTTTGTCAACTGGGGTGCCAAATTGGCAGGTGATGCAAAAACCCCTCAGAAAGGTACAAGGTGGGCTTTACACGTAAAGAAGCACATTAATTTTACTGCAAAGAAATTCTATGACCCCATTTCATCATTTGCAATTTTTTGAAGTACCTTATTTTTATCTCATCATATTTATCGATGGGTTTTATGCCAATTTTTTCAAAATAATGCACACAGATATACAGATTATAAATTTTGTGCAATATAAAAATGCCCTTTAACTTTGTTTTAAACACTTTTTGTTATTTTTTTAGCGTAGATTGTGGCAAATTTTTTTTAAATGTCGCATGTATGTCTTCAACTGGGAGGAAATAAAAACTCCACTAGAAACATTGTTCCGGCAAGGAACTGGAGTGAGAAGCTCAAAAAAAAAATTAAGAAAAAAATTCCATTTCATGAATCTTGGAAATGTAGAGAAAATATCAAAGAAGACTTAGAAAAAGGAAGAGAGCGTTAAAAATGGTGCACAACGTAAAGGATTACCAGTAATTGCAAAATACTAAATCCACTAAAGAGAAATGATGGAGTCCATCTAAAAAGCTTACATTTTATAAAAAAAAAAAATTATAGCGACATGGTACAATGTATGATAAAACATGAGGCGGAGACCCAAGATAAAGTTTTAATCTTGCTCCTTTTGTGCTTTTGTGTCTTTTTTTTCTTCATCTTCTTCTTTCTGTTCCTCTGTATATTTAGCTCAACTGAATAGTTGAGTGTCTTTTTTCATGCTAAAACTTCATTTCTAGCAGCACACAGCTTCTCCTCAGTGCTGCAGGCCCCCACCCCTGTCCTACGTACTTATGGAGTTGCACCACCTCTCCGAGTTTATTGGTTGTCCTCTGCCTGACATTGCATGCATCAGTCAAGTCCATAAAACAGAGCAGACCAGTACATGCTGTTGTCCATGCAGCTTAAATATTTGCACATCTGAACAAGGTTTACGGCTTCACTTACAAGTAAGGATGTTAATTTTGTCAGTAATTGTAAGCCAAACAACAGGATTGGATTTTCTCCACTCCAAAGAATCTATCAGTCGGTTCTTATCTATGTTGGTTCAACTCCTGATTTAGGCTGGTTTCACGCTACGATTTAGTGCCTGTCCGTGGGATCCGACTTTGAAGGAGGATCCCACGGACAGGCACAGATCCACACGGATCCCTGCAATCGGATGGCAAATAGCCATCCGATCCGATTGTATGCAGGATCCGAGTGGATCCTGCGGCCCCCTGTCTTTCCCTGCTTCTGCTCCTCCATCTTCTGCCCTCTCCTATTCTATATGCTGTGCCCCCGCTATTCTATTCTGTGCCCCGCTTCTCTATCCTCATCTATCCCTATGCTGTCCCCTGTCCTCTTCCCTGTGTGTAAAAAAACAAAACAAAAAAAAAACTCCTCCGGGAGTATACATCACCTCTCACCGGCTCCAACGCTGCAGCACCATCAGGACTGAAGAGCCTGTGATGATGTCACAGATCCGGTCAGCTGACAGGTCATGTGACCGCATCTGTGACATCATCACAGGTCCTTCAGCCCTGATGGTGCTGCAGCGTTGGAGCCGGTGACAGGTGATGTATACTCCCGGAGGAGTTTTTTTTTTTTTTTTTTTTACACACAGGGAAGAGGACAGGGGACAGGATAGGGATAGATGAGGATAGAGAAGCGGGGGCACAGCATATAGAATAGGAGAGGGAAGAAGATGTAGGAGCAGAAGCAGGGAAAGACAGGGAGTATGGAGCCGACATCGGATCCGAGATGAACTTGGATCCGATGTCCATAGGCTCCTATGCTGTGGGCCCTCGGATCAGCATCGGATCAGCAGTGATCCAATGCTGTCCGATGTGAGTCACGGACACAAAATCGTAGCAGGCTACGATTTTGTGCCCGTAATTAAATCGGATGGAATCGGATGGTACCAAAATCGGATGTCAATAGTGGCACATCCGATCCCATCCGATTCCCATAGGGGGACATGGGATCCGATTGTATCCGTTTTGAAACGGATACAATCGGATGACCGAAAATCGTGATGTGAAAGCAGCCTTAGTCTAACAAATACTGATGTGTTTACTGATTCATCAAGCTGCCGGGCACCACTCCGGTCATGTCCTCCTTCTCCTCTTCCGGAGACTGCTCCGCTCTGAGAGCACACCGCTACCGCTCAACGGCTTCTCCGCCGACGCCCAAGACTCCCAGGACTCAATGGTGTACTTCCAGGTTACGAGGTGAACCTCCTATCAGGACACACAAATACGGCAGCACTCACCGGTCCTGAGTAAAAACATTTTAAACTTTATTCCAATAACTTCATAGCATTGCAAAGGCTGTGTACAGGGGGTATAGGGAGGAGGATGGGGGGTCTTAAGTAACGACGGACCGTTTCGCGCCTCCTGTTGGCGCTTCTACGTGTTACAACACACTTGTGTGAATTAGGCAAAAGGCAAATTCCAGAAGGCCATTCTTAAAATCTAGCCAATGATAGAGCCAGTCACAGTTGGTGGAGGTGTGCTTGTCTGCATTGCTGACAGGTAACCTAGCTTCTGCTATTACATGTACTACATAAATTGGATCAGATTTGTATATGGTACAATTTGTTTTTCACATGAACCTGAAGTCTGTGTCGAAAATTGCTTGTGGTCTTTATCACATAACCCACAATTATTCCAGTTCCTGTTTGTTGTGCACAGGCAGCTCACACACCAAATTTACATTTTCCTGACCTTAGTGAACCCTACCTATGTGTCTGAGTACTCAAATAATATAGACCAGGGATCAGGAACCTTTTTCCTTCCAAGAGCCATTTGGAAATTTCTACAATCATTCGGCGGTCGCATAATAATAATAATAATAAAGCTTTATTTATATAGCGCCAACATATTCCGCAGCGCTTTACAATGTAGGATTAGAGTACAGAAAATATAATACAGTAAGTAATTACAGTAGAGAACAAATACAGTACAATAATTGGATACAAAACAATAGGCATAGAATCAATGTAAAAAAGAAAAATACAATAAATAAAGCAAGAAATGAAGGTGACCCTGCTCAAAAGAGCTTACAATCTACGACGGGATAGGGGTTGCACAAGGTACAGGGGCTTATTGCACTGATGATCCAGGCATCTTGAGGAAATGGGGCATAGAGATAAGCTTACATGGATGGTCATTGTACAATCTGTGTAGACCTTTTTTGGTTTGGTGGAGTTTATAGAAGAGTAATATCCAGAGGGATAGCCCATTCACTGTCTACAGTACAAAGGACTTCTATTAGGGAGTATGATAGGCCACCTTAAAAAGATACGTTTTTAGGGATCGTCCGAAGCCATGCAAGTTGTGGATAGTCCTGATTTCTTGAGGTAAAGCATTCCAGAGTTTTGGTGCAGCTCTGGAGAAGTCTTGGAGTCGGGAGTGGGAGGATCGGATTAGTACAGATGTCAGTCGAAGGTCATTTGAGGAACGTAGAGAACGGGTGGGGTGATAGACAGAGATGAGAGAGGAGAGGTAGGGGGGTGCTGCATTGTGAAGAGCTTTGTGGGTGAGAAGAAGCAATTTGAATTTGATCCTGTAGTATACGGGCAGCCAGTGCAATGACTGGCACAGAGCAGAGGCATCTGAGTAATGATTGGCCAGATGGGTGATCCTGGCTGCTGCATTAAGGATGGACTGGATAGGAGAAAGTCTGGTGAGGGGGAGGCCGCTTAATAGAGAATTGCAATAGTCAAGGCGGGAATGGATGAGGGCCACGGTGAGGGTTTTTGTTGTTTCCAGGGTGAGAAAGGGGCGGACTCTAGAGATATTCTTCAGGTGTAAGCGACAGGAGCGGATGAGACATTGTGTGTGGGAGGAGAAGGAGAGATCGGTGTCAAACATAACACCCAGACAGCGAGCCTGCTGCCTAGGCGTTATCGTGGTGCCACAAACTGAGAGAGAGATGTCCGATTTAGGGAGGTTAGTGGATGGGGGGAGCAGAAGAAGTTCAGTTTTGGAAAGGTTTAGTTTCAAATAGAGAGTGGACATGGTATTGGAAACTGCAGCTAGACAGTCATTGGTATTCTTTAATACCGCAGGGGTAAGGTCAGGGGGCTGAAGTGTATAGTTGTGTGTCATCAGCATAAAGATGGTACTGAAAGCCAAATCTGCTGATGGTCTGTCCAATCGGGGCTGTGTAGAGAGAGAAGAGGAGAGGGCCAAGGACTGAACCCTGAGGGACCCAATAGTGAGGGGAAGAGGGGAAGAAGTGGAGCCAGCAAAAGATACACTGAAAGAGCGGTCAGAAAGATAGGAGGAGAACATAATATTATCAACTTGAGAAATACCCTGTTATATTTGTTCAAACAATTAACTCACCCCTACTGTGGTAACTAGTGCTGCTTCTCTTTGGTGCAGCTGTGATGTTAGGGGATATAGATCTTGTTGCTTCTCGTGGCTTATTTTCCAAGTTTGCGTCAGGCTTTAGCGCAGTCAACTCTTTATGAGAAGTTTTGTAAATCACATAAGAGACGCTTGGACTGCTGTATATACATCACACAACAGATGCTGAGGAACTTCAGTGGGGGCATGTACAGCACTGTGGAGTGCTGGGGGCATATACAGTACTGGGGAAAGTGGGGTCATACCATTACTGGGGAGGCCTGGGGGCATTTACCATCACTGGGGAGGCCTGGGGGAATATGCCATCACTGGGAGGCCTGGGTGACATATACCATCACTGGGGAGGTCTGGGGGCATATATTGTCACTGAGGAGGCCTGGAGGCATATACCATTATTGGTGAGGCCTCGGGGCATGCACCATCACTGTGGAGGCCTGGGGGTATATACCATCGGCACTGGCCGGCGTGAGGATGTGATCCTTCAATGCTGTGTATGCAGCAATCAGTATTAAATTCTATGTTTTTGTAGGGTATGCGCTGGTTTAAAGGACCAGCACTCGCACAATGCAGCTGTCATCATGAGCATGGCGGTCACCAGCAATCTGCCCAGAGGCTGGAGAGAAGGTTCGAAGGTTCCCCACCCCTGTCCTAGGCCATGAGGGTAACCTATTACATACCTAGTACAACATCCAATGACAAACTGAATGAGAGCTAACATATGCGATTATTGTAACAACTACTTAACGATGTATGTTCTTGCACAACTCTGCAGCCTGTCTCTAGGTAATGTTGATCTTTCTAGGTAATGCATAATATGTATTAACGAGATATTCTGTATTTAAGCTTCAAATGTCCAAAGGCTTTATCTGTTTGAAAATGAGAAAGTCATTTAATACTTACCCACTGCCACTCCAGCGTCACTTTGTGACTATTACTCAATGGCCTTTGTTGACACACGTACAAAATATGACCGCTGCAGCCATTCACTGGGTGTAGTGTCTCATGCTGAAGTTTTAAGGGCATTGCTGCCGCCATCTCAACAATGCCCAGTGCAGAGAAGCAGCAGTGAGCAGTGTCGGACTAAGCTGCTAAGTGCCCACCAGTAACACGGACTGGGGTCCCATTGTTCTACTACATTCTAATAGTAAATTAGCCTCAGTCACACATTCACGTCTATGTAATAATGCAATGGATAGTTTGTTGAGTTAGTACATATTGATTCTAATGTAATGGGGCCAAATACTGCTCCTGTGGTCCAGTCTGAGCTTGGCAGTGAGTAATGATGATTGTTATTTTCATATGGCTTACCATTGAGTGATTGAAGCTTGAAGACAGAACACCCCTGTTAGCTGGCCAGTGTCAACCTGGAACACTGGCTGTAGGGACATTTGGGTCAATCAGACGACCTTGGCTTGTGTATTGTAAAGGTAGGAAGTCACAGTCTAGAAATTCTGTGTATCTTTACCTCGAAGCCACAGATTCTAGAACAAATGAGCTTTATAAAAAGCTTAGAGATCTCTGAGCATTGCCAAAGAGGAATATTACAGAAAACCTGACACCAGTTTTGAGCTCTCTTACAACAATGTGATTGAACCTTTCTTGTGATAATAGTAGTAATATAACCGGCAGGGTAAACATACACAAGACATTCATCACTTCCAGTGAGTGATGTTTGCATTTCTCATGAATATAAACCAACATTGTTTTTATCCCTCTTGGTCCAGAATTCTTAATATCCATAAATTGACATAATGTTTCCTTTTCTCCGTGAATAAATTGTGCAGAGAATCAGAGTAAAGATGGACAAGAGTTGATTATGTTGATTAACAAGGGGTAGTTATATAAATATCATACTCCATACAAGTTTACAATCATTATTCACAGCAGCGATATGAACTTGTTCATTGATCAATTCTTTTATATGTCCAAGAAGGGTTGTTCATTACTTGGACAACCCCATCCAAATTACCATGTTTGCCCTGATAAAATACAGAATGCCAGTGATGGCAATGTTCCCGTGGTCTAAGCACTTGCTCTCCTGGGGCTCATGAGACATTGTACAACACATGAGCCCTGCACCCAATCAGTGCCGGCTTCACTCTCTCCTCTATTGGATGTTTTAGACACCAAGAGGAAGTAACTATCCGGCCGCAGTCTTGACTTCCTCTTGATGTTCAGTTCATCTGAAGGCAGACAGAGTGAAGCCCGTGCTGATTGGGTGCAGGGGTCACATGACATAACAATGGATGAGCGAGTGGCGATCCTGCTGGAACTGCGATGGCACTGAAGGCGAGTAAAAGCATTCTTATTTTAACAAGGGCTAAAACTTGTAATTGAAAAGTTGTTGTTCAAGTTGTGGACAACGCCTTTAAAAACTACCAATTATTAGCGGTACGTGCTCTAACGTAAACTGTTTAGGTGTGGTTAGCGGAGAAGTGAAGAAAACCAAGTAATCTCAAGGCAATAAATATGACAAATAACACCCAGGCTACATTCATACCAACACTGTCATTCTGTATGCTCCATTTTTAGGAGTAGAATTAATGTTAAAAAAACATTGATATGGGATAAATCTGCAGGTTAATAGCGTTCTTTAGTTGCACGGCACATTCTCATTCATGGCGGTGTCACGGCTCTGTGCACAGCAGTGGTGGCAGTAACTATTCTCCCCTTCCCCCGCTTACTGACTGACAGCCGGGTCTGTACTGTTCCCGCTGCTGAGCCGGCTGTTTGTCAGTGCAGGGGTGAGGTTACCTTTCCCACTCACTATGCAGAGATGTGATTGAGACCAAATCAGCAGCGCCCCTATGACTGAAAGCCTGAAGGTGCCAGGAGGAATAAAGTTAATTTCTCCCAGGAGCAGGGATTCGGTGTTGGTGCTGGGCAGTTGCAGAACCTTTTAAACCAGCAGATTAACCCCATATCGGCAGGTTAATAATGATTTTTTTACCTGATAGGTTACATTTAATTAGAACCTGATCACTCCATGGGCTCCATGAATTGGAGCTTGGCTGTGTGATTGCTGCCAGATATATTTTTCCTTGAAACTCTTCGGCATTTCAGAGAAAACATAGTTTGAAGAGTCAACCAGTTGACCAAAGAAAAGATAAAATTAGTCCGGCTACACCTCTGGCCGGCTTCTTTCCACACCCACTATCGTTGACTGACAGGTCTCTCTATATGTAGATGCATGGGAGAAACCTGTCAGTCAACTAGACCAACATGGGTAAATACCTAGGATGGCACTGGAGTCATCACATCTGTTTATATGGTCCATGGCCAGGTCTTCAAACTACTTTTTCCTTGAAACACCAAATAGTTTAGGAGAAAAACGTATCTGGCTGCATTCATACAGGCTCCAATTCCTGCTGCCCATGGTGTGAATTGAGTGCCAGGTTCCCTTTAACAGTAGCATTCTGCCTTTTGTTGGTAATGGGCCTATGATGATTATGACTTTGCATGAAGCATTTATTGAGTAGTATCTAGATGATTAAAACAATCCAGTCAAAAACTAATATGTAGGTGATCATCTTAGAATTTTTTTAGTAAATGAAAGTCTGTGTATATTGTGCTCCATAGAGCATTCCAATAATGAAGATAAATGAGATCTTTATCAGAATAGCTAAAAATATTCCTGCCCTACCATACTATAAAATGACTGACAGAATAATCATCTCTGTTCATTATTAGTACTGTCATGTAGAAGACAGATGTCCCTCCGCTTTGCGGCATCATATAGATTAAACTGACATTCCTGACCATCATGGCATTTTTCCTTATCTATTACATGGTCTAGAGTCGCAGGTGTGTAAGAGATGTAACAGGGAGGCTTGTGGGCTGAGGAGTTTAGAGAGGTCGCCTGCGAAGGGATGAGCAAACATTGGAGCCGAGAGCAGTATGGTGGTCTACCAAGTTGGAACCTCACTAATGTTCATGAGGCTTGAATGAGAGCAAGCAAAGTGATCAGCAGTGCTCTATGATTGTTATAGTGAGCCATGTAGATGTGACAGCAGTGTTCTCTGTGAGTTGCCACCTAACCAGTAATGACTAAAGTGTATTGTTAAAGTAAAGGAAGACTGGCACACCTACATGTGAAGGTGCTAACAGGAAAAAGACAATTTGTAATAAATGGTTATCCACTGCACAATAAATATTACATTTGACATAATAGCTAAAGAATGAATGACTAGCATATAGGAAACTAATGCACATTTGGATGAGGAAAATTGACATGGCAGAAACTGCTTCAGTATACATAATGAAAAAATGAGAATCTTAGCTGATGCATTGGCCATTGCATGTGAGCCCGATAACCATCGTCAAGGTGCTCTCATATTTATCGGTCCTTGACCTTGTGCCTCTGCCTGCAGCACAAATGCATATGAGGATATGCACCTCTGCATGCAATTAAAACCTGTGTGTATGGGTGTGGTAGGAAGCTTGACTACAACAAGATTGTGTGTAAAGTGTATTGTTGTCCCGATAAAAAAAAAAAAAATTTCTTGGTTTCAATTGAAGCGCTACCAGAGGGATCACAGGGATGGCAAATTATTCCAAAATAATTTCTTGTTTTATCAAACCAGAGAAATTTTTTTTTTATCCTGCACTTCAACACGAGCCTCTCTTTGGGTGGCTTGCTTCTCTGGGAACAAGCAGCAGGCCAGGAGATCCAGGAAATATCCCTCTGTAGGATTATATGTGAACTGCACAAGACACCAGAAAGGTGAGACAATACCTAAGAGCAACTGTTGCTACTAATACACTGCACTTAGATCTGCGCCTTCTCTTTTCTCCTCTATCCCCAATCTCGCTGACCTCACAGTCTTTGAAGACACTATTTGACTATTGTTGTCCCGAGTGGTTAGCTCTGTGGAATTTACTGGGGCTTTGGGTGAGGGTTTCATTATCTGGGTAAGGGGGTGTCCTGATGGCTCTGGATGGAATGAACATCGGAAGTGGTGGCATAATGTGATCCATTAAGATTAAGATAAAATCTACCCAACTGTCAGAGTGAGTGAAAGTGGAAAGAGCATGGCATGTTGTCTGAATGACCTGTAGTGAGCCTACTGCACATATCTATGACAGGACATGTGAGAGACTTGTAATGACCGGGAGGTCCTATTAAGATCCAATGAGTCACAGACTGAGACAGAGGCAGAAATAAACAACAGTATTTTTACTGATATGGGGATCAAAGTATGGTTCAGTAATGGAATGTAAAAATCTCAAAATCCCCTTAAATATTACGAATAACAGTTTACACACCTCAGCGTTAGCCGACATCAATGCACCGATCTCAGAGTTCCCAGGGTATGTAAATCACACTCAGAACCAGGAGCAAATTTACCTACACGTTAGACTTATCAAGGATTTAACTTAACTAAAGGCTATGTACATCAACTGTGGGCGGTCTGATGGGACCTCTGAGATGGCGCACTGAGTATAACTTATCACAGCTAATAACAATACAATAACTATATCAATGCTGGCTATACACTTAGCACAGGGATACCCAGGTATCTCAAAACTATGGTACCATCAACCTCAAATGTAGCTTTACACCGGTGTATATTCCACGTGGGCTGCAGCAAGTCAAGAAAAAGAAAAGAAAAACCTTTGGCGCCAAAAAAAAACGTATTGTAAAAAAAAAAAATTTGGCAGCTTACCAGCCAATGCCAGATTCACATGTCCAGTACTTTAGTTCTGTAAGCTTGGGGTGCAATCTGTGGAGCACTCTTTTCCAGGGCTTGTCAGGACCTTGTCAAGATCCTCCCAATGTGGATGAGGCTCTCCTTTCGCAGTCACTCACGGCCTTCCTGGACGCCAATCACTCCTCCATCAGGGGGAACATCTCCTCAGCCTCCCTCAGATGCTGGACACTTGCTCAGTTCAAGATAAAGTCTTTAGTCCACACAACAGGGCTTGCAAACAATTTAAAGGCCCATATAGCTTGCACTGGCTCTGCTGTAATCCTTACACTAGTAATGGCCACCGCAGAGAGAGATCAACAACAACAGGAGCAACTGACAGAGCCCAGGATCTCCCAAGGCAACCAGAAGAGACTGTGCTTTCACTTTCCTAGACACAGAGCAGTCACCATGGCAACCAGAGACTGTGCTTTTCACTTTCCTGGGCCACTAGAAAATGGCAGTCTGCTTGGTTTTAGCAGCTTATTAGTTTACTCTCTTACAGACTCAAGAACTGTGACACGGAGATCGAGCCATAAAGACACAGATCACAAGCACAAGGAGTGAAACTTGGTTCTTGAGCGCAGAATCAGGGTTAAAGAGGTAAACCATAAATATTACGAGCTGTTTAGAAGACTGGCATCTGACAGGTTATGAGACTTCGTCAATTTAGCCGAGATCCAGACAGGTGTCTAACTAGCCATCCATTTCTACTTCTAACTTTTGCTGCAAACAGCATTATTTTTTAACTGAATCCAACTCACTATGTGATATTCACATTAAACTTTCAGCACATAAGTTACCAACTGCTTGTAAACTGTGTTCAGTCCTATTCACATCTGTAATCAAGGTAAGGCTCTTTTCAGTTTTCTTATACTTAATAGCAGTAATGTAACAGAGAAGTGAATGCAATTACTATTGCCCTACGGTAAGACACCAGACTGCATTTACTTCTCTCTTAGTCTGCTTTCACACTGCGATTTTTGGGGATCCGTGGCTGTCCGTTGTAAAATAGACAGCCACAAATCCGATTTGGCCCCCATGTATCCCTATGGGCAATGGATCTGATCGGATTTGCCCTTAATGGCATCCGATTTGTGACATCTGATTCTGTCCGATTTTTTGCTGTGCCCAAAATCAGAGACTGCTTCGATTTTGGGCACAGCGGACCAAAAGGACAGAACGAATCCAACACGATCCGCGGCCATTAACATGGGGGTCTATGGAGCACGGATCTCTGAAAACATTGGATCATTTCCTGGACCCAATTTTAGTGTACCGAGCACGCTCAGTGAGCTAAAACTGCTCTGATCCCCTGCAATTTCGCTTCCGCAATGTGTGTGTGTATGTATATGTGTATATAATATATATACATTGCGGACGTGAAATTAACTAAAGCAAAGGTTAAAAAAAAAAAAAAAAAAATCTCCTCAACTCTCCGGCGTGTCCAGCGATGCATGCTGTCTAGCTCCCAGGCATTAAGGACCTGGTGGGCCGGGGCTACCTGTCAGCTGATCGGTCACATAACTGCATCAGCTGAGTGGTTTAAATAGCCCACGTGCCAAAACCGATCGGGCGTGAGATTTAAACCATGCTCAGTACACTAAAACTGCTTTGATCCCCTGCAATTTCACTTCCGCAATGTGTGGTGTATATATATATATATATATATATATATACATATATATACACACATTGCGGAAGTGAAATTAACTAAAGCAAGGATTAAAAAAAAAGTGTCCTCATCTCTCCGGCGTGTCCCGCGATGCGTGCCGTCTAGCTGCCAGGTCTTAAGGACCTGGTGGGGCGGGGCTACCCGATCAGCTGCTCGGTCACATGACAGCATCAGCTGAGCAGTTTAAATAGTCCACACGCAAAACCGATCGCAGGCGGAGATTTAAACCGCTCAGCTGATGCGGTCATGTGACCCATCAGCTGAACGAGTTGTCACATGACCACATCAGCTGGGCGGTTTAAACCTCCCGCTTGCTGATCGGTTTTGGCACATGGGCTATTTAACCCGCTCAGCTGATGCGGTCATGTAGCCCCGCCAGGACCTTAAGTCCTGGGAGCTAGACGGCGCGCATCGCGGGACACACGCGGAGAGGTGAGGATGTTTTTTTTTTATTTTTAATTCTTGCTTGAGTTGTAACAGTGGTCCCCGCTTGCAGGCTCGGGTTTTCTGTGTCCAGATCTGTGAAAATCACGGACCCGGACACAAAAATGGCATCCGGAGGCCAAAAAGTAGGATCCCCATGAGACAGGAAAAAATCGCTATGTGAAAGCAGCCTTACATCACTGCTATTAGCTAATACCTTGCTGGAAGATTCCAGACTTCATTTACTACTGAGTTACTCCTGTGTTTGACTATTGCCCTGACAGAAAGAGCTCTGCTTCATCTTCTCTACACGATCTACTTGTTTGTCTGCATACCCTACTGCCCTGGTACTCGATGATCTAGATGTTGGTTGTCTAGACCCACAATCGCTCCTTTTAAATTTTTGATTTGGATCAATATTAGTTGAAATTTGTCCTTCACATACAGGTGCATCACAATAAATTAGAATATCATCAAAAAGTTATTTTTTTTTCAGTAATTTTATTACAAAAAGTGAAACACATATATTATATAGAGTCATTACAAACAGTGATCTATTTCAAGTGGTTTTCTGTTGATGTTGATGATTATGCTTAGCCAATAAAAGCCCACAGGTTCTCAGAAAATGTAAGTAGGGAGGATGAAGGATTAGAAACCATGCTGCTGTATTCCATGAGACCAAGAGTATATTCTAAGAGTGAATATAATATTGATTTATTAGTCAACGCATTTCAGAGCTCCATGAAACATGGCAACATGATATTGATTCGCCCTGAGGAAGGGGTCAGGGAGCCATGTTGACTAATAAATCAATATTATATTCACCCTTTGATGTCTTGTGGAATACAGCAGCATGGTTTTTTACCCCTCATCCTCCTTACTTTAATTTTCTGAGATAATGACCTTTGGGTTCTCATTGGCTGTAAGCCATAATCATCAACATTAACAGAAATAAACACTTGAAATAGATCACTCTGTGTGTAATGACTGTATATAATATGTGTTTCACTTTATGTATTGAATTACTGAAATAATTAACTTCTTCGTGACATTCTCATTCATTGAGATGCACCTGTACATGTTGTGTTTTTTTGAAAAAAAAAAAAATGTTTTCTTCATATAATGAGAAATAACTTAAAAATTGTAGTCTGCCCCAATCAGCAGATGCTTGCCTTATTTTGAGCAATTGGTACCAATGTTGATGTGATAAATACACAGATGCGGTCTGTGCTTAACTAGCACACAGAGAACCAATAATGATAAGGATGTACTGTACTGAGAGCAAACCTTTCAGTTCAGGCTTTATTAATATCATCATCACTGCTTACAAAAAGCAGCATGCAAATGCAATTCTCCAGCACAATAGACACAATGGCCCCAGTGACTGTCTTATCTGTAGTTGTTCAAGGCTCCTGAGCAAGAACTGCTACTTTCAACCTTGGGGGATCAAAAAGCAATAGCTTGAGTAACCCTTATTATACTTAAGAAGTAAATGTCAGTAAGCAATGAGCAAAGATGTCACTGAGCCTTCTCTGAAAGATTACTATAAATGAGAATAAAGGGCAGTGTACTAGAATGTCATCATATGAATAGTACTATAGCGTACAGATAGTTCCATACACTTTATGCATACTGACAAAGTATATTATCACTT
The DNA here is from genome assembly GCA_033576535.1 of Allobates femoralis. Lineage (NCBI taxonomy): Eukaryota > Metazoa > Chordata > Amphibia > Anura > Aromobatidae > Allobates > Allobates femoralis. The sequence continues at coordinate 54,790,915 of JARQOC010000012.1, forward strand.
TGAATTCATTTTCTTAATTGTATGTTATTTCAGACCTTTGGAATCAGATGTTTCTATTGACCCCTTTGGTAGTGAATGTGCTACAGTGCTAAAGCAAGCGCCCCACTGCCCCTGTCAACTCTTTCTCACTGTGGTCATATATTGAGGATTAAAGGGGTTGTCACTACTTGGATAACTCTCTCAGTGCATTTACACCCCCATAAAAATATAAAAACCTATGCTGATGTAGTTCCAGTAGCGTCAGGACCCTCTGCACCATTTCTGCATCTCTTGGGAGAAAACACGCAGTAGCAAAAATGCATATATTTGCTGCATTTTTTATGTGTTTTTGAGGTACATTTTTTTGTGCTAACTCTTCCATACATTGCTGTGGGTGAAATCCGCAGCAAAAAAGCTGAAAGAATGGACATTCTGCAGAATTAAATCTCCACGAAGGAGAAAATACTTAATTTGTGCATGAGACTTAAGGATTTTCATTCACTTGGCTGCCATAAGGAAATTCTTCAGATTTTCTGACAAAGCTGAACCGGAAAATGCAGCAAATCTGCAAAGTATGCACACAGACTAAAGGCCCAGTCACACATAACGACACACCAGCGATCCCGATAATGATGTGCAAGATCGCTGTGCGTTGTTTTCATCGCTGGTAAGATGTCAAACATCTCAGGGCCACGTTGAAAATGACGCACCAGCGATCCAGAATTATACCGAGGTCGTTGGGAATTTTCACTCCATAGCATAGCATTGAGATCATTAGTAATTGTCCCTGTCAAACACAACAATGTAGCGCTCCCAGTGGGAGTGCAACGACGTAAAAATGACCCAGAGCAGTGTGTAACGATCAACGATCTCACAGCAGGGGCCAGATCGTTGGTGCGTCTCACGCAGAATAACATTGCTAACGGGATTGCTGTTGTGTCACAAAATCTGTGACATTACAGCGATCTCGTTAGCGATTCGTTATGTGTGACAGGCCCTTTAAAGTTACTTAAGGCCCCATTACACATAGAGATATCGATAACGATATCATTGCAACGTCACAGGTTTTGTGACGTTGCAGCAACCTCGCTAGCGAAGTCGCTCGTGTGACATGTCGTAGCAACCAGCGATGAGATCGCTGCGGAATGGACAGGACCATTTTTTGGTCCTCGGTCTCCCGCTGGGCAGAATACATCAGGTTTGTGACGCGCCTCGAACCCCATGTGTCAGGTAACCAGGGTACACATCGGGTTACTAAGCACAGTGCGCTGGTAACCAGGGTACACATCAGGATACTAAGCACAGCGCGCTGGTAACCAGGGTACACATCAGATTACTAAGCACAGTGCGCTGGTAACCAGGGTACACATCAGGTTACTAAGCACAGCACGCTGGTAACCAGGGTACACATCGGGATACTAAGCACAGCGCGCGGTGCTTAGTACAGCATTCTCCCGCTTACCCCAGCCTATCAGAATACAGTAGCGGGACCTCAACATCGTGGAAAAAAATAGTTTATATTCTTTTCCATGATGTCGAGGTCGTTACATGGGTCGCTGAGAGATCTGCCTGCTTGACAGCTCACCAGCGACCACACAGTGATGTTCCAGCAATCCTGGCCAGGTCAGATCATTGGTGGGATCACTGGAACATCGCTATGTGTAACAGGGCCCTCAGGTTTTTTGCCCCAATTAAGTGATCACCATTCTTTTGTCCTAATTCGTCTTAACTAACATTGCCCCAATATACTTCTATTACCTTCTCTGCTCCTGTAATTTTATCTCTAATAGGCTCGTTAATACCTTTTATTGTTGTTCTTTTATCCTTCTGGTTGGAGACAGGATTTTTAGCAACAGAGCAGGACACATCACTGGCGGGCTCACCTCTTTGAGTGACTGCAGTCTGAGCACCCATGCCCTGAATAGAACACACTTCACTCCTCTCTCACGCCGATCAGTGACTTGTCCTGCTTAGTTGGAAAAAATGCAACAAATATGCCATGTGTGCACACATCTTTAAATTACACCTGTCACCTGTTTTGGGGGTTGAAACCTTGCCCACCACCTTAAACATGATGAAATTGGGGTTCCTATAACCCCTTTATATCTCCAGACGTGCTCCTGCATACCTAACATAAAGGGCTTACAGGAACCCCAATTTCATCATTTCTAAGGTGGTAGGCAGGGTTTGCAACCCCCAAAACTGGTAACAGGTGCACTTTAGCTTTTCCACGACTAATGTGATCTCCTTTCTTTTGTCCTATCTCTTCCTAACTAACAGTTTCCCTAATATACTACTGCTATCTACCCTGCTCCTATAGACGGTGGGGGTGGGGCTGCCTCTCTCTGAGAAACAGCAGTTTGGGCACGCAAGCCCAGATGACACGGAGTCTGATTCCGGTTTGCAACCCAGAAGGCTGTACGCTACAACCACAATCAAAGGTATTTACGAGGGTCTTAGAAATCCGCTAACAGGAGCAGGGTAGATAGCAGGAGTATAGTAGGATAGTGTTAGTTAGGAAGAGTTAGGACAAATGAGAGGGGGTCACACTAGTAGTGGAAAACCTCTTTAAAATTTAGTCACTTGAAACTAAATAGCTCTGTGAAAAAATAGATTTTGTAAGTTTTGTTGAAAAAAGAATTTGCTGTTAAACTTTTAATGCTAACAAAATGCAAAGGATGTTTTAAAAATGATGCTTCTGTAAAGTAGACCTGTGGGAAATGTTATTTATGTTGTTTATTAACGTTTTTGTTGGATATGACTTTTATAAGAGCATGAGTTTGAAAATGGGACATTTTTAAAAAATGTTGATGCTTTTATAAATAAATACAAATTTGTTACGTACCTAAACTTACTACTATCATGAAGTACAATGTATCATGAACAACGCGCTAAGAATGACTGGATTGAAATAAACATTCCAAATGATCATTATAGAGTGATACATGTCAGATTTGAAAAATGGGGCTCTGTGAAGAAGGTGAAAACGGCTTTGGTACTTACCAGTTGAGTAATGTCAAGATTCTAATATATAACACAGGCCCTTTCATCTGTGCTGTTGCTAACAGAAGTATAATTAGAAGGTAAACATTTTAAAGACTTAATACATTTTTTCTTTGGATGTGTTTTGCAACATTTTGCTTTACAGCTGTGTTTTGGTTTTCATGGACTTTTTTTTAGTTTCCACTGCGATGATCCAAGTATTCATCCTTTTCCACATTGCATGATGTCCATAACGGTTGTTTTGCATTCGATAAATTCATAATCCCAAGGACGCCCCTGCTACATGTGGATATTTTATCTTCCCTACTGGTTATATCGACCAAAGTGCATCAGAGAGAATGAAAAATTTTGCTTTGCGCTTTCATCTGCTTTCTTTTGAATTCTGCAGGGGAAACTGTTTAAGTAAGATAGGGTAAAATGAGCATTGGAGAAGGTTGCCGTACGTTGAATGAAAGCCGGACAGATAATTACATGTTGGGTCTTCCAAAAGAACGGGTCCTTCTGATTTTTTTCCTTGGTCTTTTTTGCTGGCATTCCATCTTTGAAGTACATTTCTTTGCACCTGAATGTCAACAGAAGCATCTGCTGGGCTCCAATTCCAGCACATTTCTCTTTCCCGAAATAACCTACAACGTTAATGCAACGTTGTATTTCAAAGGGAAAGGTCATCTTTGTGAACTTTCACTTTTATGTTATCGGAAAGCATTTACATCTCCCTAATAATACATCTATTAGCACAATCGCTGCCTTTAGAACCCTTTACAATTACCACCATTTCATTTTCAACAATAGTCTGATATACAGTAAAGAACGAAAACTAATATGAAGACTAACCAAAAGATGGTATACCTTTTTACAGGACTCCTTAGTGTAGAAAAATGCTGGCGCATTATTATTTTTGTTGTTCGTCTATATAGTGCCGTTAGCTCCCCAGTGCTGTCCACATTGGGGCTCATATATAAAATATGTATCAATTCCCTATCATTATGGCTTTGGTGTGTGAGAGGAAACTGGAGAACCCAGAGGAAACCCACACAAACATGGGGGGAACATACAAACTCCTGCAGGTGTCGTCCTGGGATTTGCAAAGCAAAAGTACTAACCGCTGAGCTGCCCTGATTTCAGACAAAACATACATGACAGCAAAAATTGTTTCACGGGTTACCTTTGAGTATAATGAGGACAAAGATAAAAGTATACTAAAACTCACCAGCTAGTTTAATAAGAAATTATAGATTCCCTTCAATTAGGTTTTGCTATGCAATCTGCCAGCAGCATGTTGTAGCGGCTGAGACCCTGATTCCCGTGATGTCACTTATTGGGCTTTATTATTGTTTCAAGAATATCAATGTTTTCTAAGTAGAGGACAATCACTGCATGACTATGGTCAACTGCTCTGTGTAAACCCGCGCTCTCCACTGATTGGCAGCTTTCTGTGTATTGACACAGTGTGCACAGAAAGCTCTCACTCAGTGTTGTGGGCGGGTTATATAGAGATCATCATTCAGAGAACTGATAGATCTGCAGCAGAGAACCCAAATCTATCACAACTGTTGCATCCAGTACACTAAAGTGATATATTGATTGAATAAGAGTCTCTGTTCCTACGTCCTGCTGCTGTAAAATTACATCGCAATCATCTGTTGACAGATTCCCTTTATTCCTTCACGACCTAGGACGTAAGGGTACGTTCAAGGTCCCCTTCATCCCTTTGATGTGAGCTCACGCAATAAGGCTGGCTTCACACTGGCGTATGCAAACACCGCGCACCGAACGCAGCCAAACGCAAGTGTTTTTAACATGGGAACGCATTTGCCTGCGTTTGGCTGCGTTCGGTTGCGTTTGCGTCCGGATGCGCATAATTTGTGCGCCCTCGAGCGCACTCCGTACGCAGCTTGTTGCATTTTTTGTGCGTTTGTGGGCGCTTGTTTTATCTGGAAGTGCACAAACCATGCATTGAAAGCAATGGATCCGCAGTGTCCTCCGCATGACAGCGCAGGCGAACGCTGCGGATCACATTGAAATCTCTCCCGGTGGCCGCCGCTGATCAGTGGCGGCCACCGGGAGATCAGCTAGAGCATCCAAAGATCTCCCGCCGGTGTTGGCGCGGGAGATTTGAAGAAACAGCTGATCTGACAGCTGTTTAAATCTCCCGCGCTGACATCGAATAGGTGAGGTCGGCGTGGGAGATTTGAAGCAGCGATCAGCTGTTTCTATCTCCTGCACTGATATCACCCTATTCGGTGTCGGCGCGGGAGATTTAGACAGCTGTCAGATCAGCTGTTTTTCAAATCTCCCAGGCCAACAACGGCAGGAGATCAGCTGTGGCCGGAAGGAGGAGATCTCTGCTGCTGATCTCCTCCCCCCGACCGCCCCCGAGACAGCTGATTGGCTGGCCGGGGTGCATACTAATGTGAACGCATGCGGAGATTCTCCGCTACATTCACATCAGTATGGGCTGCGTTTGCGTCTACATGCCATACGCTTGCAGACACAAACGCAAGTGTGAAGCCAGCCTAAGCTTGCATCATTCCCTGCATATATCAGCTAATCTGATCAGCTGACGTGCAGTTTACAGGACTGTGCAGATCAGCAATCTGTCTGGCATTGTTAACCCTTTAGAATGCACTGTCAAATACTGACAGCGTGATCTAAAGCATGGTGGTGGGGATTGTGCCCTTCCCCACTGGCTTCAGCAGCCTCATGATGTGATTACGGGGTGTCGATGTATTGCCATGACAGCATTTGGTCCTGTGAGGACCTGATCAGCGTCACTGACAGAAAATGATCATTTGTGCTGTGCAGGGGGATGCTGAAGTATCTCTGCAAAACACAAACAATCAGATTGTTGTTTCAGCTTTGTGAAAATTAAACGAATACTTGTTTTCACTGGCACATTTATTCTTCTATTATTGTTGCCTGTCATAAAAGTCTTCTAAAATCCAATATGTTGGATATATTATGCTAAATACTCCTCTTAGGCTTTCTAGTTTATGGACTATTTTATATTTATTGCCAAAATTATAGGATGTAAATGCAGAAACTGCCAAAAATCAATCTACTATGGATAGGGTAAGAATACATGTAATAGTGGCCTACAGAAAGCCTCTGTGTGGGTCTGCAGGATAACTTTTTATCTTTTGTAAATAAATCAAAGTCCAATTTTCCTCCGTAATTCTGATTGATGCCACAGCTGCTCAAACAAGGAGTCATTCTGTTCAATTTGCCATCCACAGACCACATATGCTGTGAATATAGCAGCTCTAACAATGGTAACGGTAATGTTGCTAACAAGGGTCACATTTAAGGGTCCAGTGCCTTCCTTATAATTGTAAAGATTTTCTCCTTTTGGGAATATTTTTATATTGTTGCTCATACTTCAATAGTGTGTCTTCATGTTGTATATATAAACTCGAACATGAGCTGGTCTCCTCTATACATAGCGGATGTTGTTGTGCAGAGGATCACAATATTGGTCATTATAGTTATAACATAAAAATTAAGTACTTACTAATTAGTTTTCATTAGAATATGCCCTGATTGGCAAAATTGTAGAGAGGTTATGATCTCACAAAAGTTTAATATTTCTTTTTTCAAAAAGTAGCGACACTCTGCCTCCGCCTCCTATGTCCGTGGTCATGGGTAAGAAAAGGACCTGGTGTTGCATCGCATTGGTGATCGCGTTTGTGATTTTTGTCTTTTCGCCTTCTTCAGTAAGGGTATGTGCAACAGCTTCGTTGAGACGCCAGCATAGCCACCAAGTTTGCCCAGGTGAAGCCGCTTCAGGAAAACTCTGAAAGCTATTTTCCAGAGGTGACTTTGCAGAACTTTCATCCTGTACCCTTAAAGCACCACGTCAGAGGGTTTTTACTAAATGCTATTGCTACCATGGTGCTTTAAATTCAAGTCTTGTCTCCCCTAGTCTTTATCTGTCATCGGCGCCACTCCGGTCGGTCTCCGGCAGTTTGTGACCAGCCAGCAGCTCCAGTGTTTCGTAGAGCGCGCTAGTGGTCAATCTTAAATAACAAGTCTATCATAGCCTCATTCTGACCTCATTCTAGCTCTCATAGAGTTGCATTGACTGGTACTTCGGGCCCATTCATAAGTTGCGGTCACAAGATGGTGCCATGGGACTGGACTCTGAAAAAAAGGGGAAGACACTGGAGGATGAGTGGACCTTATATTAACCCCTTCATGATACTTGGCATACGTTTATGTCATGGTCAGGAAGAGATTCTGCAAACTGACGTAAGTGTACATCATGGCGACCATTCTGGCACAGAAGCTGTGCCAGCATGATCGCCGCTTGGAGCTCAGCATAAGTTATAGCTGAGGTCCAGATGTCACAACCAGGGGCGGTTCCTACACTGCCTTAGACCATTATACCCCCTAAATGCCCTGCTTAATATCAATTGCAGTATTTAGAAGGTTGAGAGGGAGCGTGCTTCCTCTTCCACCAGATCAGCACCCCACAATGTCATTGCAAGGGCTCTATGGTAGTCATGGCAACCCAAGGTTTTCATGAACAGCTCCATGTCTGCCAACAGCATAGTCTAAAAGGCTTGTCAGTGTAACACTGGCAGATATCTGTTGCACATTGCAATGGATTATACCAGTGATCAGAGTAATAAAAGTTAAGGTTCCATAGAAGGACTATGTAAAAAAAAATAAATTGCAAAATAAATAAACAAAAAAAGTACACATTTAGTATCACAGTGTCTGGAACGACCTGCTCAACTATTTAACCCCTTCATTGAACACTGTAAATTAAATAAGTGATAAATGTGGAAAAAACTGATCATCATGCTGACAAAAAAAAATTTGGATTAAATCACAATCTAAAAGTGAAATGTAAATAAAATTGGTATGGTTGAAAACATCTTGTCGTTCAAAAAACAAGCTGTCATACAGCTCTGTCAGCAGAGAAATAAAAAAGCTATACCACTCAGAAAATAGCGTGCAAAAACAATTATTTTTTCTATAAAACAGCTTGTATTGTGTAAAAGCTGCAAAACATGGAAAAAAATACATAAATATGGTATCCCTGCAATCATACTGACCCGAAGAAGAAAGATGTCTTATCACTTTTACTACACAGTGAATGACGTATTAAAAAAACTATTCCTTTATTGCTGGTTCTTGTTCATTCTGCCTCCCACAAATTGTGTATCTAACAGCCATCTGTAGCGTATTGCCCCGTTGAGCAGAAACTGAGCTCACCATAGATCTAGATAAATCCTTGACAGGTGTAGTTTCCAAAATGGGTTCACTTATAGAGTGTTTCCACTGTTTAGGCTGAAGGCACACTGTGCGAGGGTCTCGCGCGAGTGCAATGCGAAGGAAACTCGCATTGCACTCGGACCAGTATTGCCCTATCAGGCAGGGCACACTGGTGCGAGTCCCCCGCACTAAACTCGCATTGCGAGTCTGAAGCGAGTGCAGCCCTCAGATGCCTAGTTTTACCTTGGCTGGCATTGAAAATAGGGCGGAGCCCACACATTTTTTTTGCCAGCCAAGGGAAAATTAGGCAGCTGAGGGTGGCAGCTCGCAGTTTGCCTGCTTTCAGACTTAAAAATGCTGCGAAGTCCCACGCATTTTTTTTTTTTTAAATAATTATTTAACGTAATGTGTACGGTAACCAAGCAGATTCACTGTCCAGATTGAGGAAATCCAGTCTGACTACAACAGCTAATCACAGAGGCTCTCACAGAGTGTGAGCTCCTGTGATTGGCTGTTTGTTTGACAGTTCAGTGAATATGCAATTAGCTTAACCCTAGAACGCATACCTGGGGCCTCACAGGCCCGCCAGGTTACTTGTTTTCTATTTTCTGTAAAAGTACTTTAGTTTGAATTTTGAAAATCTAGGTAATCCTCAGGTATATAGTTGTTAGTAATTTCCAGTTATTCATATATTTTTATGTTACAGACATTTCAATATAACAACCTTTTTTTGGGACTACCCCATATTCACGCACCTGGGGCCTTTTAGGCCCGTACTAGGTTTACATGTGATATTCAGTCTTTTTGTCTGTATTGTTGCTGGGGAAGAACTTTTATGACTCTGGGAAGAGTGTGGATTCTGCATGACAACATGGTCATGTGATCTTGGAAGGGAGGCTCCCTCACAAAGTCATGTGTCTCTGACCTCATCACAGGTCTTTTTGTCCTAATTGCTGGAGCTTTGGAGGAAGAAGTCAGCTTTCTTTTGTCTGGAAATAGAAACTTTCTGAGCTCCAAAACCAGAGGCTTCTACTGCACTACAAGAAAGTGATCTGTTGGAGGTAAGAGGAGGGGGGCTGCACTTTACCTGCTTTATATCGCTTGGTGTGCTGGGACCCTAACAAAGAGTCTTATCACATACTGTTTACAGTGCACAAGCCTGATTGTAATCTTTTTCTTTTTTTCTTTTTAGTTTACTGACATCTAAAATTACAATGGCACAGTCATTTCGCCAGCCTTAGCTGGGGTCACCAGGAGGTTAGATCCATTACGGATCCCCTCCTGGCGGACCCCAGCGCTACTGGGAATGCATCCTTACTTTGCAATTGTAAAATAAATTTTGAAAAGTATTTTTATTTGAGTTATTCCGTGTTATTTGCACACAGGCCTAAAAGGCCCCAGGTGCGTGAATATGGGGTAGTCCCAAAAAAGGTTGTTATACCGAAATGCCTATAGCATAAAAATATATGAACAACTGGAAATTACTAACAACTATATACCTGAGGAATACCTAAAGTTTCAAAAATCTAACTAAAGTAATTTTACAGAAAATAGAAAACAGGTAACCTGGCAGGCCTGCGAGGCCCAGGTATGCGTCCGCCAGCCTTAGCTGGGGTCACCAGGAGGTCATATCCATTACGGAATCCCGTCCTGGCGGACTCCAGTGCTAGTGGGAATGCATCCTTACTTTGCAATAAACTTTGAAAAGTATTTTTTTTTAGTTATTCCATGATAATTGAAAACGGGCCTACAAGGCCCCAGGTGCGTGAATGTGTAGATTTCTATGGGTATGCGTTCTAGGGTTAATAGGCGGCCCAGGAAGTAGCAACGGGAGTCTATTAAACCTGATCTATCTATTCTATCACAAAGGCCATGTTAAAAACGCATTGCACACAGACCACACTCGCACCACAGTCACACCACATTCATCACTCTGGCACCATACTCGGACCACACTCGGACCATCTCTGACCACACTCGCACTACCACACACGCAGCACTCGCATCACTGTCGTGCATCAAAAATGCTCCGTTTTTGATGCATGACAGTGTGCCTTCAGCCTTAAGCATAATGGGTCCTCTGCTGATGCAACATGCCATACGCTAACAATTTCAGCCATTTTTGTGTTCCAAAACCTGAATGGCGCTCCTTCCCTTCTGAGCCCTGTCATGCGCGTAAACAGTAGCTTTCTACCACATATGGGGTATCAGCATACTCAGTAGAAATTGCCTAACAAACTACCGTATATACATAAGTATAAATCAAGTTTTTCAGCACAATTTTTGTGGTGAAAAGTAACCCCCTCAGCTTATACTCGAGTCAGTACGTGGGGTGGCAGTGTCAGGGGTTGAAGGAGGTGGGGGGAGGCTGCAGATTGAGCAGGAGGTCATGTGACCCTGCTCATTAGTGTAGTGTAATATGCACTGCGTCCCCTTGTTCATCACTGACAGGGGGAGTGGCGCACATTACACTATACTATGTATACTCGAACCCCCCTTCATCATTGGTTACAGGCCCCCATGCTGCCGCAGACAAAATAATAAACCTTGAACTCACCCTCCAATGTCCTGCAGGCACCATGCGTCTTCCCTCCGGTGTTCCTGTCTGTATGCTGGCTTCTATTGCTGTGTCTGATGCAGCAGCGATGACTTAAACACTGCTGCGCCATTCACATGATTAGAAGCCGGCATACAGACAGGAACACCAGAGGGAGGACGCATGATGCCTGCAGGACATCGGAGGGCGAGTTCAAGGTTTATTATTTTATGTGCAGCAGCATGGGAGCCTGTAACCAATGATGGGGGGCTATATACCACTGAAGGGGGCCTGTATACAGTGATGGGGGGGCTGTATACTAGTGATGGTGGGCCTGTATACCAGTGATGGGGGGCTATATACAAGTGAAAGGGGGTGCTATATACCAGTGATGGGGGGCTGCATACCAGCAATAGAGGCACTATAAACCAGTGATGGAGGTCCTGTATACCAGTGATGAGGATGCTATATACCAGTGATGGGGCTATATACAGTGATGAGGGCACTATATACCAGTAATGAGGGCCTATATACCAGTGATGAGGCCGCTATATACCAGGATGGAGGGGCTATATACCAGTAATGGCGGGTCATTTAGTATGATGAGAGGGGCTGTATACCATGATGAGAGTCTGCTGCATTTCTCACCCTAGGCTTATACTTGAGTCAATACGTTTGCCTAGTTTTGGAGGGTAATATTAGGGGCCTCGGCTTATACTTGGGTCTGTTTATACTCGAGTATATACGGTATGCTGTCCATTATCTGCAGTTGCCTTTGTGAAATGCTAAATATGGATTTAAAGCAATATTTTTGTGGGAAAAAGTAACATTTTAATTTTTTCCTTCCACATTGCTTTAGTTCCTGTGAAGCACCTGAAGGGTTAGTAAACCTCTTGAATGTGGTTTTGAGCAGTCTGAGGGGTGAAGTTTATAGAATGGTGTCACTTTTAGGTGTTTTCTGGCATATAGGCCTCTCAAAGTGACTTCAAATCTGATTTGGTCCCTAAAAAAATGGTTTTGTAAAGTTTGTTTGAAAAATGAGAAATTGCTGATTCAATTCTACTAACTTCCTAACAAAAAAAAAAATGTTTTTGTGTGATGTAATTCTCTGGTTTAAGGGAAGAAACATTAAAAGTTTGATTACAAAATTTTCAAATTTTCACAAAAATTTATGCAAAAAATATCAACCTAAATTTACCACTAACATGAAGTCCAAAATGTCACAAAAAAACATCTCTGAATCTCTGGAGTATACTGAAATATTGTAGAGCTGTACCGCAGAAAGTGACATCAGTCAAATTTGAAAAAATTGTCCTGGTCAGGAAGGTGAAGGGGCTAGAAGGACCTCTCCAGCTCTGATAATAAAACAAGAAACACTGGAGTTAGGATCAACCCATTAATGCCTGAATTAAAATCTACATATTCATGCAAATGAATTGAACTGGTGTGATACAAATACGCAAAAGTAGCCATGTAAGGGTTAATTATAGAACGCGGTTGGCTTCCCAGCAGAAGACACCCCAAGAATGAGCATGACTCTTCTTTTCCAGCTTGAGGCTTTTCAAATATGGAAGCACTTAAGGTACCGTCACACGCCGCCATGATGGCTAGCAATTCCTGAATTCGGTGATGTGGAAACCACATGGCATGTGCTTAGAGGCGTAAGAGTGGGCGATTATACGGCGAGAAATCGCTGGTGGAGCGTCGCCTGATTGCCCTGCACTGCAGTGAAATCAGACGATATCCACCAGGCGATTTTAGCGCATCATGCCATGTGACAGGGCAATAGCGACGTACACAGCGATCCTGAAATAAATCCCGTAAACGTGCTTGGATGTGTTTTTTTTCGCACCGCATCTGCAGTGATTGGTGGGTGATACTGCGTTCCGATTGGCTGGCCGTGTCCGAGGCGCCTCATTTGATGATCCGTGCGTTCACGAAAGGCTGACCAATGGGAATGCAGTTCCGTCCACCAATCGCAGTGATAGGGGCGCTGTGAAACACACTCTAGCACGCCCCTATCAAGACAGTATGCTGACATCGCTGCTACGATTGTGGTGTGTGACAATGTGATGTGTGAAGGGAAGATCGCTTCCGGTCTTCTGCAGGCGATTTCTGGAACGCAGGATCGCCGAAGATCGCAAGCTAGATCGCTACGTGTGACAGCTCCAAAGCGATGTGAAAAAAGTGCCCGAAACATCAAATTGCCAGCGATATGGAATCCATTGGCGGTGTGTGACAGTACCTTTAAACAAGTGACACATGATAGAACAAGCACACAGAAATGTTGTTGTCACATTGCTGTGTGATATGTTCTTTTTATGGGATACAGTTTCATGTAGAATCTGCCAGAAAAATATATATACCGTAAGCTTGTTGAGGGGATAAACTCCTTAACTTTGTTCATAGGAAACCCCTTTAATTTCAATCAATAGATCTTGAAATTATAATACTTTCCACAAGGAAGTGTGTCAGAAAATTTTGTTGTGCTGAGATAATCCTTTAGATGTGTCCCTGCTATGTACTGTGTAATGGATGTGTCTGACTGTACAGGGACATGGTCTGATCATACCACATCTCCTGTGCTGAGATAATTCCTATATATGTGTGCCTGCTATGTACTGTGAAATGGATGTGTCTGACCGTACAGGGACATGGCCTGATCATACCACATCTCCTGAGCTGAGATAATCCTATATATGTATCCCTGCTATGTCCTCTGTAATGCATGTGTCTGACTGTACAGGGACATGGTCTGATCATACCACATCTCCTGTGCTGAGATAATCCTGTATATGTGTCCCTGCTATGTGCTGTGTAATGGATGTGTCTGACCGTACAGGGACATGGTCTAATCATACCACATCTCCTGTGCTGAGATAATCTTATACAGATCTTATAGAGAACTCCTTCTCTACTCCCCCCTTATCTCATCCTCTCACAACTGAATTCAAGACTTCGCCCATGCATCTGCTATGCTCTGGAACTCTCTCCCTTAACACATCAGACACTCGCCTACCCTTGGTATCTTCAAAAGAAACTTGAAGCCTCACCTCTTCCGACAGGTTTATGGCCTACACTGAGACGTCACCGCCACACCGTCACAAGATTGTGAGCCTTTGTGGACAGGGTCTCTTCCCCTCCTGTTTCTGTAAAACTTGATTGTCTGAATCTACTCTACTTGTCCGTGTCTCTCCTTCATATGTAAAGTGCTATATAAATAAATAATAATAATGTGTCCCTGCTATGTACTGTGTAATGGATGTGTCTGACCATACAGGGACATGGTCATTCGAACCTGGAGCATTATGCAAAACTAAAATAATATGCATGTTTGTGAGAAAAGCCCTTTAATTTAAAGGAATATCACAGGTTCTTTACTTAGAGTTGCTCCTCTTCTGCCTCCTGGCTTCCAGCATGCTGAGGAGTACTGTGCTCCTGATGAGTCCTGGCTGGGAGCATTGTTGTGTCGATGGCCCATACTGTGCACTCTCCCATGACGCAAGAAAATACAACTTTAATTCAGAAGCATTTGTGGGGTGCAGGGGGATTAAAACTGGCAAGTCAAAGCAGCGTTTCTAAGCTAGGGCCACATTTGCATCGGGTGTTTGTTTAGGATATATCCGGCATAGAGCAGCATTACCGTAGTGTATCGCTGTGTTAACGCTGCCTTAGATATGGGTAACTGGGTATGATCGATATGGGTGACAGGATCCAAAGCGCATGCAAACGCAATCTCACGTTATTTTGTAGCGGATAGCTGAACGCCGCTTGTCGCACCTTCTGTATGGCCTGGTTATTGGATTTTCTTGGCTCCAGTAATAGTTAAAAACAGGCGGCTAAAAAGTGTCAACCTAACCTGTGACCCCAGTAAAGAACAAGACCTCAAATACTATTGACTTAATATCTCAAATTTTGTAGATCTCTTAGGATTTAGTGATTAGTCAACCTTTCAAGGTCATGAACGCATAGGAACAGTTCATCAGAAAACCAGTCGTACATATTGGTTACTCTATTTATAAACTGGCACATGATATTCTATTCTTCCTGAAGGGCAGAATCGCCTTCTCCAAGCTTACCCTTACCTGTGAGGCACTTATCCTTGGCCTCGGTTTGTTGTACCATACGTTCATCTTTTTTCATATCATGGTCTTATTGCTGTGAGTTTATTTATTTGTATAATGCACAGCCTTAGAAATGAAAACGACGGTGCCTCAGAAGAGCTGTCAGCTTGTAGACACAGGGCTTTAAGGAAGCACAAAGCTGTAATGAAGACTGACATTCAAAGACAAGAAGTGGTAAAATCTCCACCCAGAGACCTGGTGCTGTTTTTTTTGTTCCTTTAAAAAAAACTAAACAAAATTTTTTTTACTTATCCTTGTTTGACCATTTCTATTCCTTTTGTCAACTCTTTTCCCAAAACTTTATTCACTACTCTTAAATCTTAACATTTTACATATTTTATTTAAGCTTTATGCAGTCTCCATTAATTTTAATCTCCAGTGCCTCTTTAGCACAATGTCAATAACTATGCTCTCTCCTGGCTCTCTTCCTATCTGTCTGACCGCTCTTTCAGAGTATCATTTGTTGGCTCAACTTCCTCTCCTCTTCCTCTCACTATTGGGGTCCCTCAGGGTTCAGTCCTTGCACCTCTTCTCTCTCTACACGGCCCCTATTGGACAGATCATCAGCAGATTTGGCTTCCAGTACCATCTTTATGCTGATGACACATAATTATACACTTCAGCCCCTGACCTTACCCCTGTGGTTGTAAAGAACACCAACGACTCTAGCTGCAGTTTCCGACATCATGTCAGCTCTCTATTTAAAACTCAACCTTTTCAAAACTGAACTTTTTTTCCTCCCTAAATCTGACATCTCTCTCTCTGTGTGCGGCACCATGATAACACCTAGGCAGCAAGCTTACTGTCTGGGTGTTATGTTTATAAAAAAGAGGGAGACAGAAGCGCACAATAGGGTCTTATCCAATGGTAAAATCGTTTCACAGATATGGATCCACTCACCTGGTTTAGTTGTGTGGAACACAACAACCATAAGCACAAATGGGTAGGATCTGATGAACTGCAGCAATCAGCCGGTCACTAGAATTGCATGTATAGAAAGGAAAGAAGTCCGGCTTTCAGGATCGCGCTGTTCCAGTTCACAAGGAGTTAATCCAAGGACCAAGCAGTGATCATAACTTTCTTTTTATTCTAGAAAACTCTACGCGTTTCGTGTACACGCTGTACACTTCCTCAGGAGCAAAGTTACACTGTCATCACATTCCATTCTCCTTATATACTAGCTCCCCCAGGAAATGAGGTAGATGCTACATCATTGCACATAAAATTTTTTTACACATAGCTATCAATATAATATAAAATCACAAAGTTCATATGTAAAACACACTCCTATAAATACACATATATATATATATAAAACAACACACTAGAAACAATTTAAAACATTATAATTAATTTGTAATTATACTCAAAAAAAGTTTAAAATTTCTGCGTACATCAATTCGCCGGACAACCTTCACAAATCTCTTTCATAATAGCACTTATATTTTCCTTTCAGTATTAACCCTTCCTTCAACATATACTTTTATTTATCTTATATTTCAGATAGATGATCATATTCTAATATACTAATTAACGTATGTACTCCTATGTGGATTTGATCCTACACAGCAGACTCATGCTCTGCACTTCAGGAAATGTTCCTGTTCTCTCAGCCAAAGGCTCCACATCTCCAGAGTGAAAATCTTTAAATTATTTAAAGATATCAGATATTTCATTTAAACCATATGGTTGTAGAGTCTGCAAACTATGAATCCAATAAATTTCCTTTCTCATCAGAATGACACTCCTGTTCACAGAATCTTCTGATACATGATCAATTGGAGCTACTTTTATACATGGTTTCTTCCCATGTTTTATAGTACAATGTTTTGATACTCCATGGGACAATATAATATGCTCCGAAAAAATGGAATTTTCTATATAAATTAATTCAAAAATGGCCATAAATAGGTTAGCGAAAGTTGGTGCCACTTTCGAACCCATCGCGGTCCCGACTCGTTGGTGATATATTTACTAAACAAAACCAAAAAATTAGGAATATTTTACAGGATCATTGGTCTGTTCTAAATGATCCAGTGTTGGGGAGTATGCTACCGAATAAACCAGGACTAACCTTTAAAAGATCCTCTACTCTGAGAAATATACTTGCCCCCAGTCGCCTGAAAAAAGAAACAATTAGGCTATGTGCACATCTGACGTTTGTGCATCTCTGCAGAACGTCCAAAAACCTGGTTTTTTTTAGCAGAAACTGAGTTTTCTGTGCTCAGCAGTGTCCCTCGTTTTTTGCTCGTTTTACGCCGGGTTTTCCAGCGTTTTTCTCGGCGTTTTTCTCGGCTGTTTTGAAAACTGAGTTTTTTGTGCACTTGATCAGCTGGAAGCGCTGGAAAAACGGAGGAAAGAAGTCACTTGCTCTATTCTTTGAAAAACGTTGTAAAAACTCAGTTTTGACTGAAAAAACTCAGTTTTGACTGAAAACGACCAGAAGAAAAACGTTCTAATGAAGACAGCGTTTTCTAAACTCCATTGAGTATCATGTTAACCCAGCCGGTGGTTAGGATTAACATAAATTAACATAAAACTCAGCAGAAAACGCCGACGGAAAACGTCTAAAAACAGCCCAGAAAACGACTGATGTGCACTTACCCTTAGGGCTGAACAATGCAAAAAACCAGGAGTCTTTAAATGTAATACCGCTCGGTGTCTGTGTTGTGGCATGATTATGCATAATATGACCACATTCAGATCAATTCAGAATAATAAGGTGTTTGTTCAGTTTTCCCAGAATTGTAAAAGTAGTTTTGTGATATATCTGATAGAATGCGAATGTGGTTTGCAGTATGTGGGAAAAACCACACAAGAGCTGCATAACCGCATGAATTCGCACAGACACAATATAATTGAAGGTTTTATGTCCCATGGAGTATCAAAACATTGTACTATAAAACATGGGAAGAAACCATGTATTAAAGTAGCTCCAATTGATCATGTATCAGAAGATTCTGTGAACAGGAGTGTCATTCTGATGAGAAAGGAAATTTATTGGATTCATAGTTTGCAGACTCTACAACCATATGGTTTAAATGAAATATCTGATATCTTTAAATAATTTAAAGATTTTCACTCTGGAGATGTGGAGCCTTTGGCTGAGAGAACAGGAACATTTCCTGAAGTGCAGAGCATGAGTCTGCTGTGTAGGATCAAATCCACATAGGAGTACATACGTTAATTAGTATATTAGAATATGATCATCTATCTGAAATATAAGATAAGTAAAAGTATATGTTGAAGGAAGGGTTAATACTGAAAGGAAAATATAAGTGCTATTATGAAAGAGATTTGTGAAGGTTGTCCTGCGAATTGATGTACCGTACGCAGAAATTTTAAATTTTATTTGAGTATAATCACAAATTAATTATAATGTTTTAAATTGTTTCTAGTGTGTTGTTTTATATATATATATATATGTGTTTTTATAGGAGTGTGTTTTACATATGAACTTTGTGATTTTATATTATATTGATAGCTATGTGTAAAAATTTTTTATGTGCAATGATGTAGCATCTACCTCATTTCCTGGGGGGAGCTACTATATAAGGAGAATGGAATGTGATGACAGTGTAACTTTGCTCCTGAGGAAGTGTACAGCGTGTACACGAAACGCGTAGAGTTTTCTAGAATAAAAAGAAAGTTATGATCACTGCTTGGTCCTTGGATTAACTCCTTGTGAACTGGAGCAGCGCGATCCTGAAAGCCGGACTTCTTTCCTTTCTATACATGGGTGTTATGTTTGACACCGATCTCCCCTTCACTTCCTATATACAATCTCTTGTCCACTCTTGTCGCTTACACCTGAAGAACATCTCTAGAATCCGCCCCTTTCTCACCATGGAAACAACCAAAAAACCCTTCCTGTGGCCCTAATCCACTCTCGCCTTGATTACTGCAATTCTCTATTAATTGGCCTCCCCCTCTCTAAACTCTCTTCTCTCCAGTCCATCCTTAATGCAGCAGCCAGGACCACCTATCTAGCCAATCGTTAGTCAGACGCTCTGTGCCAGTCACTGCACTGGCTGCCCATACACTACAGCAGAGGTGGGGAACGTCCGGTCCACCATGTTACCTGATCTGGCCCGCGGCCACTTGGCTCATTTTGTGACCTGGGCCGTTTAAATCCTCAGAGGTGCGCGCCGGAATTGTGTCTGCGGTGCAACATTGCCAGTGTGTGAGAAGTTCTGTGTGGCAGGAGCTGCTGCTCTCTCCAGCTCCCTGCTAAAGCATCTGAGGATTGCAATCAGCTCCTGCTAGCATCTTAAGTACACAATCCCTTCCACCTCCAGGAGGTCAGTAAAAATAACGATGTCAAAATAAAAAAAAGCGTCTGTTCTGTGCTACTTGATGATCTCCGGGCTGTGCGGGGATGAGGAGTGTCAGTAGCAAAAAAGATCTGCATCCAGCAGCACAGCCAAGGGAGGGAGATAAAAATCATGTTAAGCAATGTTAAAATCATATATGTCCATATTGATTTTTATCTGCCTTCCTTTGGATGTGTTGCTGGATGCAGCTCCTTTTTGCTCTGGCCCCGTGTATTCATGTGTCATACGCCTCAGGCTCCGTGTACCCATGTGCTGTAAACCTCTGGCCCTGTGTACCCATGTGCTGTGTACCTCATGCTCTTTGTACCCATGTGGTGTATACCTCAGGCTCTGTCTACCCATGTGCAGTATACCCCAGGCTCCAGATATGGGATTAATCTGCAAGTTAATAGCATTTGAAACCTGTCCAGCATCTGCATATTAAACCCCGATGCCTGGAGGAAATGAACTTTAATTCTGGTGGTAGCATTCCTGTCACAATCACGGGGGCTGCACGAGTTCAGTCACGGCTCTAAATCTCTCCATTCACAGAGAGTAACTAAACTTGCTCCAGCACTGCCCCTGTGACTGAAACTGAATTGTTGTCTGGAGGATTCAATTTTATTTCTTCCCGCCAGCGGGATTCAATCTGCAAGTGCAGGGCAGCTTTACACACTATTAACCTGCAGATTAACTCTATATCTATTTTAACCAAATATAGCACGTAATTTTAAGTTGATCACTTTGCGGCCCCCGAAGGATTGTAGAAATTTCCAAATGGCCCCCGGCAGAAAAAAAGTTCCCCACCCCTGCACTACAGGATCAAGTTCAAATTACTTGTTCTCACCCACAAAGCTCTTCACAATACAGCACTCCCTTCATCTCCTCCCTCATCTCTGTCTATCACCCCACCCATTCTCTACATTCTACAAATGACCTTCGACTAACATCTGCACTAATCCGATCCTCCCACTCCCGGCTCCAAGACTTCTCCCGAGCTGCACCAATTCTCTGGAATACTGTACCCAAGAAATCAGGAACATCCACAACTTGCATGGCTTCAGACGCTGTCTGGTGACCATTCATGTAACTGTATTTCTATCCGCCATTTCCTCAAGATGCCTGGACCATCAGTGTAATAAGCCCCTGTACTTTGCGTAACCCCTATCTTGTTGTAGATTGTAAGCTCTTTTGAGCTTTGTCACTTTTGTTTGCTTTATCTATTGTATTGTATTGTTTACATTGATTCTATGCTTATTGTATTGTTTCCCATTATTGTACTGTATTCTTTTTCTACTGGAATCACTTACTGTATTGTATGGTGTATTTTTTGTTTATTAACCATTGTATTGTAAAGCTCTGCAGAATATGTTGGCGCTATATAAATAAAGATTTATTATTATTATTATTATTATTATTATAACTATGTCGATCATAAGAAGTGGTACACTGGTGTTGGAAAAAAAATGCTGCAGACTAAAGGGCCGTCACACACAATGATATCGGTAACGATATCGTTGCGACGTCACCGGTTTTGTAACGTTGCAGCAATGTCTAAACGACATTGTTGCGTGTGACAACAATCAACGATGAGTCATTGATTGTTGATCGCAGATTTATGAACTGGTTAATAAATCTATCATTGGTCGCCAGCTGAACGCACATCAACGCTGGGAGCTGGTATCCAAGGTAAACTGCGGGTAACTAAGCGCTGCGTGGCGCTTAGTTACCTGATGTTTTCCCTGGATACCAGTGTGCTCGCTGGACCTGATCGCTGGTGAGTCTGCCTGTGTGACAGCTTACCAGTGATCAGCCTCCAATGTCCCAGCGTTCCCGATCGTTGGTGGGATTGCTGGGACATTGAAGCGTGTAACGGGGCCTTAAGAATGATTTGAAGATAGAAGTGTTAATAGTTTATCAATTAACAAAATGAAAAGTGAATAAATAAAATAGAAATTTACGTTTAATCCGTATTTATTAAAGTAGAAACAAACAAACAATCATACAGAGTGTATAAAATATACCAGTATAACGTACAAGAATACTTTCTATGTTTCCTTTACCCTGGATATCTATGTAGTCTATTTTCCGATATCACTGTTGCATAGTATTAATCTTTTTTTAAAATAGAAATTTAAATCAAATCAATATTTGGTGTGATCGCCCTTTGCCTTCAAAACCCTCATCAGGGCATTGATTCTTCTAGTTACACTTGCACACAGTGTTTGAAGGATTTTTGTAGGGAGGTTGTTCCAAACAACTTGGAGAACCAACCACAGATCTTCTGTGTATGAGGCTTGTGCAAAGCCTTCTGTCTCTTCATGAAATCCCGGACAGATTTGATGATGTTAAAGAGGTGGTTCACTACAATGCATAGTGACCTCATCACTTTAAAGCAGTTAATAAGTATTTTCCCAAATACCTTGTGTTGTGAATTGTGCCTGTGAGCAGCGCTGTCTGCTCATCCCCATCATGTGACCCCCAGGCTGCAGCGGCTTCTGATGTCCGATGATGTCATATCAACTCCTGAATTAGAAGTTGACCCAACATCATCAAGGCGGGACCTAGTCTCCCTGATTGGGTTGTGGATGATGTTTCCACATTCGGGTAATGAAAGCAGTGAAGCAGAAATTGCCGCGATGCTGGGCTATGACTGTGAAACTCCTCCCACAGCCCAGCCAATCAGGGAGACTGGGCTCCGCCTCAATGATATCAGGTCAACTGCTAATTCTGGGAGTTGACGTGACATTACCAGACATCAGAAGCCGCTGCAGCTGGGGGCCACGTGATGGGGGTGAGCGGACAGCGATAGCACCGCTCACAGGCACAATTCACAACCTACAGTATTTGAGAAAATAATGATTTAACTGTTTTAAAGTGATGTGGTCACTATGCATTGTAGTGAACCACTTCTTTAAGGACATGCTATCCTAATGCAGAATAACTATGGAGCCGATCAGACTCCTCTCGGATGGTATATTGTGATGGATACAATAATGCAGTATGTGGTTATATGTGTCTATGTGTCTATTACAGTACATTTACAGCCAATGTTCTAAATTAGTGATTTGCTAGTAAACGAGAAGATTGAATAACTGCACAGTTTGGTAATTAGATGATATTTGCTCCTGCTGCTATTTTTGCAAAAATGTCATAAGTGAAGTGCAGCAATATTGATTGTCTCTATTAAACTTTCTTCTCATGAATGAAATAATAATTGCCAGATTTAAATAATCTGATATTAATGTTCTTTAATTTGTTGATTCTACATAATGCAGTGCATGGTGATATTATACAATGGCAGTATATTTTCTTGCGCTAGTCTGAGGTACCTAATGCTCTGGAGATTTTATGACAATCATGGGTTACAGTGATGAATGACTGTGACTTCCATCTCTCTTGACTGTATATTGAGGAACGTCCTGCAATGTGTTAAAAGGGACTCCGTTTGAGCAGTCATTCTGGGCTGACAAAGTACAGGTGCTCGGTGCACCCTTGGTGTGGCTAAACATTTAAGTGCACCTTCCCATTTACGGTACTTGTTTTCCCTCTAACTCCACTCTCCCCTCTCTTTTAATTGACAGCTCTGGCGTTATAGAGCCAGAAAAGGGTGGAGATACGGAAAAACAAGTAAGTGGGAGAGTGTTCTTACATGTTTGGCCACACCAAGGGTGCACTAGTGCCAGTACATGGTTTGGTCATTTGGTGGTGACAAAGTCTCTTTAAAGACACAGACGGAAGTGAAAACTGAAAAAACATTGTTAGAATGCAAATATGGTCCCTGTCTTGTGACCTAAATCACTTTGGATGCAAAGACAAACATAGTCAAAGGTTAAACAGAGTTGTTTAAAGGCTGGTTAAAATGAGTGCGCTGTCAGACTCTCCACATGGGTCCACTGCACTGCTCACAACAGGCTGTGACAAAGTCTGGGAGGACCGAAACATTGGTCTTCTTGTAAAAGTATAGTGCCTCTAAATATTGTATTCCTGGAGAAGGAGCAAAGTGAGCTCTGAAACGCTTCGGAAATAAATACACCATTGTACCAGACCTTCGTGTGGTCCTGGTCTTTCTGCAGCAGCACGGATCTTTGGAGCACCGTTCTTGGTTTTGTTTTACACGCCACGTTGCACGTGGAAGTATGGATCCAGCGTCAGCTGCACTACCGTGTACACGGGTTGTGGGTTTACACAACCAGCTCAGGTGAGCACTTGCAATCATATGTCTTCCCCTTGTTATCGAGATAAGACCCTATGCCCTTTTGTCTCTTGCACCTCTAGAGAATGAGGATGAGCCCTCCCATATAGATTTATTTTATAATAAAGGTGCCCGGCAGGTTTCAGACACTATTACCCTGCAGATTAACTCCATATCTGCAAGTTAATAAAATATGTATATGTGACCGTTTCCCTTTAAGAATTTAAGTCTATAGAACCTTGTCCTCACACTCCATAGACTAACATTTTAAAAGTCTTTTCCGGGTGACACAGAGCGAAGTGTGACTCTAAGAAGAGGAGTGGTATGGTGCTGGAAACCAGACAAGGTGGCAGTATGTGACTATATTAATACACACACCCTACACTATACAGACAGAGGTTATTAACCCCTTCACCCGGCGATTTTCCGTTTTTCACCCCCTTCTTACCAAAAGAGCCAAAACTTTATTTTTTTGTCAATATGGAAGATGAGGGCTGATTTGGAGATGAGGTGTACTTTAGATGAATCATATTTTTATCACATTAATCAAGAACACGGGCACTA
The DNA here is from genome assembly GCA_033576535.1 of Allobates femoralis. Taxonomy (NCBI): domain Eukaryota; kingdom Metazoa; phylum Chordata; class Amphibia; order Anura; family Aromobatidae; genus Allobates; species Allobates femoralis. The sequence continues at coordinate 54,814,849 of JARQOC010000012.1, forward strand.
AAAGATTGTGCAATAGGCTATTCCACTCGTGCCGTAGCTGCTAATATATTTTACCATATAGTGTACAGGAAAATGGGAAAAATTCAAAGTGCGGTGAAATTGCAAAAAAAAAAGTGCAATTACATTTTGTTTGTTATTCTCCATGTTCAATATATGGTAAAACTGTCATGTCAGTATGAGTTCGCAGATATCAAACATGTATCTTATTTTATCTAAGTGATGAAAAAAAATACAGAAGTTTTTAAAGAAAAAGATTTGCACTTTGGGCCATTGTCTGCGACCTGTAGCGTTCTCATTTTTCTGGATCTGGAGCTTATTTTTGGTCTTTGGGTAGATGTGATATTTTAATCGCCTCTTATTGCATCTTATTGCAATATTGCGGCGACCAAAAAAACGTAATTTTGGCATTTGGACTTTTTTTTGTTCCATGGTTTATAGATCAGATTAATTGATTTTATATTTTGATAGATCAGTCATCTCTGAATGCAGAGATACCAAATGTGTGTATTTTTTTTTCCTTTTTAATAGTTTTATTTTCCATCGGGTAAAATGGGGGTGATCTGCAATGTGTTTTCTTTTCACATTTTTAAAAAAAAAAAATTTTTTTTTAATTTTACACTGGCCCCTGCAATTGCTTTTTCCTATGTACTGATAAGCTGCAGCACTTCAGTGCATAGGAAAAGTGATCACTTGCTGTGGATGTCGGCGCTCACCAGACATCCACAAGAAAGTAAATCGGGACAGCTTCCAGGGTCATCACAGGACTCCCGGCTGTCCAGGTAAACAATGGAGGTGCCGTGATTGCCGAACATGGCGGGGAACAGTGTGATCTCTGCTGCGGGGATTTGGATCGTGCTGTCGGTGAATGGACAGCGCATTCCAAAGGGTTAAACAGAGTCAATTAGAACGTGGATCTGATCGCTGCTGTTGGCTATATATCTCAACTGATGACATCAGCTGAGATATGTAGGGGATGATGTGTGCTTACAGCGTGAGCTCACATCAAAGGGTGGCAGGCTACCTATGACACACGTGTGTTATAGGTTGTGAAGGAGTTAAACAGAGAACTTCATGGGAGGGCTTCTTTAGTATGATCATTCTGGACACATAAAGAGTCATGTTATTGGCAGCACATCTTTTTTTAATTTTTTTTAAAAAGGTTGATATTCTGCTGGTAACATTAACTTGCTGCATGACTTTTAAGCAGTCTTTGGCCCCATTCACACACTGCTTTTTTGCTGCGTATTTTTAAGCACAAGCTCATCACAAACCAGGAGTGGGTGATTAAACATATAAGTGGAGCACTTGTTTCTATTAGACCTTTCCTCTGAAGGCCGAGTCACACGTGCCAATGTCGCTAGCGACATCGCCGAAAAGTGACGCATCAGCGATGTCGCTAGCGATATTGCAAGTGCGTCGTGCTGTGTGACAGCGTGACGCGACTGCGATTTATCGTTGGTCGCAGGTTGACAGGTTTATGAACATGTTCATAAACCTGTCAATCTGCGACCAGGATTAGGCTGGATCTTGCCGTCTGACACGGCAATAGCGATGTTGGTGGCGATCCAGCCTATACTGCAGTATTGCTGCGGATCGCTCGCTGGGTTGATCCCAGCCCAGCGAGCGATGGCTCCGCCCGCATCGCTGCAGCGACACCAGCAACATCCTGTTGTGTGACACCAAGGCTGCGATGGCGGAAGCGACCGCGCACCCGCACATCGCTTCCAACATCGCAGCCTTGGTTGACACATGTGACAGGGCCATGAGTGTGCCACTCCCGGTTTTGATTGTTCCACTCCTGGCTTTTTTTGAGCTTGTGCATAAAAATACACAGCAAAAAAAGCAGTGTGTGAATGGCGCCTTTATCACATTTTGCTTGTTTGTCGGCCTGTTTATAATTGATATTCATGTTCATCAGAAACGCTCATTCCCCAATCATCGGCCCGTGTAAATGAGCCTTTACTATGCAGAACAAAATGAGTTCCGGGAACAATATCTTTGCTGGAATCGTTTGTACTTTCTAATTGTTTCCCAATATATAATCTGCTATGCCCATTGCTTGATGAGGTTCCTCTCTGAATTTTAGGATGAGTGTGAATATAAATGATTCCTAACCCATAAATCCTTCATTATAATATATCACCTTCTTTTCCTCGGTGCAATAAAGTTTTTTATTTTTAATAAACACAAGGATGATGAAAATTTAGAGTCTCCGTCATAAAACTGAGCTAATCTCAGAGCAGAGGATTGTATTTTTCAGGCATGTTGGGTTAGACACTCTGTAGATATTGTATGTTTATTAATTTCATATTTGCAAAGAAATTAATTTTTAAGCACTAAGCTTAAATCTAATGCTCTGAGGCTTGATTTGCAGAAAATGTTTTTTTTTTTTTATGCAGTAAATGATTGTGGAAAAATATGATAACGTACTCGAAAGAGCCTGCTGATGTTTACTATGCAGAGACATGGAAGCATTTAATCCATTCATTACCCTTTTTCTGATAAGATTAGACTGAATTAAATACTATTGCATGCAGCTTTAGGTTCAGAGGTACTTCTGTTTCTGGCTAGTTGTGTTCATTTCTCCTCCTTTAATTAAAGGTGTGTTGTGATTCAAGTATCTTAGTCCATTCAGTAAAAATATAAAACTCAACCCATATCCCTCTTTAAAACAATTCCAAAATTATTTATTCATTTAAAGGGTAAATTCTGGAGTAAAAAATTATTAAAAAAGCACCCATGCACTAACAAGCAGGTAGTTGCTACCTACCTACGTGTTGTGCTCACCCCATTCACCACAGGCACAGAGTGGTCACTAGTGATGAGTGAGTGTAATCGTTACTATTCGCTACTCGCACGGATAGTACGGTATTCGCAATACTCGTTACTCGGCCAGTATCGCTTGTGCTCGTGAGTGATGTGTCAGTCGTTATCGATCTGACACAGATTGGCAGCTCCATTCAGTACACAAAGTCAACTGGCACCTCAGGGAGAGAAAATTGCATGTTAGGGTCTCTCTGGGGGGCACTGCAAGGTGTTTTGGGCATTGATATCGTAAAAAATGCCCACACTTCCGCCCTGTCCTGTAAAGACTTGTTTTATGGTCTGATGTGTGTGGACGAAGCCTATCACTAGTTGTCTAACGCGGACTTGCTACTCGGACGAATATGCGAGAATTAAAAACTACTTGTTACGAGTATAGCAAGTGCTACTCACTCATCACTAGAATGCTCCTGCCAGCGATTCAATGGTTTTGTCAATAGAGCAGAGGCTTCTTTACTGCTCTGCTTTGTAGAAGGGACAGGACAGCCAACGTCATGCTGATTAATGGATGCCTCACTGCTACCTAACTAGGGGAACCGTCATGGCGTCAACTGTGACGCATGTCAACAGTGCAGGGCAGTCGCCTTTTTGTCGATGTGATGTCAGCAGAAGCTGCAGAATCGCCGGCAGGAACGGTCTTAGACCGCTTCGTGTCTGCACAAAACAGCGTCAGTGAAAGAAAGAATGCGCACATAGGGTCTTATCTCAATTAAATACTTTCACTTGTCGATGTGGAATTGCTCACCTTTAGCAGTTGTGAAACCCACAACTGGTAGAATAGCGTACAAAGCAGCTGCTGCAGGGACCGCACTCTCAACGGTGACCGTGGTCGTGATGTAGATTCTTGGACAAAGTGCTTTGGTGTCCGTGCTGCTGCTCCGAGACCAAAGAAACACAGACACAGGAATGTCTGGTACAGCTACAGCCTTTATTTTCCGACGCGTTTCGGAGCCTCCTCCCGAGCTCCTTCCTGAGGAAGGAGCTCGGGAGGAGGCTCCGAAACGCGTCGGAAAATAAAGGCTATCGCTGATCCAGACATTCCTGTGTCTGTGTGTCTTTGGTCTCGGAGCAGCAGCGCGGACACCGAAGCACTTTGTCCAAGAATCTACAAGAACAGCGTCAGGCACCACAGGCAGGAAATGCATCAACTACCTTCTTGTTGGTGTTTAGGCACTTTTTTTGGGGGGGGGGGGGACAGTGAGGGGATAAAATCCCTGATATACCCTTCAACTATACCTATGTCCATCTCTGAATACAATTTTTTAAGTAGATACAAAAGTGTTAATGTGTAGATCCATCAGCTCACCAGTTCCATGTATGAGCACCTCGATCAATTGTCTTTGCTGCATGGGCAAAAAGGCAGGGCTGGTTTTCCAGATAAACAATAGAATAGGAGAGGTGTATTCCAGCACTCAAGCAAATCTTCTAAAAGCATACTTCTGACAATAAACGGGGTAAAGTCCAAGAAAAATGTGTTTCAGGTGGATAGATCTAGGTACCTTTACACGCGGCAATATTGCTAGGCAATTTCACTGGCAATTTGCTGGTTGCAGTGAAATCATGGACACATTGTTCCATTTGTACACAGCAACAAGATAGAACAATGTGTCCATGATTTCACTGCAACCAGCAAATTGCCAGTGAAATTGCCTAGCAATATTGCCGCGTGTGACGGTACCTTTACTCATGGCTAAATAGTATTAAAATGTGTTAGTTTTTCTTTTTATTTGTCATGCGCTTTTAGATTACTAATGAAATAATGTTTTAAGACAATTAGCTTGAGCACTGGACAGCGCCTTTATTATAATAATTTGTATTGCAGATTACAAACCTTAACACATATGAGATGGTATGGTACTGCGATTATACTTTGTACACGAGTCATGCAGATCCAAGCATCCAACTGCTTGTTGCGAGTACTGAACACCCAAGCATTATAGTGCTTGCTCATCACTAATATTAATGCATTTTTCATAGGGTAGGCATAGAATATCTTCATGGATCAGCAGAACTGAAGGACAAGGTCCAGTTAACATTGTGTTCTCTTTCTTTCAGTACCCGACACAACATAGTTTGTGAAGGTGTAATTGTACCTAGTACTGTAGATTAGCCCATGCACATTAATGTTGATGACTGTTATTAGGCTATCTTTATGATACTCATAGCTTAAGAATAGGCTCACCCATATTGTATCCTGTAAAACTCTCCTTAAGCGTTATACCACTCTCTTCAAGAGCTCAGTGCTGGCTTGGTTTTGTGTTTTATAGGGGTGTGGGCACTCCTGCTGGAGTGACCGTTGTGTAAATTTGCGCACCTGGTATCGGCAGGACAGGAGGTGGGCTGCACGGTAGACGTGTAGCTGGGAAATGTGCATTATATACAAATCAATGTAGATGTAAAGAGCAGGCCAGGATTGGGAGCTGATGAACACTCATGAGATCCGGACTGGCTTCCATATAAATAAGATAATAGGAACTGCACCTAGCGCAAATGGAACCAGTCACAGCAACAAGCTATAAACAATAAAATAGGAAAAGCTACAGATAGAGAGAATTGTGCTGTGGGGGGGTGGATAAAACTTATAATGGTGATAATTTGCAAAGTTGCTTATTTTTTTCAAGGACTACCTAAACCTACACATTTAAGATGATGATAATAACACTTGAAAAGTGTAGTAAACTTGAAAAAAAAAATTCAGATGTGCTTATAATATGGTTGTAAAGGGTGTCCCAATATTTAGCCATGATTTCAAGGTTACCAAGATTATCTTCTCATTTTTCATCTTCAGGAAAACTTATTAACTGATATTTTAGAGAAGTTTATTCTTGTGGGACAGGTAAAGATATTGAGACTTCCTATTTTAAACGTGTTTCTTCTGTTTTCTAGGGGATTCCTTCACTCAGTTCCGGTTTGCTGATGAAAAAGGCTGGACTGCTGAGAACCTGGGTAGTACGCCGGTAAGATCACTATGTGATAATGTATGTACAGAACACTGCTACTGCTATGTAAAGGACACCTTAAACATAGTTACATAAATTCAGATTTAGGACTCCAGTGTTGGCAGAAAACAAAGGTGATTGAACCAGCTAATAAATCCATTTATATTGACACCTCCCTGACATTTGCATTACAGTGCTGCTCACCATTATTTAAATAAATGGAAATGTACCAAAGTTATATCTTCAGGATTTATTAATTAGTGGTTCAAAGTAATACAACAATAAAACATTGTCTACTAGTTACATGTTGCAATTGCAAAGAAGAAACAGAATTAACAGCATGTGTAGAAATAGGGAACCCCAATTAATTCTTGGTTGCTCACCCTTTGGCATTGATGAAGCCTCCAAACGTTTCTTGTAGCCATCTAGAAGCTTCTTGCACTTCTCAGCTGGTATTTTATTTTCCTTTGCAGTTTGTTCAAGCTTGTTTACAGGTTCTTTTGCCCTATGACAGATTTCAACTCACCCCAAAGATTTTCAAGGAGGTTGAGGCCAGGACTCATTGCTGTCTATTTTAAAACATTCCATTTTGTCTTTATCATCCATTCCTGTGTACTTTTGGAAGAATGCTTTGGGTCATTTTCTGGCTGGAGGATCCATGGTCTTCGACTCAAACCATGTTTTCTTAGGGTACCGTCACACTTGGCGACGCTCCAGAGATCCCGACAACGATATGACCTGTAAGGATCACTGAAGCATCGCTACGTGGTCGCTGGTGAGATGTGAAACAGTCAGATCTCACCAGCGATGCAGCAACGATACAGCGGTCGTTGGGACCCTGCTACTCTAGGGCGTAGTATTGAGGTAGTTGGTCGTTGTCCGCGTCAAACACACTGATTCATGCTGCCCAGTGGGGACCCAACGATCAAGAAATGGTCCAGACCATTCCGACACTATCAGCGATCTCACAGCAGGGGCCCAGTCGCTGTTGCGTGTCACACTGAGCGAGATCACTGGCAAGGTTGCTGTTGCGTCACAAAACCTGTGACGTAACAGCGATCTCGCTAGCGATCTCACTCAGTGTGATAGGGGCTTTACACTTGGTAGGGCATTTTGCTCTAAAACTCTTGATAATTCTCTGATTTCATGATTCCTGTGATTTAGTCAAGGCCCCCAGTACCAGACGCAGTAAAACAACCCCACAGCATTACGGAGCCTCCATCATGCTTAACTCTTAAACTTCATTCTACCATCTGTAAACAAACTGTTGCTTTGCATGGCCAAAAAGGTCTATTTTTTTGTTTTATATGTCCATAAAACATTTTCCCAGAAGGATTGTGGTTTGTCAAGGTCCTCTTTGGCAAATATCTGTCATTCCTTTTTCTGTGTTCTTCAGCAATGGTTTCTTCCTTGGCCTTTGCTCATAAAGCTCTGCTTGGTTTAGTGTATGGTACTTGTTGAGACCATGAGCACAGACTGATCCAGGTTGGCCTTCAGGTCTTTGGGTGTTTGATGTGGTGTTTTTTTCCACCATTTGCACCAAATTTCAAAGACATCTCTTGTCAATTTTGCTCTTTCCCCCACATCCAGGGAGGTTTTTGGTGATTCCATGTTTGGTAAACTTCCAAATAACATTGTACACTGTTGAAACTAGAATACCAAGGTTTTTGTAGATGGCCTTATACTCTTTGGAAGTCTTCTGTTTGCTAATAGCAGTTCTGATGTCCCCAGACAGCTCCTTTGTTTTCATCATTTTGATAAAGGAACAGGGCCTAATGTGCCGCCCAGCTTAGGGGACCGGGATACCCGGCGCAGGGTCCCTTTCCTTGGGGAAGTCACTGGTGGCTGGACCCAGGCCGTGGCCCCAGGCTGGCACACTCCTAAAAGGGGGTATTTACAGGGGATTTAGAAGTTTATATAATTTATAAAGTTTGTAGATGTTATTGTCGTGACGCCACCCAGAATAATGTGGCTATATATGGCCACCGCTGCCTTGTACTGGCCAGGGGATGATGGTGAGAGGCAGCTGAGATGGTATAGCCCTTTTCCGGGTAGGGCTGTAGGGTCCCCTGGACAGGTGATGTTAAAGTTAATGATGGATGAAGATGGAAGTATGGTGAGGAGATGTTAAGGACACAGACACTTACTTGATTCACAGCAAATTCTCTCAGCGGTGATGGTCCCAATCCTGGATAGATGGTAGCTGTTAAATCAGAGGCTGAGGCACAGATGAGGTTTAACTGGTTTACTTTCAACCAAACTATAATACAACAAGTCCCGTCTCCGGAGTCTGCAATAGGGGTTCAGTTGCTCAGGCCCCACCAGGTCCTTTACCTCCTGCTTGCGCTGTCTATGTGGCCCTGCTGCCGTGTGTGAACTCGCTGCCGGCCCAAATCTGTCCTCTCTGGGTCCCACTCAACAGGCAACTTGAGTCCTTTGTCTCTCTCTGCTTACCCCTCCGGGAGTACTGCTGAACTCTTAGTATGTTGCTGTGTCTGGCCCTGTGAAGCTTGTTGTTACCTCACGTTTTTCCGGTTGCTGTATTGTATATAACTAATGCAGCCACGGATCCGGTATCCGTATCTGCGCTTTTTATCTAGGGTAGATAATGATGCTACCCGATTCTGAAAGTGTTTCTCTTATCAGTTTTCTCCTCCTCAGACCGATGGCTTGGCCCTGGAAATTGTCAGCCAGTCCTCAGGAACTCAATGCAGCTCCTGTCACTCTGAGCTCCTGGCTCCAACTGTCTGAAAATTTACCTCAGACCAGTGTTTTATCTCTAGGGAAGTCTCTGGTGTCTCTTGAGCTCCCCCTACTGGCCAAAGGTGGTAGTGCAGTGGCATGGCTTTCTAAGTGAGTGCAACTATTATGATCTTATACTGTGGCTAATACCCGCAGGGGCGCCACACTAACATGTGGGTTTTTAAAACACTGAAGTCATCATTCATTCATTGGCTAATTCATGTCACATGGGCACTGACAATTTATCACAGGTGATTCTCATTTATGATTTACCACAGGTGAGTCAAAATTTGCTCTTTTGCTTTTAACACAAGTCTCTATACAAAAAAGATGTTTTGCTTGATTTATTTTTTAGGAGATATTCCACATTATGTACTTAAACTTCATGAGTGCCGATAACTATGAGCAGGATGTACTGTCAATATATAGTAACCAGGGGACGTATGCATATGCATTAATCTGCACTGCTGCAAGTAAAGGGTAGACTATTTATATGGATGCACCTAAATAAAATGGGAATGGTTGGTGATATCAACTTCCTGTTTGTGGCACATTAGTATATGGGAGGGGGAAAACTTTTTCAGATGGGTGGTGACCATGGCGGCCATTTTGAAGTGAGCCATTTTGAATCCAACTTTATTTTTTCAATGGGAAGACAATCATGTGACACATCAAACGTATTGAGGATTTCATAAGATTTCAAATACACTGATGCATGCTGCCCAGCGGGAGCCCGACGATCAAAAAATGGTCCAGGACATTCCAACACGATCGTCGATCTCACAGCAGGGACCTGGTCGCTGCTACTTTTCACACATAGCGAGATCGCTGGCGAGGTCACTGTTGTGTAACAAAAACTGTGACGTATCAGCGATGTTGCAAGCGATCTCGCCATGTGTGACAGGGCTTTAGCCACAATTTCACCAGTCGGATAGACACATATAAGTTAATCAGATCTTCCCTTTTAAATACTTCAGAGTATGATCATAGTCTATCCTACACTTTATCACATCGTATGGCCAAAATGAATAACTCATAGAAAACATATGCCCCCTGTGGTACACCTACCACAGGTTGAAAACTGTATGCTACACTATCATCAAAGTTCCTGAAAAGTAGCTCTACAATGAGTAGGAGTATAAATTATTATTTTCATTCCTAAGACTGATTTTCACTCTCTTGAAATTCTAAAGTTAAAAAGCTGCCTACATTTTTTTCCAACTCTAAACCTTCGTTTTCTGTTCAGTTCCGTACATGTTGCTATTTTTCTTACATATTAGTCGTGGTGGTGATGTAGGTTAATCCAATAGCAGGGACTACTTGTAATGAGAAGATGCCTGCAGCTTATCTGTGACAGGTCAAGATCAGTCAACTATATGAAGATGTCAACTTAATTTTTTGGGGGGGCCGATCCTAAATAAAAAAAATGGACAGTCAATAATTTTTACGGACAAATTGGAAAACTATTGCAAATCATTACCATTTTATGTGCCTGCTACCCTAATTCTGAACTATAAAATAATAATAATTACAGTTATGATAATCTGAAAAAGTTTCTCCTGCTTAAATAAAAAAATTACGGAAGGGATAAAAAGGTTCTCTACAGACCAGGAATTTCTCTAGTCACCTTCCACAACAGCAGACTGGACGTTGCCTCCCCGCCCTAAATAGGAGACAGGAAACACAAAGAGGTTAAATACCCCACCCCTTCCTGCACTCACCAGTGTTTTTCCTGTTCCATATGGGGCATGAAGAGGTTACTTCGGTGCTGCCGGTGGCTAGGGGCACTGTGGACTTACATGAACCGGCAGCTAAGGTCGGGGGCTTCGGCTCTCCTTCCTGCTGGTGCTGCTCCCGTCTGCATGCAGGGACATTTGATTCTGGGACATTCGTTCTCGCTCCTCCCGGGCCCTCCTGGGGGAGCAAAGCAGAGCGTTGTATGGCCAGGCGCCTCTCTGAGCTCCCAGGCATTCTCCACCTCACTGGACACCGGTAACCGCTGCTGTGAGCGCACTGGAAGTGATGTTGCGTTGATTACCGCGTCACTTCTGGTTTGCGTTCCCTGGGGAGCGCACGGCCGGCATGTTGACGTTTCCCTGCGGCCATACTGAGGCCCTACGGCTGCTGAGAAGCGGTTGCCTCCAACTTCTGGACCTAGAGGAGGAGCCACATTATCCTGCGCTCAGGACCCGGCACATCAAAGCCCGGTCTGGCTTTTTCACCTCCAGGTAGGACTACTCTGTGTCTGTGTGTCTGAGGGACATGGACAGTGACAAAGCCCCTGTGTCTGCATCTGAAAAGCCCAGCGCTCATCCCCCCCACCATGAGTAGCAGGATAGGGTCCCCCATTTCCCCCTGGGTATGGGATTTCTAGTGGCTTACAGGGTCCTTTCTCTCTCTATGTATTAGGGAGATAATGCTTCTGGCCCCAAGAAAGATAAGGAGAAGACCTCTACACGCAAATGTGGTGTCTGCTTAGTCAAATTGCCTGCTTCGCACAAAAAAAACTGTGCCAACCCTGCACTGATGACATCTTACGTGCTGAATAACCTTCACTGATGGACAGTATCAAGACCCTTATTAGACAGGAGGTCCAGTCCTCCATATCAGCTATGTCTCATCCGCCACCCCTGATTAAAACACCTCCAGCTAAACAGAGGAAGATAGCCCTTTAGGACCTTACCTCTAAATCAGGCGAGGTTGTTTCATCAGACCATGATGCTTTAGGAGACTTAAGGCCCTGTCACACACGTCAATGTCGCCAGCGATCTGATCGCTGGCGACATTGACGGCTGATCGCTGGTGAGCTGTCACACAGGCAGACTCACCAGCGATCAGTACCAGCGAGCGCGCTGGTATCCATGTAAACAAGCGGGTAACTAAGCGTCGCGTGGCGCTTAGTTACCCGCTGTTTACTATGGATACCAGCTCCCAACGCTTGCTGAGAGTCATTTATCGCTGGTTGATTCGCCATGTCACACGCGTCAATATTGCTGCAACGTCACGTGCAGCAGCGACATTGACAGCGATATTGACACGTGTGACGGCCCCTTTACATGAATCTAGGGCTTTGTCAGGGTCAGACAAGAAGAAATACTTCTTTTCCTTGTATGATATGGAGGAACTATTTGATATGGTGCGAACTACCATGGGGGCGGAGGAGGTGGGAGGTCTCTCGCTCCATTCAGGATGAGATGTTCGGGGGTCTAAAAGCCAAGATCCGTAAGAGATTCCCTGTCCATGATAACATTCTGTGCTTTATCATGCATAGGAATCTACCTTATGCAACTTAGCATTCAGTCTGAGCTAAAGCATCGGTTTCCCCTTGATGGTGATGCTCCAAGTGGGAACTTCCGAATGTGGATGTCCAGGTGTCTAGAGTTGCGTAGAAGACTGCCCTTCTGATTGAGGATTCTTTGCAATTAAAATATCCCATGAACCATAAGATTGAAGGTCTTCTTAGACCTGGGATGCCTCCTCATGCCTTCTGCAGACAAATATCACAGCTACCTGTGTAGCCAGGTCCCTCTGTCGGTGGCTTATCCTGCTGGAAGATCATATCCATGGTACCTCTAGAGAGGAGATTCTTGAGTCTCTCGCGCTTCTGCCAAAGGCAACAGGTTTCCTTGTTGATGCTTCTGGGGACTCGGTCAGGGTGGCTGCAAGATTTGCGTCTCTCTAACTCAGCCAGGAGGGCTCTCTGGCTTAAGCTTTGGAACAGGATATCACTTCCAAAGTCAGACTTTGTTCCATTCTTTTCAAAGGGGAACTTGTTTTTCGTCTGGTCCTCGATGATATTCTTGAGCAGGCCACGGACAAAAAGAAATCTTTACTGGAACAGAGAACTGCGAGCAAGCATTTTTTCATCCTTCCGTGAGCAGGCCCCTTCATACAGAGGCAAAGGGAAAACGGGACGGTGGAGTTACCCTAAAGGGGCAAAGTGAAGAATATCCTTGTACCCATCATCAGCAGCATGAAAAGCAGTGACTGCGACACGGTGGGGAGTCGGCTCTCAAACGTTCTTCCATCAGCACCAATCAGTGGGTGCTTCGCACTATTCAAGACGGTTTACAAATAGAGTTCGAGTCCTACCCCCCACGGTGTCTAAAGATCACCTCCCTGCCCTCAAAACATCTTCAGGATTCCTTATATCAGGGTCTTCAGATTATCCTGGAGTCAGGAGTGATCTCTCGTGTTCCTCCCCAGGAAGAAGGCAAAGGTCACTGCACGCCTCTTCCTAGTAAAAAAAAACAAAAAAACAAAACATCGTGTTCCTGGAGGATTATAATAAATTTGAAACCATTGAACCAGTCAGTGGTCTACCACCAGTTCAAGATGGAATCCGTTAGAACTGCCTTTCCCTTAATCGGACAGGTCTTGGTTATGGCCACACTCAATCTAAGGGATACGTATAACCATGTACCCATCCACCCAGCGAATCGCCAATATCTCAGGTTTGCGGTCTCAAGGGGCCAGTGTGTGTACTATGTCAATACAATGCCCTGCCCTTCGGACTTTCCTATGCCCCCTGAGTGTTTTCAAAACTAATGTCAGGTCCTGGTCTCGTATTGATTTCTTTCTACTCAGCAACCACTTATTGGCTAGATTGGACAGAGTGGGTATTGAAAATATGGTAATTTCCGACCATAGCCCCGTGGCCCTGGAACTAAGAGGCGTGCACATTAGGGGCACTGACTTTATATGGTGCTTTCCATTACATCTTAGAAGGGACGCCAATTTTGACAGACTCCTGGGGGAGTGGTGGTCTGACTTCGTCTTCCACAATGCAGACCATGAGACGGACTCTCGGTTATACTGGGAAACGAGTAAGGCGGTCATGAGGGGGAAAATAATGGCATACACCAGCACTCAAAAAAAGAAAACATTTCAACAGTTCCATCTAGCTAGTTCAACGGTAAGAAGCACATATGAGGAATTTAAAAACAACCCTTCACCGCTAACAAAGGAAAAATGGGTGGGAGCAAAGAGAGAGTATGACGTCTGGGCTAAACAAAGGGAACAGTGGAGTAAGGAACAATGGGAGGTAGATCTCTATAAGTATGGAGACAAGGCGGGGAGAATCCTAGCGAACTTGGCCAGGGGTAAAACTAAGCCCACGACGTTTGCCTCTTTAGTGGACTTCGAGGGTAACATCCTTCATGCACCAAAAGATATCAACTCTCATTTAGGCAAATTCTTTGCCAAACTATATACACAGGATACAGTGCAGAATGCAAGGGAGGTGGGAGGGGACTGGCTTGAGAAAGTCTCACTACCTACCATAGTTGAGGACGGCTTGGCCACCTTGAACGCTGAGATTTCCTTAGCTGAAGTTCAAATGACTATCAAAAACCTGAGTGCCCATAAAGCTCCGGGTCCAGATGGTTTTACCGGCGACTATTACAAGTCTTTATGCGACAAGGTGGCTCCTTGCTTAGTCTCTCTTTTTAATGACATTCTAGCGGGGGGCAAGATCTCGAACCACACTAACAGGGCACACATTAAATTGTTGCCAAAGGGAAATGTGAGCTCCACTGACCCGGCCGGATATCGCCCCATCTCACTGATAAATCAAGACCTGAAAATTCTGGCCAAGATTATGGCGGACCGTTTGGCGGGACTGCTGCCATCTCTTGTGGGCCCACAACAGGCGGGATTTGTTGGGGGTAGATCGGCGATGGGTAATATCAGACAAACTATGTTAGTGCTGGATTCAGTGGGGCATCGAGAGAATCTACATGATGATCGTCCGGCATTGGTCTTGTTGGACGCCGAAAAGGCGTTTGACAATGTCAATCTGTCCTGGTTGAACTTAGTATTGGACAAGATAGGCCTACAAGGCCCGTTCAGGACATTCCTAAAAACATTATACGAGAACCCGAGCGCTAGAATATGCACCCCCGGTTTTCTGTCCACCCCTTTCCCTCTGGAAAAGGGAACGCAGCAAGGCTGCCCTCTCTCGCCATTGCTCTTCAATCTGGCCATCGAACCTCTTGCCAGATATTTGAACGGCAATGATTCACACCAGGGCATCAACATTGGAGGGGTGACAGTGAAGTCAGCGCTATTTGCTGATGATGTCATCATCTATATGAATAGACCGGAGAGGGACTTAAGGGAACTGCTTCAACAACTCACGGTTTTTGGCACATTCTCGGGCTTTAAGCTCAATAAAGCTAAATGCGAGATCTTGCAACTGGGAAAGCCTGTCGCCGTCCTGGGGAAGGGGGGGGCAGGGGAGGGGCGGAGATGGAGGGCATACAAGTAAACACTCACCACATCAAATACCTGGGCATCATACTCAGCAGCAACACTAGCCAAATTTACCCCCTGAACTATGGCCCTTTAATTACCAAAATCACGCGGGAATTGGAGAGATGGAGGGACCTGCCGCTGACTCTTCTGGGGAGGTGCCATCTACTTAAGATGGTTAGCTTCGCCAGGTTACTATATCTGCTGCAGACTATACCACCACTGCTGCTGCGAAGGGCGGATGTGCATAGACTCAACACAGCTTTCTCCAGCTTTTTTTGGAGGGGACGGAAGGCCAGAATAGCCAGTTGCACCTTAATGCTCCCAAAACTTGGAGGGGGGCTAATTCTCCCTGACATCAGGGGATATAATTTGACGTGCTTATTACCTCACGTTATAGACTGGCTCAAAAAGTCCAACAGATACTCTAATTATACCATAGAAGCGGCGCTATGCAGACCCTGGGAACCGGCCAGCTTACTGCACTCGCCATGGCCGGCCGTGCCTAAACACCTGAAAAACATGATCATCTATAGGGATACGGCTATGTGCTGGAAAGCGGTTCGAAAGAAGTTAATGATGACCTGGAAAACGTCGAAATACCTTAATCCTTGGGCCCACGCAGGATTCAGACTAGGACGTGAGAACGCCTTATTCGCATCATGGCAGGAAAAGGGGATTCACACATTGGGGGATTTGTTACACAAACCTGACAGAAGGTGGTTAACGGAGTCAGAAGTCTTGGAAAGGTTCCAATTGCGCCCGTACCATATCATCCAATACAGGCAGTTACACCATCACGTCCTTCGACACCTTCAGAATGTATCACAGGAATGCAGATTGACTATCTGGGATACCTGGTTGGGAGCGGACCCTCTGACTGTCAACGTGTCTTACCTTTATGGAGGTTTACGAGACACGACTCTGGCCTTAAGGGAGGATAACATCTTTCGCGGGTGGCTAAAGTACATACCTCGGACTGATATAGCGGACACGATTCTGAGGGACTGGGAGGTACTGAGGAAAAATATAATTAGCGAAAAATGGAGGGATGTACAATATAGGATCATACACAGGGCAATCTACGGATTCACCCTACCCCCGAATGCTAGGTTCCCTAATAGACGACAACAATGCCCGAAATGCGGGCAACCAAAAACAGATATGGTGCATGGTATATGGCTGTGTGGGGAGGTGCAGAGACTATGGAAGCGGGTGGAAGCCTTAGCGAGGGAGGTGACCGGCAAAACTGTTACATTGGATATGCTTGCCTGGTTGTTTCATTTCCCGGTATCTGGAGTGTGGGAAGGCAAACCTGCTAGAATACTCCATATTCTAGCAATGGTTACCAAAAGGCTAATCCTGAGGGACTGGCTATCTGGGCACAACCCTGGATGACTGGTATACTCAACGAATTGAAGGCAGTAATGCACGTAGAATGCCTGGAAGCGGCAAGGGATAAAGATGCGTTGACGGGGAAGTTTTTTGAGACTTGGAGAGGGTTCATAACCACTAAGCTATCGTCAGCAGAACTGCACCAGTAGTCCTACCGTTTGTGCATTCGTCCTGGTATCTGCTGGAGGAGTTACAAGGGTCCTTGGGAAGGCTACGGGTATCCCCTGCTCCAGGCGACTCGGGGCAGGCGTAACACTTTTTCCATTTCATTTCTTATGACTGTTAGGAGATGTGACTATGGTGTAGTTTTAGGTATTGAATATTGATAATAATCAATGTCCGACCTTGTATGTCTTGGAGGTTGTTGGATGTATTTTCGCTGTAACTATTGATGGCTGGGGGGGTATGGGGGTTGGATTGTTTTTCTTCTTTTCCTTGTTATTAAAAATGAAAACTCAATAAAAATATTTATAAAAAAAAAAAAAACTAATTCAGAAGTAGTAACTTTCATCAGGGAACAAGGGATCTACATTGTCCCGTACCTCGACAACTTTCTGACTCTGGCTCCGTCGTCTCCCCAACTGAACCAGGCTGTCACCACCACCCTACAGATCCTGCGTCCTCTGGGATGGATTCCAAACTTGGAGAAATTTGACTTGACTCCATCCACACGGAAGCAGTTCCTTGGAGTTCTCCTCGACTCATCCCAACAGGCCTCCTTTTTACCAACAGACGCTTGTACAGAAGCTCTCCAGGTTCCGGGATCAGCGACGCCCTACCCTGAGGGACATGATGTTGTCTCTCGGTTCATTGACAGCCTGCATCCAGGCGGTTCCCTGGGTTCAAGCCCACGCCAGAATTCTGCAGGGGCATCTCCTGTCTTTCTGGGACAAGTCATAGATTTCCCTTTCAAGGAGGGTGGCTCTACCTGGGCATGTGAGGTCCTCCCAAACTGGTGGCTGACTCCTCGGAACCTCCGGAAAGGTGTCTCCTGGGATCAATCAGTTTTGATGTCCCTAACAACGGACGCCAGCAAGAGGGGCTGGGGTCCCACGATTGCGGGTCACCACCTCCAGGGCAGGTGGTCCTCTCTGATCAGCTCCAGGTCATCCAATTTCTGGGAATTGAAGGTGGTGGAAGAGGCACTCATGGCAGCAGTCTTTTTTTATCCAGGGCCACCATGTACGGGTCTTATCGGATAATATCACCACAGTAGCCCATATCCATCCGGGGGGCACCAGATTTGCAAGTCTAAACTCGATTTCTGCAAGGATTTTTGCCTTGGCAGAAAAACATCTCTTGTCCCTGTCTGCAGTCCATCTGAGGGGGTCCAACAACATCCAGGCGGACTTCTTCAGCAGAAGGGACATTAATCCTGGGGAGTGGTGTCTCCATCAAGATGTCTTCAGGTCTCTGGTTGCCAAATGGAGTCTTCCCGAGGTGGACCTATTTGCCTCTTGTCGCAAAGCAAAAGTGAACGCTTTTTTCTCCCCGACGCCAGATGGCAGCATTCTGGGAGTAGACGCATTTTCTCTTCCATGGGAGTTCAACCTGGCATATGCCTTTCTCCTGATTCCACTTATTCCCAGGATGTTGCGGAAGACCAGGAACGTCAATGTTCCCACAATCCTGGTGGCACCTCTCTGGCCGGGATGGAGCTGGTACAGCGCTCTGGTGAGTCTTGCCCTGGAGGTTCCTCTGCCTCTACGATCCGACCTGCTTCACCAAGGGCCCATTCTTCATCTGACCCGTCAGAAATTGAGCCTGGCGGCCTGGTTATTGAAGCCAGGATCCTGCAGGCCAAGGGATTGTCTGACAAGGTGACTTCCACTTTACAAAAGAATAGAAAGCCTGTAACAAACACCATATATGGCAAGATCTGGAAAAAATCTGTCTCGTGGTGTTCTGCAAATTCTCCAGATCCAATTCATCCGAATATCGCACATTTAGTGGACTTCTTGCAAAAAGATCTAGATTAGTCCTTACGCCTAGTACACTAAAAGTACAAGTATCGGCTCTTAGTTCGTTTTTTGACCAGAGTCTTGCCAATCACCCCTGGATTAGGTGTTTCATGACATCTGCCAGCAGACTTCAGTCAAGACTCCAGAGCCGAGTCCCTCCTTGGGATGGACTGCGCAAACACCCTTTGAGCCCTTATCTGCCTCAAGTCTCCAGATTCTCTTCCAGAAGACTGCCTTCCTGGTAGCCATCACCTCTACTAGGAGGGTAGGCGAACTTCAGGCCCTCTCAATTAGGGAACCCTATCTGAGAATCTTGGATGATAGTATTGTGCTCCAGCTCAACCATACATTTCTGCCAAGGTGGTCTCTGACTTCCATAGGAATCAGGACATTGTCCTGCCTTCCTTTTGCTCTACTCCTTCTAATCTCAAGGAAGAGACCTTTCATACCCTTGACATTCGCAGAACTGTTCTTCATTACCTCCAACAGCCGATTTGAGGGTTGACCAGAATCTATTTGTCCAGCACTGCGACTGCAACAAGGGGAAGAAGGCCTCCAAAGGTACAATCGCCAACTGGATTAAGACAGACATCTGCACTGCGTATATTCAACAGGGGTGCTCACCGCCTGAGTCTCTGAAAGCTCACTCCATCTGCTCCGTCTCGACTTCATGGGTAGAAAGGGAAGAATCATTTACCGAGCAGATCTGCAGAGCCGCCACCTGGTCCTTGGTCCATACTTTTCCCCAGGCACCACAGACTAGACTTTAAAAGGGATCTTATGTTTGTCAGGAGAGTCCCGCAGGCTGTTATCTCTCCCTAGGTATTATTCGTTGGTATTCCTCTGGTCTGCTGTCGTGGAAGGTCACTAGAGAAAATAGAATTAGTTTTACCTATAATTCGGTTTCTAGGAACCTTCCACGACAGCATTAATTTCCCTCACTATTTGATGTTTTTAATGGATGATTCCTGCACTATTGGTGGTAACTATTCATGCTAGTGTGTACAGAAAAAACACTGGTGAGTGTGGGAAGGGGAAGGGGTATTTGACCTCTTTGTGTTTCCTGTCCCCTATTTAGGGTGGGGAGGCAACCTCCTGTCTGCTGTCGTGGAAAGTTCCTATAAACTGAATTACTGGTAAGACTAAAGGCCCTGTCACACAGAACGAGATCAGTAACAAGATCGCTGTTGCGTCACAAATTTTCTGACGCAACAGCGATCCCGTTAGCGATGTCGTTCTGTGTGACATGCACCAACGATCTGGCCCCTGCTGTGAGATCGTTGATTGTTACACACTGCTCTGGGTCATTTCTATGTCGTTGTGCTCCCACTGGGAGTGCTACATCGTTGTGTTTGACAGGGACAATGACCAACGATCTCAATACTACGCTATGGAGTGACAATTCCCAACGACCTTGGTATAATTCTGGATCGCTAGTGCATAGTTTTTCACATCGCTGGTGAGATGCCTGTTTGACATCTTACCAGAGATGTGAAAAACGATGCACCAGCGATCTCTGCACATCGTTATCGGGATCGCTGATGCGTCGTTATGTGAGACTGAAATCTAAGATAGGGGTGAGAATGCGCATATAGGGTCTTATCCTTTAGGAGACAGGTTTTAAGTGGTGAAATATAGGAACTGCTCACCTGATGTGGTTGTGTAGCACACAACCGGCATGATCGCTCAGAACAATACAGCTGCTGCCAGGACTGTACTTCCACAGGTCACTGTGGTCACGATAAGCTTCTGCAAGACAAAGTACCTCGTGGTCCGAGCTGCTGTGATCATATGATAGAAAAACCAGATACAGCAGTATGTCTGGGTATAGTAGTAGCTGTTTATTTTCCGACGCGTTTAAAATAAAATAAAACCGTATGTACTCACCTCCGGTATTAGCACTACTCTAGTCGGTGCCGCTTTCTTCCTGTTGAGTACTCCTGTGTCCAAAGGCATGGAGAAAAAAGGCGGCGCTGGTTTATTGCGGGGCTAGCATGTCATGGTAATGTTACGTGGGCCCTGGGAACATGACTTCTGACATTGCTAGAACTGCACCTGCATCAGAGGTGAGTATAGGCTTTTTTATTTTAACTTAATGATTAACTAGCTGACAAAAATGGTGAAGTTCAGGTGCCTTTATTTTCCGATAATGGGGTCGTACCTTTGTTTTCCTGGTTAGGTTGAATCCAATCTCACTTTTGTTTCCATTAGGACCCTTCCACATTTTGATGACCTGAGCGCTCACATTCTCGCTGACTCTGTTTAGGATAGAGTGAATTACCGAGGCTTTACAATCATCCCTGTAAAGTGTAATGTAGCAAGAAGCCAGGTGTGTTGGGAGCTGTCTGCCTGCAGATAAGGCGGTTTGACAGCCAAGTGGCAGCGATTCAAGGGATGGTTAGAGAAATTAGATGTGATCTCTAAACTGCAGTCATTAGCAGCTGCCTCTGTGTTGAGCCTGCGCTGCCTCCAATCGGATCTCGATGACTTTGGTGACAGAGGGGCTAACGTTCCAGACTTCCAGGAATGTCCAGGCCTTAGAGAAGTGTAGTTGTAGATAAGCAGCTGCATGTATCATGAGCTTTAATTCTCGCCCGAGTCGCAGTGAACTTTAAAAGCGCAGCTGAGGGACGGATATCTGTCGCCTTTAATCCCAGAGGTTCTGTCTGCATTACTTAGCATTTCCCTTCATGATCCAGCTGCATACTAATAGGATGTCAGTGATGATTTCAGAAATGCTGAAGGTTGATGGGCAGCTCTCTCTGACTGTGCAGTACGGTTCCAATCTGAGCCGAGGCGGGGTCCTCTCTATAAATATTAATCTATGGGTTTGGGTAGAATGTGGATGGATTCATTAGACAGTACTGTAGACATTGTTTGCTTTTCTATTACATTATTTAAAGCAGCGCTATCTTCCCATGCCTTCCTTGTACCATTTTTGTTTGATACAGGGAAAAGATAAATTGATTTACACAAATGAAGTTTTACAAGTATAGAAAATAAATCTTCCAATACAAAGTTTATTTTTTTCATTTATTGCTGCATATTATTAATTTTGGCTCTGGAGCCGTGTCTTCTTTTAGTTATATCACATTTTCCTCCTATTACGTATTTTTTAATGTTCTTCTTGTACCAGCTTCTTACTTATTGAATACACTTGGAGAATGAATTTATCTTTATATAACGATTCAATGAATAAATTCATTACAACACTATTAAACTCTGGATAATCTTGTGACTCTACGATTTATTGTGCAGCAGCCTTATACAGTAAATATAGAATAAATAGTTTATTTTATTCAAATTTATCAATTATTTACAAATGTAACTATTCATTCTTGAATACATTTTTTGGGGGAAATTGGATAAGTTTTTTTTCAAAATTTCTATAAACATTTTAGGAACTCTGGATTTCTTACTATTGTACCATGTTTTCTAGTAGAAATCAACTTCTCAAAGCAGCCTTGTAAGGATCTGTAAGGGTCTCTATCTCTTCTCACCTCTGACTTCTGCATTTGGATTCTGAAAGTTTTATATAATCCTAAAGGTCTAACGAATGTTTGTGCTTAGAATAGATATTTATAGGTAGAGGATGTGCAGTAGTGGTGTACAGTCATGGCCAAAAGTTTTGAGAATGACACCAAAATGATATTTTCACATGATCTGCTGCCCTCTGGTTTTTATTTGTGTTTGTCTGATGTTTATATCACATACAGAAATATAATTGCAATCATATTATGATACCAATAGGTTATATTGACAGTTAGAATGAGTTAATGCAGCAAGTCAATATTTGCAGTGTTGACCCTTCTTCTTCAGGACCTCTGCAATTCTCCCTGGCTGCTCTCAATCAACTTCTGGACCAAATCCTGACTGATAGCCGTCCATTCTTGCATAATCAATGCTTGCATTTTGCCAAAATGTGTTGGTTTTTGTTTGTCCACCCGTCCCTTGATGATTGACCACACGTTCTCAATGGGATTAAGATCTGGGGAGTTTCCAGGCCATGGACCCAAAATCTCTATGCTTTGTTCCCTGAGCCATCTCGTTATCACCTTTGCTTTATGGCAAGGTGCTCCATCATGCTGGAAAAAGCATTGTTGGGCGCCAAACTGCTCTTGGACGGTTGGGAGAAGTTGCTCTTGGAGGACATTCTGGTACCATTCTTTATTCATGGTTGTGTTTTTAGGCAAGACTGTGAGTGAGCCGATTCCCTTGGCTGAGAAGCAACCTCACACATGAATGGATTCAGGATGCTTTACAGTTGGCATGAGACAAGACTGGTGGTAGTGCTCACCTCTTCTTCTCTGAATAAGCTGTTTTCCAGATGTCCCAAACAATCGAAAAGGGGATTCATCAGAGAAAATGACTTTACCCCAGTCCTCAGCACTCCACTCCCTGTACCTTTTGCAGAATATCAGTCGGTCCCTGATGTTTTTTCTGGAGAGAAGTGGCTTCTTTGCTGCCCTCCTTGAAACCAGGCCTTGCTCAAAGAGTCTCTGCCTCACAGTGCGTGCAGAAGCACTCACACCAGCCTGCTGCCATTCCTGAGCAAGCTCGGCACTGCTGGTAGTCCGATCCCGCAGCTGAAACAGTTTTAAGATACGGTCCTGGCGCTTTCTGGTCTTTCTTGGGCACCCTGGAGCCTTTTTGACAACAATGGAAGCTCTCTCCTTGAAGTTCTTGATGATGCAATAGATTGTTGACTGAGGTGCAATCTTTCTAGCTGCGATACTCTTCCCTGTTAGGCCATTTTTGTGCAGTGCAATGATGGCTGCACGTGTTTCTTTAGAGATAACCATAGTTAACTGAAGAGAAACAATGATACCAAGCACCAGTGTCCAGTGGTGTCATTCTTACTTAATCATGACTGATTGTTCGCCAGCCCTGTCCTCATCAACACCCACACCTGTGTTAATGGAACAATCACTAAAACGATGTTAGCTGCTCCTTTTAAGGCAGGACTGCAATGATGTTGAAATGTGTTTTGGGGGTTAAAGTTAATTTTCTAGGCAAATATTGACACAGCAAGTAATTGCTGTTAAGCTGATCACTCTTTATGACATTCTGGAGTATATGCAAATTGCCATTAGAAAAACTGAAACAGTAGACTTTGTTAAAATTAATATTTGTATCATTGGCCTTGTTCACACATATCAGCTTTTTTAACCTTCTCTGCGTTTTTTGGGCTATTAAAAAAAACGCAGGTGCGTTAACGCAGGGTGCATTTGAGTGTACATGCGTTTTTCACCTCCACTTGCGTTTTTTTCCCCCAGTTCAAAAAACGCTGCATGCAGCAATTTTTGGGTGCTGGAAAAAAACGCAGGAGTTGCTTCCAAAAACGCTTGCGTTTTTTTAACATGGGGCCCTATGGGCACCTGCGTTAACGTATGCGTTAACGCTAGCGTTTTTAAAAGGCTCATTGAGGCACCCTGCATTAACGCTAGCGTTTTTGCCTGCGTTCTTGATGAAAAAATGACAAAGTCCAAAAAGGATTATAATCCTTTCAGACACACAAGGGACACTGTTTGGCACTCTAAAAAAAACGCATGTGGTTTTTGGAGTGCTAAAAAAAACGCACCTTGTGTGTGAACATGGCCATTCTCAAAACTTTTGGCCATGACTGTAGCAGCTTTACACTTTCTCCTTTGCTCATCTCTAAGTAATGCCTAGATTCTGACGGGCATATTTTTGTAATGTCACCATGTCCAGTCCCTGTACAACTAGCCGCCATGGCTATACACTACACATATAGTGCCCTTAACGATGCAAACATAATAGTAGCAGCCTTACAAAATGGTTTTGTTTACCATCAGTAAAGCCTATGTATAAATTATTGCCATAATGCTTTTATAATACAAGGAATTTTACAGCATAATCCCAACCATAATGAGCACATATTAAAGAGGTACTCCATGGAGATAAAAAAAAAGGTTTCTACTGTTCTTCCATCATAAACTATAAAGAAGAAATGCACAATGCGGTTCCATATCCTCACACTACCTGTAGTTCAGTGTGACTCTGGAGCTGCTCCTTGTTGCTCCTTCTCTCCTCTAGGATGTATTATCACACACCCGGGTGTGTGGCCATGCCCCCATCACAACCCCTGTTTTTGGGCTGCAGGAAAGCACCCCCCCATGTTTGATATTCCAGAGGGGAGAGGGAACAGCAAAGAGCAGCTCCAGCATCACACTGAATTACAGGAACAGTACACAGTACTGTGTATCATCTTCATAGATTAAGAGTAAATATTTTTATCTCTCTGGGGAACCCCTTCAACTGCTACAGGAACAAATAGAAATGCTTACATAGTTAAGTTAAAGAAAGAAAAAACACTACCTACCATTCTGACAATCTTACTTCTCATAGTTGCCTTTATATTTTGTCAGCACCGCTTACTCTGCTATAGCATACAAAATTCATCACTGATAGCAGATAACCACAGAACTAAGGCGGTTGACACACGGTGCTAGTTCAATGCGAAATATTCACACCTTGCATTCATCACCCTTCATGGCCGCCGGCTCTCTGGACAGGGAGCGTGTCAGCTGCATAATAACACATGCAGCTCCACGCTTCTGTCTAGAGACCCAGCGGCTGTCTCGGGTAATACATATGAGAGTCGTGCGAGTATCTCGCCTGCATCTTGCACCTTGTGTCATCTGAAGCTGGACCAGGTCTATTGTTATAACAGAAGGCAGTTCTAGTTCATGGGGTTTGATTATAATAATCCTACCTTTTGTTTACACCTCTTATTTTATTGGTTACTGCACCTCCTTGAATATTATTGCCATTTTTTAGATGCTCACAATATGAGTCTGCCCTGTTGGTGATCCCTTAGGGTACCTTTACACGCCGCTACTGGAGGATGGATACAACCCGCTACTTCACGTGCACGAGCACGCTCAAACGGTTGCAAACGGTAAACGCACCTCCTTTACACGCCGCCACAAGGTGCGCTACGCTACGCAACATCTATAGCTAGATACATCGCCGGGTGTCTCAAGTAACCATCTGTAGCTCATCTTAGCTCATTTACACACCGCTACATCCAGCTACTATGGGCGTACCTGGTGCAGCAGGGACAGCACATAGGTGTGCTACAATTGTGGATTACGAGACGTCTGTACGCTGATAGGACAAAGCAATAATACCATGATTGGGCAGGCATCGCAGGAGGCTGATTAATACTTGACGCTCGAGCAATTGTGTAGTGTGACTCGTCAGCTCCTTAAATATGCCGCCCTGTGCGGCGACAACCAATCGCAACGCAGGAGCTTCCTCCAATGATCGCAGATGGGGCGCGGTAACACGGAGCCTGGGTCACGCCTTAGCTACATTGCAGCTACATCGCCGGCTGTTCAGAGTTCCCTTCTGTAGCTTCTTTACACGCCGATACAGCTCGCTGCAATCGGCTTTGTAGCCATCTGTTTTCGAGCAGTGCTCGGAAACAGATGTATCTGTTGCCGGCTGTCATGTCCCGTCTTCACACGCCGCTACTACGGGCTATATTGGCGCTACAAGCTACATTTGTAGCCTGTAGCGGGTTGTATCCATCCTGTTGTAGCGGCGTGTAAAGGTACCCTAAGTGATTGGTAGCTCCCGCTATATGCTCATGTAGAAGGCTGCAAATGACAGCCCTTAACTAGGACCTCCTACGAGATTCTAAAATGGCAGAGTGTGGCCACGCTGTTTGTGCAATACACATAGAAATAAATGGAAATTATAGAAGCAGAGTAGCAAGGCAAGAAGCAGATATCCGAAACAGCTCAGCTAGCCTTTCTGGGCTTTTTGTGCCACTTCAATAGAAATGAATGGGAGCTAACTAAGTAGCATAGCACATAGGCACTCCACTGTTTTCATAACCCCACTTCTGATGTCTGATGGCTGGGACCTAAAAGTTATTTAATCTCAGCTTTAAAAGGCAAACATTTATGTCACAAAATCGATCACAGTGAATTGGATATGTTCAATATTAGTCGATGCGATCGCTCATATCCTAAATTGAAGTTTTGACAGGCACCTGATGGAGTATTTCCCTCTGTGCATCTGTTATAATATGTGGGTCTTTTAAAAAGAGAATAAAATTCAGTATGAAGCCAGACTTTTTTACTTGGCCACACTTCTACTCTATGGAAGAGAAGAACTATAAGAATTAGCTGTACTAGGAATTGTCAATGTCTTCTACATTATTATCGACAGTCAGATAACTGACTACACAATGGGCATGAAACAAACTAAGTATACTGTACATTTACATGTTAAAATGGCTCACTTTAGTAGGTTGTGCTACAGTAGAGACAACATGAATGAAGCTTTTTGTGCTGCCAGGTTGTCTCGATTCTGTGAGCTGATGGAACCGCAGCGCTGCACCTGGATGAGTACCGTAAGTCTTTTGAATTACTGAGGAAATGTATCTGACCTCCAAAATGAGCACTAAAAACTCATCTGCATTCTTGTTCTGGTCCAAAAGAAGATGAATGTTTCTTATAAAATCTTTTATTTATTAATATAGTCCAAAGCACAACACGTTTTCTAGTGACCTGCTCCTATGTACAATGACTAGGCTGTATGCTAACACATATGGTGAACAGTTTAACTGCAACCGTAAAGGGTGCCAAGTTCAATATTCAGATTACGACCACATATTTACAAGTAATATTTAAAATATCAGAAAACAATATAATTCATACTATACAGGCAAAAATGATTTATTGAACATCAGGCTATCAATAATAATAATATTAATAATTTTGTTAAGCAAATATGAATCCCAGTTTTCCGAAATTGGTGGTTACATTGTAATTCCACTCATAGAGAGCCTTTAGCAATGCATCTCAGGACACTACGGCTTTAGCCACTTGTTGGAGCCTAATATCATTGATGCCTGTGCTCTACTAGCCAATTGTCCAATAACCAAGGAAGCCGCTAAGGTAAAAAAACCTGTGCATGCAAGCGATGGATTATGGCACCTGTAAACCAAGGACATAAGTAAACTTGATTAAACACGTGGGTCAGGATGTTAAGTAGAACGCCACTGAATGAGGAGCTTTATTTACTTAGAAGAAACTACTCAGGAGTTAAGGTCCTGTCACACATAACGATATCGTTAGAGAGATCGTTGTAACTGTGACGTTACAACGATCTCTCCAGCGATGTCGCTGTATGTGACATCTAGTAACGATCAGGCCCCTGCTGTGAGGTCGCTGATCGTTACATTCTGCTCTGGGTCATTTTTTGATCATTGGTTTCCCGCTGGTCAGCACGCATCGCTGCGTGTGACCGCGAGAAACCAGCGATCAGTGACCTCACAAGGCTGGTAACCATGGTAAACACCGGATATCCAGGCAGCGCACGCTTTCTCCATGCACTGCTTAGCGCTGCCTGTAAGCAGGGAGAACGCTGGTAACTATGATAAACAGCGGGTATCTAGACAGCACGCTGCGCCTGGATACCGGTGTTTTTCATAGTTACCAGCGTTCTCCCTGCTTACAGGCAGCGCTAAGCAGGGAGAACGCTGGTAACTATGATAATCAGTGGGTATCCAGGCAGTGCGCGCTGCGTAGATACCTGCTGTTTATCATAGTTACCAGTGTTCTCCCTGCTTAGCGCTGCCTGTAAGGCAGCGCTAAGCAGGGAGGACGCGGACATTGCCTTCAGCGATGTGGGAGGTGGCTCCCATGGCCCTGATCGCTGGGGAGATCTGCCTCTTTGACAGCTCCCCAGCGATCAGGTAATGACGCTCCAGCGATCCCGGCAGGTCGTTATTGCTGTCGGGATCGCTGGATATGTGAGACAGGGCCTTTACTGTCCAAAAATAATTAAACTTTATTGATTATAAGAACACATACAGGTAATGACACATATAGGAAATAAATGGTGAGGAGATTGCAAAGATATGCCACACCAGGGTAATAACAGGAGACTGGGCTAAGTCTCAGCTATTTCAGATACACATATTAAGGGCAAAATAGTCACAGAGAAATTGCAGGGTTATCAACCATTCATCCATCAGACTCACCCATAAGATTGTGAAGTGTGGCTGCTGATTCTGTGCCCAGTATCACTGCCTTAGTCCGTGGCGACCCCAACGCACGTTTCGCGTGGATGCTTTTTCGAGGGGTGTTTCTAGGAGCTGTGTATGCGATGAAGATTGTGTGTATAGTATTTCCAATTTAGAAATGGTGGAAAAAGCTATGCTGATTTTGATTTGGTTCTGGTGCTGTTCTCTACAGATATCAGGATACAATCCAGATCAAACTTCACATACCTGGATAGTAATATCTTTCCGAATTTTGGAGTGCACATTGCAAGATGTGGAAAGTGTACATTTCTTTTAATCAGACCACAGAAAAAAACTGTATAACAAAGTGTGGAAATGCCCTGCTATAATAGGTAACGGTGAGAAGCAAGTGCTAGTAAAAAACAGTGTTAATAACAGGGTACTTAGTTAATATGTTTTTTGCAAAAAATGTACGAAGCCGCTCTTCTGCTATCAGAACGGTCCCTATCTAACTAATTTAAAACCTGATCCTATGTGAACATGTGGAGCCCACTGGCATGGGGCACTCGGTGCCGGACCGGGGTGCTGCTGGGGGATGTCACGGCGGTCCTGGTCCGGACCGTGTCCCGGTCCCGCACAATAAATTGGGGGGTTATTTACAGGGGATTTGTCACTCGTGACGCCACCCACTATATGCGGCCAGTAATGGGGCCGTCGCTGCTGCAGAACCTCCGGGGATGATGGGTTAGCAGCTTGGATGGAATAGTTCCTGTGGGCAGAACTGGGTTCCCCGGGGCAGTGGTAGAGGTAGTTAAAGTCTGTGAGGATGTTATTGATGCTGCAGGAGAGTAGGGGTAGCAGTAGAGATGATAAGAGTAGAGGCAATGGCAGTCTATGAGGGCAAGTGGGGCTTCAGCATAAAGATGACACACACACTCACGGTTTCTGTTGTTCTTCAAGTCTTTACTGGCAGATGGTATAACACAGTATTGTCCACGGAGTCTGTACCAGGTTGCTCTCACCCTGACCGGGTCCTTGGCTTCCTACTTAAGCACTGTGTGTGGCCCTGCTGCTGCTTGTAGCTATACTGCTGGCCCTGTCTCTGCTCACGGGTACCAATATGCTGGGCAACTTGAGTCCTCTGTGTCACTGACTCCTTCGTGTTGCTTTGCTATGGTGTGGTGAAGATGGTGGACCTTCACTATGCCGGTGTTTACTGTCCTGTCTGTCTCAGGCACAGCCTCGGATCTGGTATCCGTCTTAAGCGCCTCCCCGGGGTCAAGCTTTTGGGGTAACTCTTTATCCCGGGTATGTTCCTCTGTTTCTCTGTCTCCTTTCCTCAAACCTCTCAGGACCTCCACTGACACTTAGCTCTGCTCCTGCTCCAGACTCAACTCTGAACTGAACTAACTATCACTTCTGCTCTGAGGTAAACAACTTAGCTCCTCCCACTAGTGCAGGTGCCAGCTAAGCTCCTCCCACTTTCTAGTGTAGTGTTGTGTGGGGATTAAACCTGTGTTGTTTCTGTGGCAATTTAACCCTTGGGGTGCCATAAACATACCTCATGGATGCAGGATGAAAACGGGCCAGAGTCCAATATGGACACAGTGTAGTAGACAGCACCTTATGTGTTTGGCTCAGAATGGGAGGGGTGGGCACTCCCTATCTTGCATAACAAGAAACTAAATGAAAACTTACAACTCAGCCAAAGCACAAAGTGAACAGGTCTGTAGGACCGTGTTTACACCACCGAATAACTAGACCACAGAAAAAACTGTGTAACAAACGCTTAGAAATACTCTGCTATAATAGGTAATAGTAAAAAGCAATTGCTAGTCAAAAACAGGTACTTAGTTAATACGTTTTTTGTAAAAAAGTCATTCTACCGACATCAAGATGACCCATATCAGAACGATCCCTATCTAACTAATAATTAAGCAGCAAGTTCCCATATTATTTTCGATGACCTGATGTTTATTATACATTTTCATAATACAATTCATGCTAGTCAGATAAAAATGATTTTTTTTCACATTTTAACTATTATATGTAAATATGTGGTCGTATCCTGAATATTGCATTTGGCGCTCTTTACTGTTGCATTTACACTCTTACCTGATTTGTTCGCATACAGTCTTGTACTGTTAGACAGGAGCAGAGCTCCAACACTTGTCGTAGGTTATACTTTGGTTTATCAATAAATAAAAGGTTTTTTAATATTCGTCTTCTTTTGGACCACAAGAATAATGCAGATGTGCTTTTAGTGCGCCCTTTTGGATGCAAGATAATTTTCCTGAGAAATTCAAAACATTAACAATAAACTCTTCCACTGCTGTTACTGAATACCATTTGCATCATGGAAAGTTAATCTATTTTTCTAGGAAAATTATTAATGGAAATAAAGTCTAAAACAAATCAATACTTGTCACTTTCTTTACATGGATCTTGATATTTCAATGCTCTGTTACCATGGAGATGTCAATATCCCAATTCTATACAATAGGCAGGTGAAGATACATGGAAACCAGTGCTCCGTTACCATTCGGTTGGGTGGCTGCAAACCTGCTGTGTAAATTTACTACTGTGAAATTGGCAAAGTACGGTAATTTAAAAACCAAACAATAGAATATCAAAATCCTTTGAACAAAACAAAAAATGTGAATGTCATATGTAAAGGCATTTTTTGCATAAAGGCATGCTTTGTCCATATGCATTATTAGGAAATCCAGCCATGTTAGAAAAGAGGGTGTCTCCTGCTCTAGTGGTTAAATGCAATGTTTGCATGAAGACAGACCTGTGGCAACCATTGGCAACCTTGGGTAAGTTTAGGAAATAAGAAATAAGTAACATAAAAAATAACCTGACAGTTTGTTAATTTTGGATAATCCTGATAACCACATAATGGTGTAGCAGAATCATTGAGTGGTAGATTTGGAAAGGACCTCCTGGTTCATCTGGTTCAACCCCCTGCTCAAAGCAGGATTCACTAAATCCTCCCACACACGTCTGTCCAGCCTCTGTGTGAAGACGTCTATTAAAGGGGAACTCGCCAAGTGGCAGCCTGTTCCATTCATTGATCACCCTCACTGTCAAAAAGTTTTATCTAATTTGTGTCTCCTGTCATTCAGTTTCATCCCATGGCTTCTAGAGTCTTATCTTGTGCAAATGAGAATAAGGCTGATCCCTCTACAGTTTGGCAGCCCTTGAGGTATTTGTAGGCAGGGGTGTAACAATTGAGGTCGCAGGGGTCGCGACTGCAACAGGGCCTGAAGTTACAGGGGCCCACACCTCCCGTCACCCACCGCCCCCTGCAACCCCAATCCCAGTGCCACTTCACTGTGCGGCAGTGCATTATAATAATTGGATGACTATGGGGGACTATGGGATGCATTATAATACATAGATGAGTATGAGGGTACATTGTAATATATGGAAGAATATGGGGATACATTATAATAATTGGAGGTGGTGCGAGGAAGACCATATATACCAGGATAAAGGACATATATATACGGGGCCCATACATCTGACCGATGTGTGTGCGTGTGGAGTGTGAGAGGTAGGGGCCCAGGTCTAAATTTTGCATCGGGGCCCATCAGACTCTAGTTACGCCAGTTTGTAGACAGTTATTAAGTCTTCTCTTAGGCTACGTTCACACATTGCATATTTTGCCGCGTTTTTTTACGCGCGCTTTTCAAAATACGCAATGTGCCTTTTGTCGGCCTGCAAAGTGAATGTGAAATTCACTTTGCAGTGCAGACATTGCGTAAAAATACGCACTGCGTACCCCTCTGTGACAGCTGTGGCCGCCCATTAGATTTCACAGTGTATTAATATACACTGCGAAATCTAAATTAAACAGAGGCAAATGTATGTAAAATAAAAAAGAATGAATACTTCACCTGTCCGACGCCTTTTCCTGCACTGGTCTCCGATTCCAAGTGAGAGGTGTACTGACAGGACCTGTGGTGATGTCAGAGGGGCGTTCCCGGGCACTCGCGGTCATGTGATACATATCACATGACCGCGAACAGCCAATCAGCGCTAGGAACGCCCGGAAACACCCCCCCTCTGACGTCACCACAGGTCTTCTCAGTACACCTCTCACTTGGAACCGGATAGCGGGAGAAGGCACCGGACTGGTGAAGTATTCATTCTTTTTTATTTTACATACATTTGCCTCTGTTTAATTTAGATTTCACAGTGTATATTAATACACTGTGAAATCTAATGGGGCTGTCACAGAGGGGAGGAGGAAGCAGGATTCTTTCTTCCCTCTGTGACATCACTGCGCTTTCTGGAGTAAAGAAAGCGCAGTGTGTGAAAGCCCCTGCGTATTTTGTTGCGCTTTTTTGCGCGGCCGAAAAACGCGGCAAAAAGCGCGCGCAAGAAAGCGCAGCAAAATACGCAAATGTGTGAACGCAGCCTTAGTCTTCCTTTTTGCAAGATAAACATTCCCAAATCCTGTAACTGTTCCTCATACGACATGGTATGGAGAACAATCACCATTCTGGTTGCTCTTCTCTGAACTTGCTCCAGTTTGTTGATGTCTTTTTTTAAACTAGACACAGTATTCATATGAGGTCTGACCAAAGAGGAGCCGAGGGTGATAATGATGTGATCTAGACTGTATGCTTCTGTTAATACATCCCAGAATTTTGTTTGCCTTTTTTGCTGCTGCATCTCACTCTTCACTCATGTTCAGTCTGTGATCGACACTGTGTGCAGAATTATTAGGCAAGTTGTATTGTAGAGGATTATTTTTATTATTGATCAACAACTATGTTCTGAATCAGCCCAAAAGACTCAAATATCAAAGCTTAATATTTTTGGAAGTTGGAGTAGTTTTTTTTTTTTTTTTTATAGATTTGTCTATCTTAGGAGGATATCTGTTTGTACAGGTAACTATTACTGTGCAGAATTATTAGGCAACTTAATAAAAAACTAATATATTCCCATCTCACTTGTTTATTTTCACCAGGTAAACTAATATACCAAATATACTCGTGTATGAGCCGACCCCCCTACTTTTGCCCCCAAAATTTGGGAAAACGTATTGACTCACGTATAAGCTGAGGGTGGACCCCAGCACAGGAATACATCAGTGTGGTATACAGCAGGTCCCCAGCATAGTATACAGCCCCAGCAGTGATGGTATACAGCAGGTCCCCAGCACAGTATACAGCCCCAGCAGTGATGGTATACAGGTCCCCAGCATAGTATATAGCCCAGCAGTGATGGTATACAGGTCCCCAGCATAGTATACAGCCCAACAGTGATGGTATACAGGTCCCCAGCATAGTATACAGCCCAGCAGTGATGGTATACAGGTCCCCAGGCATAGTATACAGCCCAGCAGTGATGGTATACAGGTCCCCCTCACAGTATACAGCCCCCCCTCACAGGATGGCCCCCGCATGCAGCGCTGCGCACATACATTACCTGGCTAGCAGCTGTCACCCTCCGGTGGCAGATCGCTGCTCCTGGCTCCGGGCTGCATATTCATCTGTGTCTTCCAGCTTGTGGCCGGGGCTCTTCGCGATGACGTCATTGCGACCCCGGCCGGTCATGTGACAAGCAGGAAGACACAGATGAAGATGCAGCCCGGAGCCAGGAGCAGCGATCTGCCACCGGAGGGTGACAGCTGATAGCCAGGTAATGTATGTGCGCAGCGCTGCATGCGGGGGCCATCCTGTGAGGGGGGGCGCCAAACTGTGAGGGGGGCCTTTATAATTGTACTGTACATGCACTGCTCTCCCCCCCCCCCCCCCCCTGCTGATGGGCGGGGGATGCAGTGCATATCATGAATATAATATGAGCGGCTCCACGTGACCTCTCCGCTCTATTGTCAGCCTCCCCAGCCTCCTCCAGCCCCCCAACCCCTGATCTCGGCCCCCACCAGCCAGCACAGGCACTGACTCGCGTATAAGCCGAGGGAGGGACTTTTCAGCCCAATGTTTGGGCTGAAAAACTCGACTTATACGCGAGTATATACGGTAACTGCACAAAATTTTGAAATAAACATTTCTGACATGCAAAAACAAAACCCCAAAAAATTAGTGACCAATATAGCCACATTTCTTTATGATTAATCTTCTGGACAAAGTACCTCAAAGTCCGCGCTGCTGCCAAATGGATACAGAAACCAGAAACAACGGAATGTCTGGATTAAAGTGATGAATTGGTTTATGTTCCAACGCGTTTCAGAGCCACCTACCGAGCTCCTTCCTCAGGGACATCAATATCACACTGAACACAGTCATATTTAACAAGGAAAAGGCACCAAAAGATGATGCGGACATGATTGCGGTGACATCAGCAAGTAGGGAGGATCCATACATTACGTCACAATGTATAACCACTACTCATATAAAATACAATCATTAGGCACAGGAATTTTTCAAAGAAGCGGATATAACAAATACAAACATATAGTGTCAAACATATTAAAGAAATAAAGATAATACTTTTTGAAATACAGGATAAAATAAAATGAAATAAAAGTCAAGCAATAAAAACAATGACAATAGCATTGGTTTTGCTCCATGGAAAGTAGGATAGAACTCATATAAATAGAAACCAGTGATCCATATCATGAATCGTATATGAGAAGTGTTCTGTCTGTTGTGCTAAACGTCCACATATTTATCCTCATGGAACAAACGGGGACAAAAATATCAGTAAAAAAAGCCTTCCATCCATAGATTCTGTCAATTGCTTGATCTGTTTATGATCAACATTGGGCGGCACGGTGGCTCAAGTGGTTAGCACTGCTGCCTTTGCAGCACTGAGGTCCTAGGTTCAATTCCCACCAAGGACACTAAGGACAACATCTGCAAGGAGTTTGTATGTTCTCCCCGTGTTTGCGTGGGTTTCCTCCGGCCATTCTGGTTTCCTCCCACATTGTAAAGACATACTGATAGGATGTTTAGATTGTGAGCTCCCAAGAGAGACAGCATTACTCATGTATGTAAAGTGCTATGGAACTAATAGCGCTATATAAATTAATAAATATATTATTATTATTTTCATTACACTGTTCTTATGTACAGTACAGTAAGTACCGTAAAAAGGAAAAAACTAGTGTTATAAAAAAAAGGTATCAATTGTAAAAAATGTGCAAAAACAGAACAAAAAACTCTGCAAAAATGTGGGTCGTTAGGAACATGGTATTACTGAATATGTAACAATAAAATAAACTGGAAAAAAGCGAAAATTGGGTCTTATCCTAAAAGCAGCTAAATTAGGAAAGGGAAGAAAGGTTCTCACCCAGGAGGGTTGTGAAGGGGTCGCAGTGCTCTCAAACACCTAATGATGATGGATGCAGCAAGTAGCAGAATACAAATATCAATGAAAAAAAACCGCACTGCCAGTAATACTGATCCACAGGATAAGTGTATCGTGATTTTATTACTCCACGCGTTTCTGGGATTGTAATCAACAGTAAACCACCGATATAGTTGAAGACATTGGTGGTTTTCTCTTGATAAAGGGGATTACAATCCCAGAAACACATGGAGTAATAAAATCACGATACACTTATCCTGTGGACCTTTATTCCTGGCTTTTTGGCCGTGCGGTTTTATACTCTTCTTTTCTTTGATATTTATGTTTGCCTTGTGGGATTAAAAAGTATGTGCAATCTGTTGATTCTGGTAATAATACATTGTGGTACTTCTGTACTACAACGCATTATCTCTCCATTGTCCATTTTTGTCAGTTAGCCAATCAGGCGGGATCTGATTTGTTGAGGTTTACGGCAAACAGGGAGGCCATTTTAAAGCCTGCCATTGCGCTTGAGGGTGCCAGTGGGCTGATAAATGGAGAGATCTCCCTTTGTCAGATTCCTGGCATGCTGCTGTCACTAGAGACATTATAGGGGTTAAGGTGCTGAGATAGGCAGTGTGTCCAGTCTCCGCACTGTATAGGAGCCGGTTGTGTATGTCACCTGGCTCCTGCTGCAGATGGTATGGGCACCACTCCTGTACTATCCATCCGGCATTATTGTATGCAGGTGATTACCTGAAGTCTGGATATAAAGTAATGCCCATTTGCAGGAAGGTGATAAAGGGAACTTTTTATAAGGTTTTTCCCCACCTAAAGCACCAGCAGTACCTAACGCCCAGGTCCAATCAGTGTGGAGATGCTGCAGAGCCCCGTCAAGCTTTTTATGACTTATTCCCCGGCTGTATGGCTTAATTGTTATCCCCAATAACAACAAGAGATAATCAAAAGCCCAGTCTCAAGGATGTCCATAAAGCTATTTAGGCTGTTGGAGGAGACGTGCATAGCTTGGGTTCACTCTGCAGCATTTCCATCATCTTGACTACATAGACGTAATTAGCATATTAAATCAGTGGGTGATAGAATACATTTTTAGTAAAATGACAAATTGTTTGGAGCTAGGTAGACTGATGCTTGCTCGTTAGATCTTTCCAAAGTCGTTTTCAGCAAACTAACATGTTGACAGGGTTGTAAAAAGACTGCAGGATGCACTAGCACTTTAAGGGTACCTTTACACGCCGCAACCGCGGCGAGGAATCTGACCAGCAGTCTGTTGCCCCGTCACCATCGCCGTGAAATTGCCTCACAATTGCGGTGTGTAATTGGGAAATTTGCCAGCGATAAAAAGGTTGCGCCTGGTTCCGATTTCACAGCACTGCTCCAAAATCAGCAATCATGAAGGCAAAGTTCCCTGCTTTTGGCGTGTGAAGGGGCGATAAGGATGGAATCTGCGTCACCTACTGATTTTCCGGAGGGTGCCACAGCGTGCTGGACACCACGCCCCGTCAGCGATGATTGGTCGTGGCTACTGTCTTCCCATTGGCTGTCAGTTGACACCGCGCCATGTTTTGGTCCCAAACTCCGAAAAGAAAATGGCGACATGTATTAGCCAGCCTTCCAGCGCAGGTTGCCCAATCATAGCGCTATTGCATTGTCCAATGAGCGTGTTTGGGGCGCGGTGTAGACCAGTCTGGCACGCCTATATTCTCGACTGCTCTACACATGTACGCCCACATTCCTTTGGGGATTGCGGCGTGTGAAGCAGCGAGGGAAGGCGGGCGGATGTTACCCGATGTTGGTGTGGTAATTTCCGGGGCGACACGTCGCCTTAGGTTGTGGGCAAAATTGCGGCGTGTAAAAGCGCCTTCGGCGATCTGAGGCAACCATGAAAAATGTGCACGCGCATGTTAGATTGCCTATCGCCGTCAAATGTTGCGGCGTGTAAAGGTACCTTAAAAGGATTCTGTCAGCAGATTTTTGCTACCTCATCTGAGAGCAGTATGATGTAGGCAAAGGAACCCTGAATCCAACAATGTATCACTTAAAGTACCGTTACACACAGAGATACATTGCTTGCAATTCACTGGTTGCAGTGAAATCATGGACACATTGTTCCATTTTGTTGTCGTGTACAAAATTCAACAATGTGTCCATGATTTCACTGCAACCAGTGAATTGCAAGCAATATATCTCTGTGTGTGACAGTACCTTCAGACTACTGGGTTCAGCGGTTCTGACACAGAGATTTAGCCATGCTGTGGAGCTGAAAAAGCTGCTTCCACCTAGACCAGGCTCACTATGTACAAAGTCTATATATACAGTGAAGTGCTAATCACAAAAGGGGGAAAATTGGGCAACATGGCATGAGCCAGCTAGTCACAGCAATGATAATGTCCTAGTGTTAACACTTAGTTTAAGTGAACATCACAATAGGTGGCATATGACACACAGTTGAATTTAGTATTT
The DNA here is from genome assembly GCA_033576535.1 of Allobates femoralis. NCBI lineage: Eukaryota > Metazoa > Chordata > Amphibia > Anura > Aromobatidae > Allobates > Allobates femoralis. The sequence continues at coordinate 54,852,714 of JARQOC010000012.1, forward strand.
TAACCCCTACCTCATGTAATCTTCAGATTACAATATACAAAACCTTTAAAGGGAACCTGTAAGGAGGCTATTGCTGCTCAAAGGGACAAGGATTTTTCCACATAACCTAAGAGCAGAGTGACATAAAGAGACCCTGATTCTATATAGTTCTCCATATAAATGAGCTGTGTATAATCCTTCCCTTAAGACAATTGGCAGAATTTTTTTGTACAATGTGTATAGGCAGAAAGCATCCACTCAGTGGTGTGGGTGGGGTTATACCGGCTCCGCATTTAGAGAGCTGCTAGATCTGCAGTAGAAAAAACTAATTTTATGGGAACTGCAGCAATCAGCCCAATAAGTGATACATCACTGGAATCTGGGTTTTTGCCCTAACATTATGCTGCTCTCATTTGGGGTAGCAAAAACCTGACGATTCCTTTAAGGTTTCTTATGGGTGGAGAGATGTTAGTCAGGGACGTAGCGTAACGATAAACTGTTTATTTTTTTTTGCAAGGAAAGCAAAAAATAAAATAAAATAAACTGAGATTAGAAGCAAAGAAAGCACCTGAGCTAAATTATGGCCACAATAGATCTTATTATGAACGGTCTACAAATTGTAAAGAGCGTTAACCTCCAGCCCACATGTACACATTACACCGTGGGACTGCTCTGGAGAATGGGTGCTCTCCAATCTGACTCATGATGTCATTACCCAATATTGTGAATCCCCGTCTGTTCTAGAAATCAGCGCATTGTGGAATGCGTCTCTCCATTCCGGTGCTGAGAGTTAAACGCTGATGAAATTGTTACAAAGCAGAGGGGTCCGCCGCACATTACGCCTCCCCGCAGCCAAGTGTAAAGTGTTTCCATGACAACAGTCATGCCTTACACTTCTCACTCCGTAGATGAAGCAAACAACAGGTGCATCTAAAATGTGGAGCCCCGGTATGGACGGCTCGGGTCAGGTAGGGTTTATGAGAAATGAAGTAATACTGTAAAAAAGGAAGACGAGAGTAAACATAGTAAATGACCTCTAATAGTCTTCCTCCATCTCACAGCATCACATTTCTGCACTTTTCTGTAATCTCATCTAATCATGTTATGGAATATGATCGATCCTAAGAAGAAAGCTTTTCTCTTTCCTGCTGCTCTGTGATGCTTTCCACTACCCGCGGTACAGCGAGGTCTAGCACATCTCAATGGAGGGATCAGGGCAGTTTCCTGCACAGGGGTTTCGTCTGGAAAGAAAAACTGTAAAGGTACATTTACACACTGCAACTATCACCTGCGATCGGTATCAACCAAACGTGCGCGTGCACGTTTTTGACGGCTGATACCGATCGCCGATGCCGCATGTACACGCCGCAATTGCGCCCTCAACCTGAGGGAACGTGGTTCCCCGGAAGTTGAGACTGATCCTGTGGGAAACATTCGGTTGAATTTCGTCGCCGCTTTACACGCCACAACCACCAAGGGAATGTGGGCGTACCTGTGCAGCGCCTCAAGAACATAGGCGTGACAGAGTTGTGTATTCCGCGCCCCAAACACGCTGATTAGACAACGCAATAGTGTCATGATTGGCCAGCCTGTGCAGGAAGGCTGGCTAATACATGACGCCATTGCAATTGTGTAGTATGAATGGTCAGCTCTTTAAATATGGCGCCCTGTGCAGGGACAGCCAATGGTTACACAGTAGCCCCCACCAATCATCGCTGATGGGGCGCGGTATCCAGCACGCTGTGGCACGCCTCTGGAAAATCACTAGGTGACGCAGATTCCATCCAGATACCCCGTTTACACGCCACAACCAGGGCAATTCACCTTCAGGGTTGACTCTGATTTTAGAACAATGCCCAGAAACTGCAACCGGGATCAACTTCGAAAATCACAAGCAAGTTCCCCATTTACACGCTGCAATTTCGTAGCAACTTCAAAGCAACCGTGATGAAAATCCCGATTGCGTAGCAGTTGCTTCATTGCAGTTGCGGCATGTAAAGGTACCTTAAGCGAGCAGCAGTGCTTCAGCCATGAAATAGTCATACCCTGGCCCTGGAGTCTGGGGGGGTAGCAAGGCCCATGTGGCCACAAGGTGACCAGGACCTCCTCTCATACTCAGGGATCTGTGGGGGACTTTGTATTGGAACACTAAGGGTATGTGCACACTGGCCGTGTTTGTGCCGGTGGGCGGCTGGGCGGACCCGCCAGGAAGCTCTGCAGCCGTCCACCGGCTTCCTGGCGGGTATGTGCGGGGGGTGACGGGCAGGTGCCGGGCGGGTGCACAGCGGGTTAGCGGCGGCGGTTATGCAGCGGCTGGAAGCAGCACATGATTCTGCTTGCAGCCGCTGCAGAACCGGCCGGTTTATAGAACATGCACATTCGTTGCTAACCTGCTGGGAACCCAGCGGTTTAGCAACAGATGAGCATGTGTAAACCGCCAGTGTGTGCACACCGGGTGTCGGTTTCCATAGGTTTTAATGTTAACCCAAAAGCCGCTTTTGGATTAACATAAATTTACATAAAACTCAGCGGTTTCCGCTGCTAAACCTGCACAAACCCGGCCAGTGTGCACATACCCTTAAGCTTCAACTTACACCACTGACTTCAGCCCCATTATTTTGTGCTGAAAAAAAAATGCTTCCTATAGTGAAGAATGGCGTAGGCCTGCTGATGCCCTGGGTTTGTGTAGTTTCCTTTTGCACTGGAAGCTTGCAGCATTTGAAGGGCAAGATGGATGTAGGTATCAGGAACTCTTAGTAAAAAAGTAATGATTTCTGTAAGGAAGCAGAAATTGGGTGTCATTAAACCATACTTTGTACTTTCTGACAAGACAGTGGTTCTGGAGTAGTTGTCAAATATTTAGGATTTGAAGAAGGTAGTTCCAGAACGCAAAGTCAAGAATATTTGTGTACTAGAGGTCATTGCCCATAAGGAATACATGTAGATTCCTCAGGAACACTTCCAGAAGTTGGTGTCTAGATATTCATCACGCCTACAGCCGATCTATCCGCCAAATATGCACAACTAATTACTAAAGATGGGCTTCTGAGATTTCAGTAGTCATTAATGTGGCATTTTCTGTTGATTTTGGAGAAAGTACATCTTATATTAGTTGTGTTGAGCTATTTTAATAGCCATTGTATCATTGATTTATTGTAAACCGCAGAAAATTTTCAAAATTTGCTAATAAGCCTAATTTGTAATAGAGGTTGACTAATTTGGATGTTTGTCATTTTTTATTGACTAAATAAAAGTATTTTTCCTACAAATTAGAGAAGTAATACATTTGCATTTGTATGGTTCATTTTTCATAATGTGAAGAAATACAAATACTTCTATAAATGTGATATTTCCATAATAGTAGCAACTTGTAGGATAACATTATCATGTCATTTATACCACATTGGGAAATCCATAAAAACAAAATCCAAACACTCATTGGTTGAAGTGCTGTGCTTATTTTTCCATTTCTTTCCAAAAAATGTAAACACTATATATACCCCTGTCACAAGGATAATGGACAAAGGTTGAAGAATAACAGTGATGGGCAAAGGCAATCAGAGAAACTAGTCTGACTCTTAGACTGGGGGTCCCTAGCTGACCCTGTTCCCAGAGAAGTACCTCTAAAGGTGAGGATGTCTGGGCTGCCACCCTTGCCCTGTTCCTAACCAGCCCTAGGCTAACACTCCCTCACCTCTACCCAGGGACTAGAATAAGCACAGCAACTCCCACTCAGGATAGCAATCTCCAGGAAAGCTACAGAAGAGCTTCAGCAGAAACTGCAATAGCATCCACACAGCTCACTGTCATGGAGAGCATGAACTCCATCAGCGACATCAGGTCATGGGACTACTTAGAAGCAGGGGGAGTGGTCAACCACATCACCTGATACACACAACAACAGCAACTGATACTGCAGAGCCACAACAACTAATACTGCAGAGCCACAGCAACATAAATTAACCCCTAAGCTACAAAAGAGAACCTACTCCCAGTTAACTACTCGCACTGTGGAGTAGTTCACTGAAACTGCACAGCAGTCTACACATGACAACCCCAAAATGATGCCATAAAAATGTAAATTGTGCCGTTAAAACAAGCATTCTTGTATGGCTGCACCAATAGAAGAGTGATAAAAGTTATGGATTTCAAAATACAAAGTTGAGAAAACTAAGATAAATTGCTGCATTCTGAAGTCCCAAACTAGACCATGTCCTTAATGGGTTCATGTCCGCTACACTCAGTGTGTATTCACACAGCTTTCCTCACAGGACCGTCTGTCCAAATGATCTTTAACCTGATGGAAAATTGCTTTGACAGCCATCTGCTATTCTGATTGGCCAAATATTTTATTTATCCTTCCGTTCTTCAAGTCATCTTTTAGTTTTTGAAGAACAGCATATTGTTCATCTAGCTGTATGCTTTAAAAACATTTGCATGATGAGTAGTTTAATGTTACTGAACCTCTTCACAAACACATTTTAAATAAGAAAAAAACACAAAAGGAATAATAAAACAAATATAACAATATGTATGTCAGTAGCAGAATATTGTTTCCTTCTTTTAAAGTATGGTTCTCAAGTTTTATTTATGAAATAATATCTTGTCTTAATATAACATAGTTGTAACTATGTAGTCTTCTGTCTCCAAAATCCTAACTGTAAATCTCTAACTTTAATAGGACGTTCTCTAGAGAAAAATACCTTTGGAAGTGAGTCTGTGACTGTTTTTTTTTTTTCCCACTAAATCTGGGAGCAGAATAATGTAGAGACCCTGATTATTATGTGTCATTTACTGGGCTGTCTGCTGTAGTTTTGATAATCTAGGGCTAACAAAATAGTTGTTTTATCAGAGAACTAGTAACATTGCTGCCATGTAGTCCTCCATATTCATGAGTTCTGTATAAACACCAGTGATTTCTTAAAGAAGAAGTTTGGATGCACTTCGAAACTCTTAGTAATAAACCACCTTTAGGGGCCTTTCACACTTGAGGTCTTTTCCTGATCTGGAAGATCAGGAAAAAACCTGATTCTTATGCTGGCTTCACACCACGGTGTGATCCGGTCCGGGGCTGTCCGGTGTAAACCAGACAGCCCCGGACCGGTTTTTGGCCCCATAGTAGCCTATGGGGCCAGATGGAGCCGGATGGCAGCTCTCTGCCATCCGGCTCCATCCAGCCCCATAGGCTACTATTGGGCCAAAACCCGGATGAATCCGGGAGAATTCGGATTATTCTCACCGGACACAAAAATGTTGCTTGCAACGTTTTTGTGTCCGGGGAGAAAAATCTCCCTAAATAGCCGGATGCCGGATCCGCCCGGATTGTCTCGGATTCTCCCGGATCCGGGGCAATCCGGTTCTCCCTAACATGTGAGCCTATGGGGCCGGATTACCCCGGTCCGGGCGAATCCCGGAACCGGATACCAGCGGCTGCACGCCGCTGTTGTTTCAGGACGCGGCTAGCATGGAGTCTTGAAAAATCAGCAGCTGCGGCTGCAATTACAGCCATCCGGCTGCACACAGGACTGGAGGGCACATTTGGCCCTCCGGTTCTGTGTGCTGATCCGGTCCGGGGCTGTCAGGTTCATGCCTGACAGTCCCTGGATCGGATCACACCAACCTTACAGGATTCATTTTTTTGCCCATTCATCTTAATGATTTCAGGAAAAAACCTGAAGCAACAATATTCTACCTGAAATCATTAAAGTGAATGGGCAAAAATATGAATCCTGTAAGAATCACGTTTTTTCCTGATCTTCCAGATCAGGAAAACAACGCAAGTGTGAAAGGCCCCTTATTTGACAATCATTTCGACTTGACCTTCATCTTTTAACATCAGCGCAGATTTCTTCCACAGTTTTATCCTGGTACCTGCATAATATGCACAAATGGTGAAAACATGGTACAGTGGTGAACCTTCCCAGGAGTGGCCGGCCAACCAAAATTACCCTAAGAGCGCAGTGACGTCTCATCCAAGAGGTCACAAAAGACTTTACAACAACATCCAAAGAACTGCAGGTATCACGTGCCTCATTTAAGGTCAGTGTTCATGACTCCACTGTAAAAAAGAGACTGGGCAAAAATCGCCGCATGGCAGTTTCAAGACGAAAACCACTGCTGAGCAAAAAGAACAAAGGCTCGTCTCGGTTTTGCTAGAAAACATCTTGATGATCCTCAAAACTTTTGGGAGAATACTCTGTGGACTGACGAGGCAAAAGTTGAACTTTTGGAAGGTGAATGTCCATTACATCTGGCATAGAAGTAACAGCATTTCAGAAAAGGAACATCATACCAAAAGTAAAATATGGTGGTGGTGTGCTGGTCTGGGGCTGTTTTGCTGCTTCAGGATCTGAAAGACTTGTTGTGGTAACTGGAACCATGAATTCTGCCGTCTACCAAAAATCCTGAAAGAGAATGTCCATCCATCTGTCTGTGACCTCAAGCTGAAGTGCCCTTGGGTTATGCAGCAGGACAATGATCCAAAACACTCCAGCAAGTCCACCTCTGAATGACTTAAGAAAAACAAAGTTAAGACTTTGGAGTGACCTAATCAAAGTCGTAACTTAAAAGAGAGATCCAGAAGAAAAAAAAGGGACAACATGTCTGTGTAAACAGAGCATCGGCTTTTTTTCCGTCTTCTCTTTGGAAGGGGCGAGGCAGCCGATGTCATGCTGATTGACAACCAGCAGCCCGCTGCCTAGTTGAAGAAGCTGTCTCTCAATCAGCTTGACATCGAGTATGATGCAGTCAACAGAGGGTAGAAGCCGCCCCTCTGTAGACGTGATGTCAGTGGAAGCTGCAAAATCGCTGACCGGAGCGGTCTAAGACTGCGCCATGTCGGGGGTGAATGGTGCAGTTAGTGCTTAGGCATTTTTTTTTTTTTTTATAAATCCTGGATAACCCCTTTACTCCAATTAAGAAGCGCATGACCTTAAAAAGGCAGTTCAAGCTTGGAAACCCTCCAATGTGGCTGAATTGCAACAATTCTTCAAAGACGAGTGGCCAAAATTCCTCCGGAGTATTGTAAAAGACTCATTGCCAGTTATTGCAAATGCTTGATTGCAGTTGTTGCTGCTAAGGGCAGCCCAATCAGCTATTGGATATAGGGGGCAATCACTTTTTCACACAGGGCCCTGTACGTTTTGATTCCTTTTTCCCTTAATAATAAACACCTTCTTTTATAAACTGCATTTTGTGTTTACTTGTGTTATCTTTGTCTAGTGTTTAAATTTGTTTGGTGATCTGAAACATTTATGTGTGACAAACATGCAAGAGAGTAATTAATCAGGAAGGAGGCAAACACACTTTCACACCACTGTATTTCATGGATTCCATAATATAAACGTGTGAGGCATAATTCTGAATGTGACTGTCCTTTACATTTTGAGGTCATCTTGTCAGGTAAAAAAAATATCGAAATGGATTAATAAAATAACAAAAATTAAAGGCATGATACTCCTCTCACTGATCCCCAATGAGATCTTGACATGAACATGTGACCAATGAAGCCATTGAGTAGCTGCACCTGTGATCCATAGGGCAAAATGCTTTCCTCAAACCTTTACATGAAAGCTTATTACTATGTTATTTTAGTAGATTTCTTTGGTCATTTAGTGTAGAATGTTTATCTTTGTCTTAAGCTACATATTCATAAACATTTAGATTGGGCTTTACTGATCTATTTAGTTGAATACCAAATCATTAATTGAATCAACTTGATATTTTGTGCTAGCCCAGTCTATGGGTGGTTATCTGGGCCATTTTTGCCTCTGTGGCTGAGCACTTATTGGCAGGTAGTTGCTAACTACTTACCTATTCTACCCGGTGACAAACTCTTCCAGCTCAGAGCAGTGATGGACAGCACCTGCTTGTGGTTCTTCACCTTCTGGTGATGTCATGTTGACAAATCAGTTCCTTTTCTTCCACTCAGCTCTGTAGACAGGGCATTATTGCCGATAACATGCTCATTGACAGCTGGCTTCTCTATGGGGAACAGGCTGTCAATCAGCATCACATTGGCAGAGCAGAGCGGAAGAGAAGCAGCTGCTCTGTCAACATTAGGTCGAAAGAAGATGGATAATCACTGTCTGAGCTGGGAGAGATCGTTTAAGGGCAATGAGGCAGGTAGTTAGCAACTATATGCCAATAACCTCTGAGCCCCTCATTAACCCTGCTGTTCTGTTTGGGTCTACTATACACTTATAATGTTCCGGTCATTTTTTACCAGACTTAATAAAATCTTGTTTTTTAGCTAATTTAAGTGTTATATTTGAATACCTGTTGCATTATTAGACTGTATGTGAACATGGCTGTTCATAAAAAATAAAAAAAATGAAATAAAATATTTCAAATTTGGTCATTTTTGACCGAACAGAACAGCAGGGTTAAATAAAATTGCTGCTCATTCATGGGACTTGCATAGCAATAAATAATAATCTTTGACTTTTATGTTACATGTCAAGTCTTTATAATCTTTCTTTGTAGTCTCATTGACAAGGCTTTAACACTATGGTTACCTAAGTAAACCATTTTAACTTTTGACCCTCAATATGTGCTAAGAATAGAAGAAACTATTGACCTGTGTTACAGCAGATCATACAGCTGTTAGGGGTCTGTGCAGGAAGCTTATGAGCTAATTTAGCAACACTTCCTTTTATATATGATCTGCTTGTCTTGTGTGCACTTAGCTGCTTTCTTGGCTTAACCGTTCAACCTTCGACCCTGACTGTGAACGCACACACTCAGTAGAGCTTACCAGCTCCCTGCAGGTCTGTACAACAGAGATAGTCTAAATTATAAGTATATTTTTATGCAGAATTCAAAAGAAAATGTTGCACCTCTGTTTGATTTTGATAAAGGCAGAGTCATATGGGTCCTTTAGACTTTTTCTATGTGCTTTACTGCAGCACCATACACAGAGTGCTGAGTACCGATGTAATCATGTGCACAGCCATGTGATCAAGGGGAGCTTAGTATAATAAATTGATCACTTTATCCAGAAATATTTCACTAACTGCCACAATTATTGAAATTAACTATTAGGCCTACTAGAGCTAGAGAGTGACAATGCTGTCTGTCTGCAGAAAAGGTTGGCATTACAGAACCATGCATAATAGGGAAAAAATTGGATAAACCAACAGGGGAATCTGTATTCTCATTTACCAATATGCATAAATATTTCTTCCTTATGCTTGCGTTAAAAAAAGAAGTTTGAACACCTTCTCCCCCTGGCAGCAACCTTTTATTTCATAGACCTCTGAACTTTATCATAGTGTTCTTTCAACCATTATAGCTGATAACCATGACTGTGGCCACTTTTAAGTGATCTTTGTTTCACTCTTCTGAGAACTAGTTTCGAGGACCATGACCCCAAATTTGTAAGTGCCGCCTCATTATGTAATTTTAATGACAATAAATATTGCTGTATTATTAAAGCAGGGTTTGTTTGTTTTTATTTTGCAGCCAGAATGGTCTCGATAATCCATGTTCCTTGTCCCTAGTAATATACTTACCAGTGCATTGTTTCTATTCTTCTTGGCGCCACTTCTGCCTCGTTCTGCCATCTTATGACCAGAGGTCAGATTTAATGGTCACAATCACTTGCTATAATTCTATGAGTGCCTCGTTCTGGCATTCCTAGACTTGTTCCACTGCTAAGTAGAGCTTTAACCCTAGAACGCATACCCATAGAAATCTACACATTCACGCACCTGGGGCCTTTTAGGCCCGTTTTCAATTATCATGGAATAACTAAAAAAAAATACTTTTCAAAGTTTATTGCAAAGTAAGGATGCATTCCCACTAGCGCTGGAGTCCACCAGGACGGGATTCCGTAATGGATCTGACCTCCTGGTGACCCCAGCTAAGGCTGGCGGACGCATACCTGGGGCCTCGCAGGCCTGCCAGGTTACCTGTTTTCTATTTTCTGTAAAATTACTTTAGTTAGATTTTTGAAACTCTAGGTATTCCTCAGGTATATAGTTGTTAGTAATTTCCAGTTGTTCATATATTTTTATGCTATTGGCATTTCGGTATAACAACCTTTTTTTGGGACTACCCCATATTCACGCACCTGGGACCTTTTAGGCCTGTGTGCAAATAAAACGGAATAACTCAAATAAAAATACTTTTCAAAATTTATTTTACAATTGCAAAGTAAGGATGCATTCCCAGTAGCGCTGGGGTCCGCCAGGAGGGGATCTGACCTCCTGGTGACCCCAGCTAAGGCTGGCGGAATGACTGTGCCATTGTAATTTTAGATGTCAGTAAACTAAAAGGAAAAAAGAAAAAGATTACAATCAGGCTTGTGCACTGTAAACAGTATGTGATAAGACTCTTTGTTAGGGTCGCAGCACACCAAGCGATATAAAGCAGGTAAAGTGCAGCCCCCCTCCTCTTACCTCCAACAGATCACTTTCTTGTAGTGCAGTAGAAGCCTCTGGTTTTGGAGCTCAGAAAGTTTCTATTTCCAGACAAAAGAAAGCTGACTTCTTCCTCCAAAGCTCCAGCAATTAGGACAAAAAGACCTGTGATGAGGTCAGAGACACATGACTTTGTGAGGGAGCCTCCCTTCCAAGATCACATGACCATGTTGTCATGCAGAATCCACACTCTTCCCAGGGTCATAAAAGTTCTTCCCCAGCAACAATACAGACAAAAAGACTGAATATCACATGTAAACCTAGTACGGGCCTAAAAGGCCCCAGGTGCGTGAATATGGGGTAGTCCCAAAAAAAGGTTGTTATACTGAAATGTCTGTAACATAAAAATATATGAATAACTGGAAATTACTAACAACTATATACCTGAGGATTACCTAGATTTTCAAAATTCAAACTAAAGTACTTTTACAGAAAATAGAAAACAAGTAACCTGGCGGGCCTGCGAGGCCCCAGGTATGCGTTCTAGGGTTAAGGGGCGCAATAAATGACAAAAAGAAGGTATCTAGAAAATTAAAGCAAAAGGGCAGTTTTGAGGCATTAATAATTTTAGAAAATGAAATTGTAAAAAAGCAAATGAATATAGCAAAGATTGAGACAGAGACTCCTTCTCAGAGAAAGTAAGAATAATCCAAAAATATTCTTCAACCGCATAAACAGTAAGAAACTCAAAAATTATAGTGTCGGCCCCCTCAAAAATAATCTGGGTGAAATAGTGGAAGAGGATAAGAATTAAGGAGTGCACCACTCAAAAAGGATCTCTTCTGACATACAAAATCAGGCAGACCTATAACACTAAACACTTTATTCTCAAGCCCTTTATAAAGCCACTTAGAATACTGTGTGCAATTCTGGTCTCCGGTGTATAAGAAAGACATAGCTGAACTAGAGCGGGTCCAGAGAAGAGCGACTAAGGTTATTAGAGGACTGAGGGGTCTGCAATACCAAGACAGGGTATTAGAGGACTGAGGGGTCTGCAATACCAAGACAGGTTATTAGAGGACTGAGGGGGTCTGCAATACCAAGACAGGTTATTAGAGGACTCGGGGGTCTGCAATACCAAGACAGGTTATTAGAGGACTGAGGGGGTCTGCAATACCAAGACAGGTTATTAGAGGACTGAGGGGGTCTGCAATACCAAGACGGGGTATTAGAGGACTGAGGGGTCTGCAATACCAAGACAGAGTATTAGAGGACTGAGGGGTCTCCAATACCAAGACAGGTTATTAAAGGACTGAGGGGTCTGCAATACCAAGACAGGTTATTAGAGGACTGAGGGGGTCTGCAATACCAAGACAGGTTATTAGAGGACTCGGGGGTCTGCAATACCAAGACAGGTTATTAGAGGACTGAGGGGGTCTGCAATACCAAGACAGGTTATTAGAGGACTGAGGGGGTCTGCAATACCAAGACGGGGTATTAGAGGACTGAGGGGTCTGCAATACCAAGACAGAGTATTAGAGGACTGAGGGGTCTCCAATACCAAGACAGGTTATTAAAGGACTGAGGGGTCTGCAATACCAAGACAGGTTATTAGAGGACTGAAGGGTCTGCAATACCAAGACAGGTTATTAGAGGACTGAGGGGGTCTGCAATACCAAGACAGGTTATTAAAGGACTGAGGGGTCTGCAATACCAAGACAGGTTATTAGAGGACTGAGTGGTCTGCAATACCAAGACAGGTTATTAGAGGACTGAGGGGTCTGCAATACCAAGACAGGGTATTAGAGGACTGAGGGGTCTGCAATACCAAGACAGGGTATTAGAGGACTGAGGGGTCTGCAATACTAAGACAGGGTATTAGAGGACTGAGGGGTCTGCAATACCAAGACAGGGTATTAATGGACTGAGGGGTCTGCAATACCAAGACAGGTTATTAGAGGACTGAGGGGTCTGAAATACCAAGACAGGTTATTAGAGGACTGAGGGGTCTGCATACCAAGACAGGTTATTAAACTTGGGGTTATTTAGCTTGGAAACACGAAGCCTCAGGGGTGATCTTATTACAATGTACAAATATATGAGGGGACAGTACAGAGATCTTTCTAAGGGACAAGGAGGTATCCTCTACATCTGGATGAAAGAAGGTTTAATCATATCAAAGACGCGGATTCTTTACTGTAAGAGCAGTGAGACTATGGAGCCCTCTGCTGTATGAGGTTGTAATGAGTGACTCACTACTAACATTTCAAGAGGGCTGGATGACTTTCTTGAAAAATATAATATCATGGGTTATAGGCACTAGCTTCAGTGATAGGATGTTGATCCAGGGAACTAGTCTGCCATATGTGGAGTTGGAAAGGAATTTCTGCCCCAATGGAGTTCTTAGTGTTGCCCCATGGGTTTTTTTTTGCCTTCCTCTGGATCAACATGTTAGGCTATAGGTTTAACTGGATGGATTTGAGTCTACCTTCAACCTTAAAAACTATGACAGTACATTGAGAAGTGACATCTGCTCCAACCAGATAATACAGAAGCAATCCAACTAGTCACAACTAGTAGAAGATGACCAGAGTGGTGCCGAGACCAGAATATGGTAAGAATATTATTATGGGCAGAGTGTATACATTAGTAATACCAGCGCAGGAAAGGTAAGGAGCCCATTTATGGGTAAAGTGAAGCTTTTCCAGAAAGATGATGTCCCATTGTCAAACCTGACCCTATAGAAAGGCAGCGCGGTGTTACCCGGCGTACACAATGAGGTGCCGCCATGTGGTTATCATTCTATAAAGAGCATTCTTAACAGTCGGTTACCCTAATGAATTTGTCTGTTTTTTAAGTTTTATTTATTCATCTCCCAGTGTGATTTATTATATATTTACATATTAACAGAATCTCCAAGCTGTGTTGAAAGCCGCCTCAGTGCTCCCATTAACATATCATTAATCAGACAGGAGCACAAACAGAAAATGTTTCCATTTACACCATTTATTTGCATTTACATGCCAAACAGAGATAATGTTTTTCTGCTCTGCTGGGTTGGGAAGTTGAGCATTTGTGGAGCGGAGGCTGGCGGGAGTTGAGAGGTGAGCCATGATGCTGAGTACCAGGGGAGCAGCATTAGCGCACAGTCACCGAGGTGCTGATCACAGCCACCGTAGTGTTCACGACCGGCGAGGGTGAAAGATTTGTTACTGTAGGTAGGACTGTGTCCGTATTGGGATAATTGCATTGTGTAGATAACAGAACCTGAACTAATAAGATCAGTAGTGAAGTGTCTGATGAGATGTGAGCTCGTTCATTAGCCAGGAGTCTCCACTTATAACTGCTGATGATGGAGTCGTCCTGTTCATCAATATAGGTCTTATGGGTGAACTTTTTCTATTTTAGTAGCTGCGTGATGTTCAGTTTAATCTTTAAAAATAACTTTTATGGGCCATCCAGAGTGATATTATCATTAGTTATTATTAAAGCGCCATTTATTGCATGGCACTTTACATGTGATTATCACACAGGCTTTACCCACATATCTACTTACATAATCTCCAGTTTTTCGTTTCCGGCCACTGTGCCGCTATTCCAGAATCCTTTGCGGCGCTGCGAGCGATGGCGCGCATGCGCCATCGCGAGCCGCTGCTTCCCTTGCTGGATGCCGCCATAGCGGCACAGTGGCCGCAAATCAAACACTCCATACCTACTGCATCCTCTACCTGCCCGCTCCTAGAACTCCGCCTGGTGAACCCCTGCCTGCTCCCTGCACTCCTCATCGCTAACCCCACACTTTTGCCCCCACCAACCATCCTCCCCGCCGCCAATAACCCGCAACTTACGAGACCTCTGGTGACATCACTGTCATGGGCGGAGCCAGGTCACATGACCATGACGTCACCACAGGTCCTTAAGCCCCGCACGCAGAATGGATGCAGAAGCACCTAGGTAATTCTGCTGCATCCCACACCACCGTCAGCCCTGCATTCGCCCCGCACTCTGCCACACACTCACTCACCCTCCACTCACTCAACCTTCACTGACTCAGGCCACACTCACTGTGCCCTACACTCACTCTACCCCTCACTCAGCACACACTCACCCTGCACTCACTGAGCTCACAGTCACTCTGCCCTGCACTCTCTACATCTCACTCAGCCCGCACTCACCCTGCCATCACTAAGCCCACACTCACCCTGACCTCCACTCACTGAGCCCACACTCACTCTGCCCTCCACTCACTGAGCCCACACTCACTCTGCCCTGCACTCTCTACATCTCACTCAGCCCACACTCACCCTGCACACACTCAGGCCACACTCACCCTCTTCTCACAAAGCCCACACTCACTCTGACCTCCACTCACTGAGCCCACACTCACTCTGCCCTGCACTCTCTATATCTCACTCAGCCCACACTCACCCTGCACACACTCAGCCCACACTCACCCTCTTCTCACTAAGCCCACACTCACTCTGACCTCCACTCACTGAGCCCACACTCACTCTGCCCTCCACTCACTGAGCTCACACTCACTCTGCCCTGCACTCTCTATATCTCACTCAGCCCACACTCACCCTGCACACACTCAGGCCACACTCACCCTCTTCTCACTAAGCCCACACTCACTCAGCCTGCACTCACTCAGCCTACACTCAGTGAGCCCGCACTCACTCAGCCCGCACTCACTGAGCCCGCACTCACTCTGCCCTCAATTCAATCTGCCCTGCACTCACTAAACCCACATTCACTCTGCCCTGCACTCACTCGCCCTGCACTCACTGAGCCCACACTCACTCTGCTCTGCATTCTCTACATCTCACTCAGCCCACATTCACACTTCACTCATTTAGCCCACACTCACTCACCCTCCACTCACTCAGCCTGCACACACTCTGCACTCACTCAGCCTACACTCACTGAGTCCACACTCACTCTGCCCTGCACTCACTCTGCCCTGCACTCACTAAACCCACATTCACTCTGCCCCACCACTCACTCTGCCCCATCCTCACTATACCTACACTCTGCCCACCACTCACTCTTCCTGCATTCTGCCCCAGCACTCATTCAGCTCCGCACTCATCCATCCCCGCGCTCACTCAGCCTACACCATGGTTACCCTGCACTCACCCATGCCTCACTCATTCAGCCTACACCACGGTTACTCCACACTCACTCAACCTGCACTCACTCTGCCCGCACACACCTTGTACTCACTCACCCTGCCTGCTCAGCCTGCACTCACTCCACTCAGCCTGGAGCCGGCTCTGCACACTCACCTCGCTCACCTCATTCACCCTGGCGCAGGCTCAACAAGGAACTGCGCCAGTTCCTCATGCCGCCATCCTCTCCCGCCACATTACACTAAGCACAGAGGAGGGGGGCAGAGACCGAGGGGCAAAAATCAGCACGCAGGGGAAAGACAGCACAGGGTGAAGTAACAGCTGCTGCCCCCAGTGCAAAGACCCCGCCCCCATCTTGATGTCACCGCACTCCCAATGCCATAGCATCGGGCCCTGTATACTCTACTCCCCGCACTGCCCCCTCTATACTCTGCTCCCCGCACTGTCCCCTCTATACTCTGCTCCCCGCACTGCCCCCTGTATACTCTGCTCCCCGCACTGCCCCCTGTATACTCTGCTCCCCGCACTGCCCCCTGTATACTCTGATCCCCGCACTGCCCCCTGTATACTCTGCTCCCCGCACTGCCCCCTGTATACTCTGCTCCCCGCACAGCCCCCTGTATACTATGCTCCCCGCACTGCCCCCTGTATACTCTGCTCCCCGCACAGCCCCCTGTATACTCTGCTCCCCGCACAGCCCCCTGTATACTCTGCTCCCCGAACACCCGCCTCTATACACAGCCGCCTGTATACTCTGCTCCCCACACAGCCGCCTGTATACTCTGCTCCCCGCAAAGCCGCCTGTATACTCTGCTCCCCGCAAAGCCGCCTGTATACTCTGCTCCCCGCAAAGCCGCCTGTATACTCTGCTCCCCGCAAAGCCGCCTGTATACTCTGCTCCCCGCACAGCCGCCTGTATACTCTGCTCCCCGCACAGCCGCCTGTATACTCTGCTCCCCGCACAGCCGCCTGTATACTCTGCTCCCCGCACAGCCGCCTGTATACTCTGCTCCCCGCACAGCCGCCTGTATACTCTGCTACCCACAGAGCCACCTGTATACTCTGCTACCCACAAAGCCGCCTGTATACTCTGCTACCCACAGAGCCGCCTGTATACTCTGCTACCCACAGAGCCGCCTGTATACTCTGCTACCCACAGACCCCCTGTATACTCTGCTACCCACACAGCCGCCTGTATACTCTGCTACCCACAGAGCCACCTGTATACTCTGCTACCCACAGAGCCGCCTGTATACTCTGCAACCCACAAAGCCGCCTGTATACTCTGCTACCCACAGAGCCGCCTGTATACTCTGCTACCCACAGAGCTGCCTGTATACTCTGCTACCCACTGACCCGCCTGTATACTCTGCTGCCCACTGACTCGCCTGTATACACACAATTCATTTCACCGCGCTCCCGATGCAATTGCATCGGGCCTTTTTACTAGTATTTATATAATGCCTGGCATGTAACATTACTAATGTAAGCACAGAAAGAGATTATCACACATATATAGTGCCAATAATATTTCAAATTTTATTAAGTATCTTAAAACATACAATAAAATAATAATAAATAAGTAATTAAGGTTAGGACATCCAGAAATGTATCAATAAAACACTGCAGGTACTTTTAATTATTATAACCACACACTAGTTACACCAATATCTAGGAGACGAGATTAATATATATATATGTACATAGGTCTATTATGCTTGAACTTAGTCCAGAACAAATACAAATATGAATTAGCCAAGAACTAGTGCTCTACTTAATGGATTAGATGAAGATTTCTTGAAACGTGCGTTGGGGCAGCGAGGACATCGGAAACAGACTGACACCTGGTTGAAGGTACAGCAATAGCAGTTAAATTTAACCCTTAAAAACCCTCCTGTTATACTGCTTATAACTAGGATGAATGGTCTTTTCATATGCAATGATCCGTACCGCTTTAAGCTGGTGATACATGTGCAATGCCTTAGCTTGCCTTATATAATTAGGTGTGCCATTCAGCATTCATTAATTAGAGTAATAGTTCTATGATATACAGTACTTGTTGTGGAATCAGTGTAACTGTAGTAAACTACACATTTTGAGTGTGTCAGTGTGTATATATATATATATATAAATATATCTTAAATGTATTTCCTATATATTGGTATAACTAGTGTGTGGTTATAATAGGGGCTTTCATAATTGAAAGTACCTGTAGTGTTCTATTGAATCATTTCTGGATGTCCTCACATAAGATTCAGCAACCTTAATTACTTACTTATTAGTATTTTTCTATTGTGCATTTTAAGATGCTTGCTAAAATTTGCAATTTTAATGGCATAAATGACGTGTATGTGATATCCTTATGTAAAGAGTAGGATAACAGCCAGCAGCTGGCAGTTTTCATAGTGGCTTCATAATAATAATAATAATAAAGTAATATTTATTCACTTATAATAGCGCCAGTCAATTCCAAAGCGCTTTACAGACATCATCATCACTGTCCCCATCGAGGCTCAACAAAGACATAGTGACAGAGAATGTAGATGGAGTGTTGGAGGAAACCGGAGAATACAGAGGAAACACACACAAACACGGGGAGAACTACAAACTCCTGGTAGATGTCGTCGTCCTTGATGGGATTTGAACCCCAAACCCCGAGCAACAGTGCTGTATTTAATTTTAACTTGATTAAATATATATAAGTGATACTATTAGTTTATTTAGTCTTTTAAATATCAATTTCTTCATTTTGTTTATTTTTATATAAATAAGAACATCCCTGGCTGGTGCTCATATTAGAGATGGACACTTCTTCTCTATACTATCTGCAGCTGAAATAAGTAGAAGTTAATGGTCTGGAAAGTGATCAGATACTAATGCAGTTAGAGGGAGATACTGCAGCTCCTGTTTTCTCTTTATTAACCCCTTCTCACCAACCCAATTTTTGCATTCTGACTAAGCCCATTTTTTCAAATCTGACACTTCACTGTGATAACAAGTTTGCTATGATTTCCAATATTCCAATGGTCCTGGTAAATTTAGGTCAATATTTTGTGATTATTTATAAACCACTTAAAATTTGCCAAAATGTTGGAAATATTAGTAATGTCTAAACCTTTAGTTAGTATGGTTTTAAAACACATTATTATTATTCATTTATAGAGCACCATTGATTCCATGGTGCTGTACGTGAAAGGGGTTACATACAAAATACAATTTAGGTTACTGTGAACAGATTGACAATGACAGACTGGTACAGAGGGGAGAGGACCCCGCCCTCGCTGACCTACATTCTATAGGATGATGGGGAGGAGACAGTTGGCGGTTGCAACAGCGTCGGTCATGGTGAAGCCCCAACTCTGGTGTGGTGAGGTGCTGCTCTGGTGATGGTGAGGTGGCTGCTGGTCTTGCAGCTGTAACTTCAGAGATGGTTTAGTGCCATTGAAGATGGAGGGTGGTGGATAATCAGATGTGTTGGGGCACAGAATTCCAGAGGATGGGGATATTCAGGAGACGTCTTGGAGGCGATAAGGTGAGGAACAAATAAGTGTGGAGGAGAGGAGGTGGTGTTGGGAGGAACAGAAATTATGTGAGGGAAAATATTGTGAGACTAGTTTGGATATATCGGTAGGAGACAAGTTATGGACAGCTTTGCAGGTCAGTTTTAGTAGTTTAAACTGATTTGTTGGGGAATAGGGAGCCAATGGAGGAATTTGAAGAGGGGAGAAGCAGGGAGTAACAAGGAAAGAGGTGGATTAGTCAGGAAGCAGAGGTGAGGATAGTTTGGAGATGTGGAAGGGTGTTAGCAGTGAGGCCACAGAGAAGGATACTGAAGTAGTCAAGGCAGGAGATGATGCGTACAAATAGGTTGAGATTAGCAGATTGAGGTTGAGGAAAGGACGGATTCTGGAAATATCTCTAAGCCTCAGGCGACAGGATGTGGAGAGAGTTTGGATGTATGGTCTGAAGGAAAGGGCAGAGTCAAGGGTTACTCCAAGGCAGCGGACTTCAGTTGCAGGTGAGAGCATGATGCCATTTAACATGATGGATAGATGAAGTAGGGAAGATATATGGATAGAGGAAAGATAATGAGTTCAGATTTGTCCATGTTGAGAAAGTGAGAGGAGAAAAAGGCTGATAAACACTCTGGGATTCTGGGCAACAGGGAGGGGACATCAGGGCCAGAGAGGTAGATCTGAGTGTCATCACCGTACAGGTGCTACTGGAAGCCATGGGAATTTATGAGTTGTCCCAAGCTAAGGGTGTATATGGAGAAGAATAGGGTTCTTAGGACAGAGCCTTGCGGGACTCCAACAGAGAGAGGGTGGATGAGGAGGCAATGTAGATGTGGGAAACGCTAAATAAGTGGTCATCAAGATATGAGGAGATCCAGGATAGGATGAGGCCTTTGACGCCAAGTGAAGAGAGAATGGGCTATACTACATAAAATAAATGGTAAATCACAATTACCATGTGACAGCTTTCCATTGGCATAATGTTTTACATATATGTGATTGCAGTGTGATAGTTTGTGGAGAGCAAATTGAGTCTGTGGAGCCTCCGTTAGGAGTCTCAAACACAGGACTAGCCAGATATCCCTCCAGGGAAGGACCCAGCCAAGGGGTGGCTCCTTGCAGAGAACACCATAACCACCATATTAAGTGGCCCTTTCAGTCAATATCCAGCTCTTTTGCAAGATTAAAGATATACAAGGAAATACCAAATCCAGGTATCCATCCACAGACAGCTGTTTCGGGTGTTGCCCCTCATCAGTGTGGAGTAGGATTCTGGCTAGGTGGGAGCAATGCCTAGTAGACCAACATCACAAAGCTCTCACTGATCTCAGGGAGACAAGTCCAAGAAAACACTGCGGGCAGCTGGCTAAAGCGCTCAACACAATGAATTCCTAGGTGCATTGCCCCCTGGGAATTAGGAAATATGCAAATAGAGTCTGTGGAGCCTCGAATAGGAGTTTCAAACACAGGACTAGCTAGATATCCCTCCAGGGAAGGCCTGAGCCAAGGGTGGCTCCTTGGGGAGAACACCATAACCACCATATTAAGTGGCCCTTATTATTTTCTTGTATGTGGCAGCATGGCGGGGTCATATACAGTGATAAGGGGGTGTATTCTTCATCCAATTTAATATGCCCTACATCCCTTCGCCCATCTCTCAGTGCAGCTTCAGCACTGAGGAGATGGATAGCACGATGCAGTGCATATTAAATGAGCATAATGAGCGGGGCATGTGACCTCCTCGTGCCTCAGCAACCCACTGCAGCCTCCCACAGCCCACTCCAGAGCCGCTGCAGCCCCCAGTGCAGTCCCACAGTCTGTATATTTGGACTATAAGATGCACCTCTCACTTTCCCCCAAAATTAAGGGGGAAAAGTGTCTTCATAGTTCGAAAAATATGGTACTTCTTAGGAAACAATGTTTTTTCTATGTTATAGCTTATTGCCTGCCTTTTCACTTCTCTGTGGCAGTCTGTCAGATGTGGAGGGTTCCTTATGTAAGTAGTGTACACTTACAAGCTGTTATATAGCTTGCAGGTGCTTCTCTGAAACCAGTCAGATGCATGGAGAGAGGCTCATTAACAATAGCAGTGCCACCTTCCTGCAGGTCTGAACTGTCAGTCTGCAGGAGTTCACTGTTCCCTGACAATCTGGGGGCTGTAGAAGGGAGTTTCTGAAGAAAGACGTTAAGGGCTTTACACAACCACTTTAAGATTTATTGTGGGTGTGGCTGAACAGGATGGCGCTAGTAATACCAATGATTTTTATTTCTATAGTGCCAATATATTCTGCAGCACTTAACAATTGAAAGGGAACTAGTACCATGATGAATGGATGATGTCTTATATTGAATGACTTTAAGGTTTATTTAGATGTAGCAGGCATGCTTTTATTTTCTGTTGTGACAATATACATACGGTTCTAAAACATTTTGCAAAGGTTCACTTTTGCCAGTATGCAAAACCCATGTATGGTTATGACAGTATCTTTGCAGCTTCACAACATGGCATAATTAGGTTGTTTGTGTAGCTACAAAGCTCCTGGGCTCCTGTACATTTCTAAAGCACCACTCCGTTTACTTTTTATGGCACAGTGGGCTTTAAATCTAAGTCCCTTGACCTCTTTTTCATACTCACCTGCCGCTGTCTTCATCTTCTATCTCTCCGTTTAGTCTCCTGTGATTTGTGACCTGCTGGCAGCTCCAGTGTTTCATGGAGGTGCTGGAGGTCAGGAATCAATACATTTCTATGAGAGCCTTATTCTGGCCTTGCTCTATCCTTGCCCTGACTCTCAAAGAGATGCATTAAAACCTTGTCTGGCAAGTCAGAAGTTACAGTTACTAGATGGTGCTAAGGAAACCGAATAAGTGCTGGAGGGTGAATATAATGCTGGGCACCTCTACAACCTCTAAAACAAAAAACATAATGCTGGAGTGTTGCTTTAACAGACTCCCCCATGCTTTGTGCAATCTATAATTCAGATGCCTTTTTATAATAAAAAAAGGGACTTTTTGGCCCCTTAAACACCAGGGCTGAGCTATGACTGCTACCAATGGATCCTTTCTGCATAGAAGTATTGGGTCCTCCAGGCCTTGAGACATTCTTTGTGTTGTTTTTTTTACGTTAACTATTAAATAATTGCTCCTAACATATAGGGCACGTCTACTTATTTAGAACAACCTCAGAGAGATTTTTTTTTTTTTTTTTTTTTTACCAGTCTACCCTTTAATGGAAACCTGTTTGTCATGAGTGTATCATGCCCTACTGTGACCTCTGGGCTATCTGGGATCAGAAGTTCACGGCGTTTGGCTGATTGCAGGTCCTCTTTAGATTCTGCTTAGCAATTATGATCAGCCAATTATTTCCTTTTAGTGCTAAAGGGGTTAAGATTTCCTTTTCAGAATCCTAGTAGCTTTAATCTCAGCTGTTGACCTTATGACCACTCCCTTCCTCTATATAAACTCTCTCGCTGATGCCAGTTATAGATGTTCTATACTGACCACTCTGGTGTATTTGTGAAATCCCTTCCAGTTGAAGCTGTGGAGTTCCTTTGTTTGTGTTATTCTCGCTTATTTGTCACTCTCCCCATGTTATCTTCATATGAGTAGTAAGTCTTACTGCTCTACACAGAGTCAACCAGGTCCTAAGCATGTGATCACGTCAGATAAGGAGCTCATGGTTCAGACTCAGAGAGAGGGGTCACCCGTAAAGGGTGCCATCACACTTGGCGACGTTGCAGTGATCCTGACAAGGATACGACCTGGTAAGGATCGCTGGAACGTCGCTACGTGGTCGCTGGTGAGATGTCCAACAGTCAGATCTACTCAACGGCGCAGCAGCGATACAGGGACCCGTATAACGACCTTGGTGGTCGTTGGGACCCTGTCACACAGCAGCTAGTTTGACGACTCAGACCTACGTGGCTGAGTTCTGAGTCGCCAATGAAGTCGTTGTTAAGGCATCAAACACACCGATGCATGCTGCCCAGCAGGAACCCGATGATCAAAAAATGGTCCAGGCCATTTCGACACGATCGGCGATCTCACAGCGGGGGCCTGGTTGCTGCTACGTGTTAAACATAGCGAGATCGCTGGCGAGGTCGCTGTTATGTCACAAAACCTGTGACTCAGCAGTGATCTCGCTATGTGTAACGGGGCTTAACACTCACCTATCACCAGGGTCTCCCTGATATCTTGTCTTTGCTGTTCTCCTGCTGTTTCACCACACACCGAGAGTTTCCTTGCTGTGGCATGACACTGGTAGGCAATACATGCTGTCCAAGCCAAGAGCAACATAAATTGCAGCCTAGCTGCACAAGTGCAGGCAGGTATGTATATCATTCCCTGAAATGCCCTGGTGTTCACTGAGAAAATATACTTTGAAGATCTGTCCAGAACTGGAGCGCAGACTTGTTCCCACTCTACTGGCCAACTCTTTTCATCGCTCCTGAAGGTGATTGACAGGTCTCTTCCTACATATATGCAAGTGCTGGAGCAGTGCTAGGAAGATCTTAAAAGTATATTTTATGTGAAACAGAGATCGTTGTAGAGAATAATATACCTTACTCCATAGTGCAGCCAGGTTTGGGCACTATGAATTGTCTGTCAGGTTGTCTTTAGACTAGGGCTCCACAACAAGCCTTGGCTGCTCTGTCATGAGACCAGGGTTAAGCAAGCGAGTAACAAGAAGTCCTACCTGTTTGTATTTCTGTGCCTTACTTGTGGCAGTACCACCAGAGTTGTGCCACTCCTTTCACTTGTATTGTGCTGTGATGTAGCAACGGCACCAAGCAAACCTTGGTCGCATGATGGGGTTTGCGCACATTGTTACCATGTAGCTGTAGGCCTTCACCCACTTTACAACTATTAGTTGGAATTCTGTTGAGTATCATTCCACCTTGGCTCCATCTCGGCACGTGTGTAACTCTTGCCATCATCTCCCTGTACAGGATTCCTGTCTGTATTTGGACTCGCAGTCTCTGGTGAGCGCTCTGCATAACCTGCCTCTTCATCTGCGCCTGAATGTGGAAGCTGAACTTGTTCAGGTAATTCCCACTTTATTCTGAGCAAAGGTAACGAGATATTCATCAATGTGCAATCATTTCCAAGATTAGATTATGGTAGATCTTATTCATCTTATAATAATCAATTCCTGAGCTACCAGAAACCCCAGACACTTAATTTGAGAAAATGCAGTGTTATTTGATTTTAATAAAAGCATTTTTATTAACACGTCTTATGTGAAGCCGGAGGCTGTGTGATAGATAATGTGTTATCTTCAAATCTTCCAATTATTACAGCCAGTTTTATACCACTTTCCTATGTATTGGATTCTCAGCATGCCATCTCCACTCCTGAATATTTTTGAAAATTCACTATCTAACCAATGCGCGCACACTGGCAGATATGCAACCTATCCATTTATCTGACTATATGAGTGAGGACATGACTTTTATTACAATGCCACTGTCAAACTGTTTTCTCAAAATGGAGTCATTGAGCATTAAGGATCCTTTGACACTCCTGGTCAGAATGGCCATACAAATCTTTGAGTTGTGACTTACCTACACTAATTGACGGCTCCTCAGTGTACCTCCTCCCTGCAGCTGTCAGTCAAGCCAGGATACATCGGGACTCGAGCCATTTTATTCTAAAGCTGGACTCCTAAGAGGCTTGTGCTAATATCAGGATTATGCAGCCATTCTGACATAAAGTTTCATAGCAAACATAACAGTCTCATCATACTATAGTATACTATTTGTATAAAGCTTGGTGAAAAATCTACTTTACCTGAGTAAAATTCCCTTAGACATGTCTTAGGTCTAGGGACCAACAATGTCCTGTGCTGCCAATTAAAAAGAGTTGTGTATTTTTTATTATCACTGTCTTTTTCAGACTATAAGACTTTACAGGATGAAAATAAGGGGGAAAAAAATGAAGTAAAAAATGTGGTTATAATTAACTGTTATTGGGATGAGGGGGGGGGAGTTCTGATGCAGACACTGTTATGCTGTTATAATGGTAATATGTATGTATACGTTTATAGCCTCTCATCCTGACATATAGCCTCCCATTCTTGGATATAGCCTCCCATCCTGGGATATAGCGCCCCCCATCACTGGATATTGCAGCCCCTTCATTACTGGATATGGTCCCTCTGCTGCTACTCACACTAAAATAATAACTGGTATACATTCTCACCTATCCATCGTCCCCTCCATCTCTCCCTCTGCAGCTGCAGCCACATTGATCTCTTCCTAGTGAGTCGGCATCCTGTCATGTGACCGGGATGCTCAGAGATGACATCACTCTGCTGTGCTCAGCAGCAGAGGGGCCATATACATGATGGGGGGGCTATATCCAGGGATGGAGGCTGCAGGATCCCAGCATGGGGGCATATAAAGTGATAGGGGAGGTCAGTACACTTATTGTACTGTAATATACACTGCCTCCCACCACTGCTTAGCGCTGGCTTCAGCACTGGGAGGTGGACAGCAGAGTGAAGTGAATATAACAGTACACTAATGAGTGGAGACATGTGATCACGGGCTGCTTCTGCAGCTCCTGCCAGCTTCCTCCAGCCACTCCAGAGCCGCTCCCCCCAGCACAGAATAGCACAGCCAGCACAACCCCCTATATTCAGACCATAAGATGCACCCCCACTTTTCCCCACAATCAGGGGGAAATAAGTGCGTCTTATGGTCCGCAAAATAGGGTAATAATTTCTTAATCTCTTTTCACATGTAAAGCGCCATGGACTAAATGTTGCTATAATAATAATTAAACCCTTAAGACACTTACTTGAAACTCTCATTCCTTGGCATCACAGAGACCTGGCTCACCCCCTCCGACACGGCCTCCCCTGCTGCACTATCCTACGGCGGATTCAATCTTTCCCACACTCCCCGCCCCTCTGACAAACACGGCGGAGGTGTCGGCATACTCCTATCCGACACCTCCTTCACCCCTATTCCATTACCCCCCTCTGCTACTCTCCCATCTTTCGAAGCCCACTCTGTCCGCATCTTCTCCCCCTATAATCTCCAGCTAGCTGTCATCAACTGCCCCCCTGGATCCATCCCCACCTTCCTTGACCATTTCACTACCTGGCTACTTCACTTCCTCTCTACTGACATCCCCCCCATCATTATGGGCGATTTCAATATCCCTATTGACACTGCCCACCCAACCGCCTCTCAACTTCTTTCCTTGACCTCCTCCTTCAGGCTCTCGCAATGGTCCTCCTCTGCTACCCACAAAGATGGCTACACGCTGGATCTCATCTTTACCCGTCTTTGCTCCCTTACTAACCTCACAAACTCAACCCTCCACCTGTCTGACCACAATCTGCTGACCTTCTCCTCCCTCACCTCCCCTACTACACCACCTCCTCTCCGCAAACTTGATCATCCCTGCAGAAACCTAAAACACATTGAGCTACACTCACTCTCAGAATCCCTCCTCCCTCTCGCCAACATAACATCTATACGTGACACAGACACTGCCACCACCCTCTACAACACCACATTAACCAAGGCCCTCGACCTAGCCGCCCCCCTCACATACCACGCTCCACGCACTAACAGGCAACCCTGGCACACCACCCTCACTAAAGACCTGAGACGGGCATCCAAAGGCGATGGAAAAAATCACGTTCCACTGAGCACTTTGCGCTGTTCAAACAGTCCCTCATCGCCTTCAAGACTGCACTTGCCATCGCCAAACAAACCTTCTTCTTACCACTAATAACCTCCCTGTCCCTCAATCCCAAACAACTTTTCAAAACCTTCAATTCCTTACTCCGCCCGCCTGCTCCCCCCTCCCTCTCCTCTTATCTCTGCAGAAGACTTTGCCTCCTTCTTCAAAGAAAAGAATGACAGAATCAGAGACCGCTTTTATCCACTGTCCCCGCAGCCTCCCCTTTCACCTATACTGCCCTCTCCTTCCATCAACTGAAGACCAGCTCTCCTCCCTCCTGTCAAAATCACACCTCACCACCAGCGCCCATGACCCGCTCCCATCCCACCTCATTCCCAACCGCACCTCCTTTATCATCCCAGGCCTAACTCATCTTTTCAACCTATCACCACTGGCACCTTTCCCTTAGCCTTCAAACACGCCTTGATCACACCCATCCTCAAAAAACCCTCCCTTGACCCCACAACTGTCTCTAACTACTGCCCAATATCTCTTCTCCCTTTCACCTCTAAACTACTTGAACACCATGTACACTCAGAGCTGTCCTCTCACCTCTCCTCCTGCTCCCTCTTTGACCGCCTGCAATCTGGCTTCCGACCCCTCCATTCCATTGAAACAGCCCTGACCAAAATCACCAACGACCTACTGACTGCCAAAAGCAAGCGCCACTCCTCGATCTGTCCGGCGCCTTTGACACTGTTGACCACTCCCTTCTACTTCAGATCCTGGAATCTCTTGGCATCACGGACCTCACCCTCTCTTGGATCTCCCCATACTTAACGGACCGGACCTTCAACGTCACTCACTCCCACACATCCTCCTCGCCCTACCCCCTATCTGTCGGGGTCTCCCAGGGCTCGGTTCTTGGACCGTTACTGTTCTCAATCTACACTCTCGGCCTAGGGCAACTCATTGAGTCCCATGGCCTCCAGTACCACCTCTACGCCGACGACACCCAAATCTACCTGTCTGATCCTGACATCGCCTCCCTTCTATGCAAAATTCCACACTGCCTGTCCGCCATCTCATCCTTCTTCTCTGCTCGCTTCCTTAAAGGGATCCTGTCACCCCCAAAACACCTCTAAAGCTATTAAAAGCTGTCCCTAGAGCATAGTAACACTTACCCTACACTCCTTTTAGCTCCTAAATGCACCAAGTGAAATTGAAGATAAATGTTATTACAGTACCTCATTAGGGATGATAATGAGTGACTATGCTATTCATAGTCACCCTGGCAGGCTCTCCCACTTCATGATATCACGCCTCCATAGGCGTGATCTTCTAATCAGATTACAATGCGCACCTCCCCGCAGCTCTGTGTGGTCTCGGCCGGCCTGTAGTGGGGCTGGGTGACGCGAATCGCGTCATTTCCGGCGCCGGGTGACGTAGTACACCCGCGCCGCTTTGTTAGCTTCAAAACGCGCACTGCGCATGCGCAGTGCGGGACTTGAAGCTAACAGCGGCGCGGGGGGGAATACGTCACCCGGCGCCGGAAATGACGCGATTCGCGTCACCCAGCCCCACTACAGGCCAGCCGAGACCACACAGAGCGGCGGGGAGGCGCGCATTTTAATCTGATTAGAAGATCATGCCTATGGAGGCGTGATATCATGAAGTGGGAGAGCCTGCCAGGGTGACTATGAATAGCATAGTCACTCATTATCATCCCTAATGAGGTACTGTAATAACATTTATCTTCAATTTCACTTGGTGCATTTAGGAGCTAAAAGGAGTGTAGGGTAAGTGTTACTATGCTCTAGGGACAGCTTTTAATAGCTTTAGAGGTGTTTTGGGGGTGACAGGATCCCTTTAAGCTGAACATGGATAAAACCGAGTTCATAGTCTTCCCCCCCAAGACGCTCCCCCTCACTACCTGACCTATCCATTGTCGTCAACGACTGCTCTTTCTCCACAGTCCCCCACGCCAAGTGCCTCGGGGTTATCCTTGACTCTTCCCTCTCCTTCAAGGCCCTTTTTCCAGGCCCTCGCCACCTCCTGCCGACTCCAGCTCAAAAACATCTATAGGATCCGCACTTTCCTTGACCACGACACTGCTAAAACCCTTATTCATGCTCTCATAATCTCCCGCCTCGACTACTGCAACTTCCTGCTCACCGGCCTCCCCAATACCTCCCTTGCACCTCTCCAATCTATCCTGAACTCCGCTGCCCGCCTACTTCCCTGTCTCCCCCCTCTGCCAAGCCCTTCACGGACTCCCTACTTTCCAGAGATCCCAGTTTAAAACATTAACCATGACATACAAAGCCATTCACAACCTGTCCCCTCCATACATCTCTGACATGGTCTCCCGATACCTACCCTCACGCAACCTGCGATCCTCCCAAGAGCTTCTCCTCTACTCCCCCCTCATCTCCTCTTCGCACAACCGCATACAGGATTTCTCCCGTGCTTCACCCATACTCTGGAACTCACTGCCCCAACAGATCAGACATTCCCCTACCCTGGGAACCTTCAAAAGAAGCCTGAAGACCCACCTGTTCCGCCAAGCCTACCACCTGCAATAAGACCCGGTCCACCACACCGCCTCACGACTGGACCTTCCCCCTCCCACTGTATCCCCACCCGCCCCTCGTAGACTGTGAGCCCTCGCGGACAGGATTTCTCCCCTCTTGTATCTGTACGACCGAATTGTCCATATTTATTGTTACTATGTTACTTGTCCTAGTCTGCCCCTTTTAGCATGTAAAGCGCCATGGAATATAATGGCGCTATATAAATAAATAATAATAATACTTACTTTAGGACAGCAAATCCCCTTAAGTATGGTGCATTAAATGGAACCTGTGAGCTCGTTCTACCCCCCTCTGCTATCACTATCTGTCCCTGCACCATGTATGCTGATCCCTAACCTTCCCTGTCTGCTCTAAAAGTGCCCTATAATGATTGACAAAAATTATTTATAACTTACATGCAGTCTGTATCCGGAGACTGGAAAGGCTGGCTCCGGGGCTCCATTCTCCCCCTTGCTGGCTCCTAGCACGCCCTGCTGGACGTCCTCATTCCTTGTGCTGTGCCACCTCTTTTTGAAATTCCCACCTCCTCTGCTGCTATGATGCGCCGGGCTGGAATGTCATATACGGCACGGTGCATTGTTGGGGTTTATGACTTATGACCACGTGATCAGCCCCACAATGCACAGGGCCGGATATGTCGTTCCAGCCCGGCGCATCATAGCAGCAGAGGAGGCAGGAAATGAGTATGCCCAGCGGGGTGTGGTAGGAGACAGCGAGGTGAGGAGAATGGAGCCCTGAAGCCCGCCTTTCCATTCTCCAGATGCCGCCTGCATGTACGTTATAAGTAATTTTTCTTAAACTTTATAGTGCACCTTTAGCTCAGAGAAGGTTGGTTAGGGATCAGTTAGCAAGGTGCAGGGACAGGTAGTAATAGCAGAGAGGGGTAGAGCGACCTGACAGGTTCCCTTTAAAGTCTTGTAAAGAAAAAAACTGTCTTCTTAAAATGGCACTATTTTGCATAGTCCATATTTTAGCCTTGCTTCTACTTGTATTATCAGTCTGGTATGGAGGTAGCAAGAAGATGATAACATAGTATTATTTGCAGGTAGTATTTGAAACTGGAAAAGTTTCTTAAATATACTGTAAATGTGCCGCTGTCAAATTTGTGCAAAAAGTTACATGTAAAATGTGATTGTAAACTTTGTAAGGAAACTAAATTATGAATTTTACAAATCACTGCATTTCTACACAGAAATAAGAGACACTGTCATTTGGAAAAATTAAATAATGTTGAGGTACTGACAGCGGAATGAATAATTGATGACTGTATAACAAGCACAGAATAATTTCTTTCTGGTAGGAAGAGCTGCCGCAGGAACTTCCTCCATTCATCGCAAAGGGCATAGCCAGCGTGCCAGTTATTACTGGTCAGGAAGGAAGTGGCGCTTCTGTGGCTCCCGAAAAAGATGGCACTTTACAAGCAGAGACCAAGACTTCTCCAGACCCCTCTCCTTCAGGACATGATGAGGAGCTGGATTTCCTGCTGAGCTTGAAATCCCCTGTGACCGAACAATCTGCCACAACTCCCGATAGGATCAGAGAGCCTGAGCAGCACCTGTCCTGTGAGGAGCCTGGTAAGGTTGTGCTGACACAATTAGTGTGGTAATAGTTGTGTAACAAAATATCAACAATAATAATAGGTACGGTAAGTCACATCTATGCCACCAAGATCATTGCAGTAACCAGTTTGTTTCCTAGAATAGATGTAGAAGACCATGCCCACATATAATACCCTCCTGAGATTCTCCTTTCTGCCTTGTGCCCAGTCGAGATTTATATGTTCTTTTGTGTTGAAGGCATCTTCTGCTGTCAGCCGGTGTGCTGCTTCACCCATTAAACAAGACTGGATTTTAATAGCTGGCAGATCGTCTCCTGTTATGTAGAAATCTCCCCCTGCATCCCCGCATGCATGATTGATGAGCCTCTTTCAGTGTGCATTATTCAGAGTCTAGTTGAATGCCACATTAACCACTAAAGTAGTGCCAAGACAATACGTGTAAGCAGCTCTGTTTACCCAGGGCTGGAAGTATCTCTCCAGAGGCCGAGAGCATATGACCTCAGAGGAATAGGAAACTGTAATATCAGAATATTTGTTTCCTGAAATCATTTAATTGACAATTACTGGATCTCAATTTGTTGAGCGGAGGAAACATTTTACTAGATAATATAAATGTGTCGGTAAACAATGTTATAACTACTTTAATGGGGGGAAAAAGGGTGGGAAGGACCGTGGGAGGTTATTCCAGTCATTTTTTGTAGGTTGACTTTTCTGAGATAGTCTCATGTAGATAGTAGCTGATGAGTCATACATAAAAGCTAAGGAAAGAACTACACAAAAGGTGTTACAGGGCCAGGGGATGAGCACATTCTATTATATCAAACTATGCTTCATTGATTGATGTTCCAGAGATCAGATCATGTCATCCTCATCGTCTGAGGTCTGGGCTCCTAAATGTTCATAGCATTTCTCTTGATAGTAGAAAGACGCTCAACTAAGTTGTCTGGATGGGGATGATGTGTATACCTGCCAATAGATTAAATTGTTCTTTACTCTTTCAACTTTGTTCCAGCAACTTCTCCTGTGGAAGATGAGTCTTGTGAAGCTGCCGAGGGGAAACCCCAAGCTTTGACCTCTGAGGATCTGGAAGACTGGCTGGACAGTATGATCTCGTAATGTCATCTTATACCTGTAAAGATGTACTTGAGATGATGTAATAAAGATAGCTTTTTGGAAATCATTTTATTTCATCAATCTGTTCAACTGGCATACGGTAGACATATCTGAATCATTTGTTGTTTTATTGGGTAATGCTAGAAGTTAAATACTGATCTCTGTCTTGGCGGTTTATTTTCATCTATTTCATGGTGTAAAGTTACATATTTATGTAAATTGCAACATTACTTATTTTTACTATGATTTTATTTGGTTCCACTATGCCCATATTATTATTTTCCTCTTTTCTAGTTTGTTTACAGGTAGTTGCCAACAGGACTGGCTAAACATGTTCAATATTTTCACGCTTTTTTCATGCGGATGGCAAACACTGTACTAAGGCTGGCAGGTATTATTGGAGTACACCACTCCCATTCCCAACCACCTCTATCCACGTCACTGTGCTTATGGTGCTGCAGAGACAAGGGTGCCCCATAAAGTATCCCCACATGGGCAAGTGCTGGGGCCCTTGACAAAATAAGGGGGCCCATTTGCTGTTTGAGGAGAACAAAAGAGCGCGGCCTGCTCACAGAGAGCTGCCCTCTCTCCTGCTCTGAACTGATCTATGTGATTGATGCACAGCAGGGGTGGAAGATGCCTGGGAGCCAAACATACTGAGGCTACAGGATCTGTGCAGCTGAAGAAGCTTCTGTCCTTGGTATTGCAGGACCTCCCAGTCATGTGACTGATGATATCATGACTGGAAGATCCTTTAATTATATATCGGAAGGTCTGCAGTTGCTCTGGTGCAGCGTTTGTGCAAGGTACCAGTGGCTTCCTTTCCTGCTCTGTATTGATCAGGAACTGCAAGATGTGGTAATGTATAGTCGTCTGTAAGGTTGTTAAACACATTGTAAATGTGGCCATTGCAGGGGTGTTTGTGTGTGTGTGTACATGTCAATATGTGCATTTAGCAGAGCTGTGTGTGTCTAGGCTAGACCCCCCTGGACAGTGATATATGTGAAGGATGAGGACAAGCTGGGAGATATGCTGATTGAAACTTTTGGAGAGGGTAGGTCACAAGATTGGCACATAAGAGGTGGAATTGCTGAAATCCCCTCTGCTGTATGGTATTATAGAATTTATA
The DNA here is from genome assembly GCA_033576535.1 of Allobates femoralis. Classification (NCBI taxonomy): domain Eukaryota; kingdom Metazoa; phylum Chordata; class Amphibia; order Anura; family Aromobatidae; genus Allobates; species Allobates femoralis. The sequence goes on from JARQOC010000012.1 coordinate 54,885,730, forward strand.
ATAGATCTCACTTGTGTAATGTTAGAAGTGAGCGAAATCTTTGGCATTGTATATGTCTCTGCGGTATCAGTGTGTCGTGACTTGTGGTATGTATTAAAGAGGCCCACATAAACCTTGAGCTGACCTTGTTGGGAGCTCCTACACTTCACAGCTTGTTGTTGACCTGCATGGTCACTCAAGCAGGAGTGTTTGCCCACCCAGAAAACAGAGTGACAGTCTGGTGAGGGGTACTCTGCTTGAGAAAAGACAAACCTGATCTTCTATTGATGTCTAAAGTAGAAAAGAAACTTTCAACCAATGCCTCATGTTTGGTGTCTCATGGTGTTTTGCCTAACAAAAGAAATGTATACATTGTTAATAAGTATTAAAAATCTGTCTTTATGGATGGCAGAAATCACTAGTATCTGGTAGTGTATGCCTCTCCTGCCATAATACTGAATGTGCTAGGTACAGTCTACTGCCGGTCTCTACAGTACCAGGTCATGGATGATCAAAGTGTTACGGTAAAGATACAGTTAGTGGAAAATAGTGATTGTGCGTTTTGTTGCCCCTTTGTGTGGGCATGGAGTATGAGAGCACCCTTGATCTTATTAATATTGTCCTGCATCTTGCGTCTGCACAGTAAGACAAACAGCTCAGCTGGTTTATCATTTATTTATTGCGATGGGCACTTTATTGTCTTTGAAGAAAAATGCATAAAGTTAGCAGCTTCACTACAGCACTTACCAATGACCAGAAAGCAGTGCTTTGATTTTGGCATAAGATTTCCATTTAAGAGAATATAATTTAAGATACATTCCAGTTTCTTCAAATAACAGCAAACTGTCATTGAAAGAAAAACTAAATAGCAACTGAATGCAGTTTCTCATTTCGTACAGTAAGACAAAGAACAGCACAACTTTTGTGTATTTTGTCAATCTAATACTAACATGGAAAAAATATCTTGCATAGCTACGTCTACAGACGGTTAAGGCACTTAATCGATTAAGTTCAGGGTCGAAAAAGTGTTAAGAAGTACTTTTCCCCTACTAACTTTACCTTCAACTGCCTGAAGTTCCACAAAATAAAGCTAAATACTTTCACCTTCCATAGACTAGACTATCTTACAGAAGTAAACGTTAAGCTCTGAGCAGCAGATGTACCCAGAAGCTAACCAGTAATACCAAAGGCCAAAGATGTTTCAGCCTTGTTTACGTCCAGTTGAATTCTTTCAGGCTCCAGAGCACAAACATTCTCCGAAACAGATGCAGCAAACTTTGACTTGGCGTCTGTGACTAGCATCAGATTTGTGACATAATCAAAAGCCTCAATATCAAAATGGACAAAAAAAAAAGAAAAAGAAGAAGAAAAAAAAAAAAAAAGAAAAATTGCATGCTTCTCCAGACACAAACTCCATTCTACAGAACGAATGTGACTGCAAGGTTTTGTGGGGTCAAACTGAATTTCACTGCTCGGAGAGAACTGAGCAGTGCTGTGAAGATAAGTATTGTGCACTGGATGTGTATCAGTTAGCCCTTTAATTCTCGGGCAGCCAGACTTGTGGCTTTTCAGTTAAAACAACTCTGCCCATTAGTATGAAAATCAATAGATGCTGGGATGGCTGCAATCAGGCTGAAGACTGTTAGTTGAGCTGTAAACTTTTTGAAGAAGGTCCTATCTGGTTGACTCAAAATAACATTGACTTTTCTTTCCATTACACTTTGTTGAAACTTAACAAATGCACTATGGCTAATTGAGCATGACAGATCATCAGTTTATTGATGTACTGTGGTGGTTGTGATTATTTATATATATATATATATTTTTTTTTATATATATCTAGAAATCTAGTATTTCATTGCACATTTGCTATAGACCTGTGTTTGTTGTATGAGTTGTTGTTTTGAAAGAAATGACATGTAACAAAATGAGTAGATTGAGGTCTTGGTTGGGCAGAGCTGGTCTTGTAGTAAATGTGTCCCACTGGGTGAGCCTTATTTCAGGTTTAGTCCATGTCCAGTGGATCTGGCTGATGGGTTAATATCAAGTTATTAACCAAGCTGGTCTTCGTATTGCTTGCGGAAACAGTCACCAGCTGGGAAGAAGTCCCAACATCTCTCTTGATACATCTTCCAAACGTAAGATTCCTGCAGTAAATAGAAATCATATGATGAATTAGGAACCAATAAAATGTTGACAAATTATGTAATTCTTGTGTATCACTCAATGATACTCATAGGGGTACAATATGGCCTGAGGGGAATATTTTGGCCTAGGCCAATTTATACCTCGGAGTAGAATCGAGCCAAGGCACCTTTAACCCCAGGTATACTCTGGCCTGTTACACCAGTTTCATATGCCTTCCTCCCTAATCCGAAAACTCTGAGGGCTGCTTTACACACACCAACTTCTGTGACCAACTTCTGAACAGATCTCTGGTTGCAGTGAAGTCATGGACATATTGTTACATTTTGTGGCTGTGTACAAATGGAACAATGTGTCCATGATTTCACTGCAACCAGAGATCTGTTCAGAAGTTGGTCACAGAAGTTGGTGTGTGTAAAGCGGCCCTTACTTTCACCGCCTATCCCCCACACACACTCAGACAGCATCCTTCTCCGCATGACAGTGCTATGTCCAGTTGAGACTGGAAGTATGGCTCACTTCATTATCTAGGTTCAACCCTTCCTCTTTTGGAGCTTTCTAAACCATAAGAGAAGGTATGAAATTAGGACAGGTTAATAAATAAAGTATATTTGTACATTTAAGAAAGCATGAGTGTGCAATACAAATGTCTAAATCTACTTATATTCTAAGCTTAAGAATGTTTGCGGGCCTGCTATGGGCTCATATTTTCTTGAGGTACGTTTCATTATTTTAGAACATTTGTAGGGACTAGAACATATTATTGCCCAAACATTTTGCCACATTTTTAAGTAAAGGGAATTAACCAGCAGGATTTTCCCATATAAAGTAAAGGCAGTGCCATAATGGTGCTAGTATGGTAAATCCAATCATACCTTTAGTTGATGGGGACTGGATACTGGATTATAAAAACATGTGTAATGAAAGATAGAGAAATGAGTGCACTATTTGATTGGTGTGTGCAGCAGAGCGGGACTATGTGAGTCGATTCTCTGCATGTATCCTCCTCCTACGTCGTCCTGGCCTCTTTAGTTGAATTTTGCACTGTGCCACCAATGCACCTGTTGGTGGCACGTGCACATTACTATTGTTGAAACATTGTCAGTAAAATGGAGCCGGAGTTGGCGCAAGTGTGTACTGCAATCTCCATCGCCATTTTATTGAAGACATTGTGGAGGTGACTGAGTGGCATCGCAGCATATTCAGATTTATTTTGTTTTTGCATCTGAACATGCGCCCTTGCCACTCATAGTCGTCTCCACAGTGTCTTCAATAACATGGCACGGGTACACGCATGCACTGGCTCCGGCGCCATTTTAATTACAACAACATTACAATAGCAATGGGCACACGACGGCAATGTGGGGCAGGGCTAAATTTAAAAAAAGAAAAGGTGGCAAGTGGGGAGGACACAGGAGGCAGAAGATAAAAAGAGGACCAGACCTATATATTCCCACCCCACTGCACATTCCAGTCAAACAATGCAATCATTTCTGGAACTTTTATTACAAATATTTCTGCAATGAAGCATCCGGTCTCTCAACTAAAGTTATGATTGGATTCAGCAGGTTAGTGCCAGTAACACTGCCTTTACTTTATGTGGGAAATTCCTGCTTGTTGGTTCTTTTTAAACTTTGCAAAAAAGAGAGCAAGGCTTAGTAGGTATGCTAGTCAGATTCATTATTATTTGCACCAACGTAACAGAAATTATGGCAGAATCTACTCCAGCCCAAAGCAGGGAAACACTTTTGAAGTGCATAAATATCATTCATGCAAGCACTTCTTGCGCTAGTGGAGTGAATGTCTGTCTTGATGATGTTTAATGTCTACCTTAGTACATAGAATTTGTGACGGGCGAACCCGAACTGTAAAGTTCAGGTTTCGTACCGAACACCTATAGGTATTTGGGCACAGACCCCGAATGCGGACTTTTCTGGAAAATCCGTGTTACGGTTCAGGGATGAGGGAGCTGTAAGAAGAAAGAAAAGTGTTATTAAATGGCAGCATTATACCTACTAGTGTCCCACTGCTTGTACTTCTGGATATTCACTGCAGAGGGGCCCAACAGCCAATCCCAGATGCAGTCACAGAGAGTGGGGCGTATGTGATTGGCTGTTGGGAGTAACCTGGAAACTACCCATACATTCTAGATGCAAGAACGTATGGGCAGTTTTCAGGTTACTCCAACAGCCAATCACGAATTCTCTGTGACAGCATCTGAGATGGGCAGACATCATAGTACTGGTGCCAGCTGGCATTAAGATCTGGCATCAACCCCATTATTACCCAGCATGCCACCATCACCAGGGTTGCTGGAAGAGCCCGGTAAAGTGACTGAAAATGGTGCTACAAAGGAATGTGCCATTTCGAGGGGCGGCTGTGGGCTGTGATTTTTTGTGTAGGGGTCCTAAAATGCTTGGGCCTTACCATGCTGAGAATCCCAGCTGCCTAGGTTTCACCTTGGCTAGCAATCAAAAATAGGGTGAAGCCTACGCATTAATTTAATAATTTATTTAAATGTTTAAAAAAAAATAATGGACTTCACTGTATTTTGATTGCCAGCTAAGGTAAAGCCAGGCAGCTGGGGTGGCTTTATCTGTGCTGAGAATCAAAAATATAGCGAAGTGCTACGTCATTGTTTTTTTTTTTTTTTTTAATTATTTATTTTTTACAGTACTATGATGTCAGTCAATGGGTGAGAGGCAGAACAGCCAATCACAAATTCTGTCACAGAGAATGGGTGTCTGTGATTGGTTGTTGGAGCAACCTAAAAACTGCCCATACATTCTAGCATCTAGAATGTATGGGTAGTTTCTTGGTTACTCCAACAGCCAATCACAGACGCTCACTCTCTGTGACTGCATCTGGGATTTGCTGTTGGGCCCCTCTGCAGTGAATATCAAGGAAGTTACTGAGCGGCCCGGACATCGGTAAGTATAATGATTCTGTTTAATCACCATCTGTTTTCTTTTTACAGCTCCCATCTAATAATGTTAAAGTTTGAGTTCGGACACAAGTTCGAGTCACATTAGGTCCCAAACCCGAACTTTAAAAAAAAGTCTGGATGGGTCTGCCAAACCTGAACATAGACGGGTTCACCCATCACTACTTATAAGTTTGTACACTTTTACTATTAATGCAGCATATGATGATATAACACAAGCTTACTTTGTTTGGACAAGTCAACCGATATCTGTATGCATTGAGCAAACAATTTTTTTGTCTCCACCCCTCCCAGTGAGCTGTTCACACAATAAGCTAGCTTCAAAAGCAACCCATATTATATGAAGTCCTGGTCCTGACAGACTCCTGTATAGAGGTATTTTTACACATAAGCAGGTTTTAAATGCATATATTAGTTAGGACTGCTTCTGTAAGGGCGACCGTGGCGAGGTGAAGCAGCTTACGTATATTTTTTGCAAAAAACGTACAAACTAAAAGCCCTGTTTTTGACACTTTTTTTGACAGCACTTGCTGCAGACTAGAATTTATATTACAACAGAGTGCTTTTTGAGTGATTCTTGTGCTGATTTTTTGCTCTCAGTCTATGTAAATCTGTATGCAAAGCAGTCTTTGTTGATGCTTGTACCATTAAAAACCTTTATAGTAAGTAAATGATCTTTCCTTTAGATCTGCTGAGTTCAATGTTAAAGGGAACTAACCAGCTATAAAGTGAAGCCACCAACTTACAGACACTGAAATACTGAGTGCAATCATACCTTTACTTTAAAGGGATCCAGTCACCCTCAAAACGCCTCATAAGGTATTAAAAGATGTCCCTAGAGCATATTAACACTTACCCTACACTCCTTTTTGCTCCTAAGTGCATCTAGTGAAAATGTATAAAAACGTTATTAAACTGACTCATTAGCAATGTTAATGAGTGGCTACTGTATGCATAGTCACCCAGGCAGGAGCTCCCTCCTCATAATATCACACCTCAATAGGCGTGGTCTTCAACGCTGATTGAAATGCACGCCTCCCCGCTCTCCTGTGTGTCGGCGTGGCTGCAGTGCGGCTGTATGACGCGAATCGCGTCATTTCCGGCTTCGGGTGACGTATGTACATTCGCACCGCTCTGTTATGCCTCCAGCACGCATGCGCAGTGCGGGGCTGCAGATGAACCATGTTAGTCACACCCATTAGTATAATGGTAGCCAAAGCCGCCAAATTTGGACAAGGATCTAATATATACGAGAGCATCCTCTTACTAAAGGCCACTTCACACACACAGATCATCTGAGTCTAATATCTTAACAGAATCTCTGGTTTGCATGAAACATGGATACATGCTCCAGTTGTACACAGCCACAAATGGAGCAGATGTAACCATGATTTCACCAACCAGAGATCTGTTCAGATATTGGACTAGAAAATCTGTGTGTGTGAAGTGGCCTTAAGAAGACCTTTTGCCCAATATTTTTTGCTATGGGTGCAGATAAGGCTGGTTTCACACTGCAGTTTTTTCCCTGATCAGCGTTCATCAGGTTTTGTGTGCCAAAACCAGGAGTGGAAACTTGCAGAGAAATAGTATAATTGAAAGATTGACACCTGTTTTGGGTTTTGGAGACACTCCTGGTCCTGGCACATAAAACCTGATGAACCCTGACCAGGAAAAAACTGCAGTGTGAAACCAACCAAAGGCTAGCTTCACACCACGGCAAAATCCAATCCGGGGCTGTCAGGATGAACCTGACAGCCCCGGACCGGATTTGCAAACAGAACCAGAGAGCAAATATGCCCTCCGGTCCTGTTTGTAGCCGGATGCAGCCGAGCTCAGCTGTCCCCTGTGAAATCGTGCTGAACCACTTCACAGGGGACAGCTCCCTGGTGCTGAATTTCAGCAGCTGGCGTCCAGTTCCCGGGTCCTCCTCCACATTTTTGTGTTCAAGAGAATAATCCGAATCCACCTGGATCTCCTCAACAGATAGCAAACTGGATGGCAGATAGCTGCCATCCGTCTCCATAGTATACTATGGGGCCGAAATCTGATCCGGGATTGTCCGGTTCACATCGGACAGCCCCGGATCGGATTGTGCTGTGGTGTGAACCTGGCCTAAGCTTTTGCACTTGTATTTGTAGCTGACTAGCGAGCATTTAACAGCCATGATTGGGAAGTGTGAATGTGCCTGTAGTCATAACAGTGTAGGGATAGAGTATGATTGCTGCACATGGTCACCCTCTCTTCGCTTAGTGGCTCTCTTTTTTTGGCAGTACTCCTTTGGTCTTGTATACAAATGTGTATTCGTAGTAGAACTGCTGTCTTCTATGGACAAGCTTTATGACATTATTGTAAAATGCATATTTTACAATTTGGGGTCAATTTTAACAATACATATTTTAGTCATTACAGCTATACATCTGGTTTGACTTAGACAAACAATTAAATGAAATGTAGGCAACTTTATCAAAAAGAGTAACATATAATACCTACCTGGCCAGTGTGTTCTGTCTCATCCTTATTAATGATATACATGAGGAAGAACCTGTAAGGAGCACAGAGACAATAGTATGAACTCAGGAGATAAGATGTGGATTAATGACTTCTGCCTGTAGTCACTGCTAATGAGCATTTGTTGTAGATAAGACAAGTATGGTGAGAGAATTTCTCTATAGGTTAAGACCAATCCTGTTTACTAAACGGATGAGAATTTCTTATAATTGGGGTTAAAAACTGGAGACCATGAGAAAGATTTGACATGTCAAATTATCCGGAATACTGGTGTAATTTTCCACAAAACACGTCTATCTTAGGCTGCTTTCACACTGCGATTTTTGAGAATCCGTAGCTGTTCATTGTAAAACGAACAGCCACGGATCCAATTTTCCCCCATGTTATCCTATGGGCATGGATCGGATCGGATTTGCCCTTAATGGCATCCAATTTTTGTCGGATCCGATTGTGTCCAATTTTTTGCTGTGCCCAAAATCTAGGACTGCTCCGATTTTGGGCACAGTTGACCAAATTGGACACAATCAAATCCGACGGGATCCACGCCAGTTAAAATGGGGGCCTATGAGCACGGGTCCAAGGAAACAACTGATCACTCCTCGGACCCGATTTTAGTGTACTGAGCATGCTCAGTACACTAAAACTGCTTTGTGCCATCTAATTTCACTTCCGCAATGTGTATACATACATTGCGGAAGTGAAATTAAGTAAAAGCAAGGGGTTAAAAGTAAAAAACTCTATTCTCACCTTCCAGTGATTCCCCAATGCCTCCAGTAAGCTCCGGATAACTACAGGACCTGGCATTACGTCACAACCAGATCAGCTGATCGGGTCACATGACCGGTTACCGCGGTAACTGTGGTCAGGTGACCCGATGACGCTGCTGGGTTGTGACGTAACTGCAGGTCCTGTAGTCACCTGGAGCTTGCTGGAGGCGTTGGGGGAATCGCTGGAAGGTGAGAATAGAGGTTTTTTTTATTTTTAAGCCCTTGCTTTTACTTAATTTCACTTCTGTAATGTATGGATTACATTGCGGAAGTGGAAGTGCCCCGCACAGCTCTTTTGTGTCCGGACCCGTAAAATCACAGCCCCGGACACAGAAATAGCACCAGGAGGCTCACCTCCGATGCCGTCCATTCCTGTCCGTGGGGTCCTGCAAAAGTAGGATCCCAGGGACAGAAAAATAATGCGATGTGAAAGCACCCTTAACCATATTTATTATGTTTTGAGACACTTACTGTGCCTTTTATGACAAAGTTGCATGATCTTGCTAAAAGGGCAGGACCTAATGTGCAATACCATGGGCCAAAGTTGGGACTAAAATATCTGTTTACAAGTCAGTCAACTGAGAGGTGGTGTACACTTGAAGAAAACAGTCTAAGGCCCCTTTCACATCAGCGTTTTACGCTGATCGCGGCAGATGCGGTGAAAAAAACGCAACTGCCGTGATTACCGCATAGTCGCGGCACACTTGCGGCAAGCCCCATACAATGTCTATGGGGCTTGCAGTAAGTGTGCAGCAAGTGCGGTTTTGGCACTTGCAGCAGGTGCGGCCGCAAAAAAAACGCGGTATGCTGATACCGCACTTGCGACCGCAAGCCCCATAGACAAATTTCATGGGGCTTGCCGCAAGTGCGCGGCCGTTATGCGGTAATCGCGGCAGTTGCGTTTTTTTCACCGCAACTGCCGCGATCAGCGTAAAACACTGATGTGAAAGACTGCAGCAAAGGTATAAAATCATAAGAACCACTGAGAAAACTAATTCCAAGACAGTCTTAAAATGTGCTAGACAGTACTGAGAAATATGACTCAATCAGCTCGGTTTTCTCCAATTTATACTTCCTTTTTGATTGGGAAGAGTTCAATGTTTCTAAGAAGCCTTCAGGTAGTGTTAATGCTCAGCAAGCTGACTATTAGGATCAGAAAGATCTTAAAAACAATCATTCCCGTAGGTGAGAAGACGAGCAGTGCAGGAATAGTTGCTGGAAAAACAATGAGTTTTTTTTTCCTTTATATCCAAACTGATATGTTTGGCACCAGATGACAGGAGTGGTGACAGCTCATGCCCCTCAGAGAGACTTCTGGACCGGTAGCCCTTTATGGATGTATCTAGCTACAGTGAAAAATATCAAAATAAGGAGAATCTTTGAGACATTTGTAGATATCCGGTAGGAATTAACATCTGACACCTGTGGCCACACAGCTTCTCTTTGAAAAGGTCAGTGTGGGTGAAAGCTTCTAGTTTTGTCTTAGACTACAAGTGAAGTGCTTAGAGGAGATTTACATGCCTTTCCTTCTGCGATCTGCACCTGATTTAATCTTGGCCTCCTTCTTTCTCTCCTTTTTTTGGTTTATAGTGTGTGATAGGGATATTATATTTTATTATGGTTAATGTTGTAGTTGGTATGAAGTAGGGTACTGGAGGTAACCACACATCACCTTTTGGATTTATTAAAGCATAACTGCAGGGGTGTACAAAGAAATCATGGGTCTCCAATGCAAAAATTCTATTTGGACCCCCCTGTCCACCCATAAAAAATTTTTAGTAGAGTAGGTGCAGTCACAGAGCGAAGGTATAGTTACAGAAGGGCAGCCCTCCCAACTTTTAAAAGACAGGGTAGAGGGAGCAATATTTTGGCACTTACACCTTGATTTTGCCCCTACTGAAGCCCCTTAGTGTTCTCACTAATACCCCTTTGATAGCCCCCACTGAGTATGATGCCAACAAAAATGCCTGCCAGACACAGTATGCCTCCCCCATAGGGAATCCCTCCACACGCATACATTATGCCCCTGACAGTTTCCCCCTCCACACATTGAGATTTACCCCCTAGTATGATGTCCACACAATGACCCCCCCTTTAAATTATTATACCTCTCCATGCACAGTATCATGGCTTCCAGAGCCTCCCACACAATATAATGCCCCCAGAGCACCCTCACAAAGTATGAAGACTCTTACTTGCCCTCATTGCTCCATATACAGCATGAAGGCTTCTCCAGTCCTTCACACAGTATGATGCCCCACAGTGACTCCCTCCACAGTAAGATCTCCACAATACCCACAGAAAATGATGTCCACACAGCCCCCAACACAACCACTACAAAGTATGATGGCCCTCATGAAGTACTGAATGTAACCTGTTAATGCCTACTGTTGGGTGTTCACATCATCCCAGTTCAATTCATTTGAATGCATTATGCAGATTTTAATTCAGTCATTAAGGGGTTTACAAAAGTCAACATGCCCAGTTTCTCTGATTGACTGACTGCTGTTTTTGGACTAAAGCTCTGCACAGCAGCCACAATCTAGTGATGGAAGTGCCCCTGTTTTTCTGAGATTGAGATGCGCAGGTTGAATGTTGGCAACGGGAGCAGACATTACCAGTTCAACTATTGTATTTCAGTGATATATGCATTCCAATAATGCGAATACTGTTGAGTGTGTGACATCAGGCACCTCCGACTCACAGGCTCCATAGAGACTGAATGGCTTGCTTACTATTCGTGGTACACCACTCTACATTGTCGTTTTGAATAAATTGACAACATAGTAGTATTCCTCCTCGTGTACAAAACTATTTTTTGCCGTTATGACAGTCTGCAATGGTGAAAAATGCAGGACACATCTCCACTTTTCAGTTCTCTCGCAGCTGGTGGGTGGAGACTGGATGCTATAATGTCTCCCATACACATTACACTCAGAGATGGATTCCTGCTGCTTCTGTAGCAACAGCTCACCACTCATCTGTGTGGATGATGAGTTCATGAGGCAGGATGAAGCTGAATTCTCTGATAGGATAAAATACAATACTTTTTACATTTGCATATACTATTGATTTATTAAGTTTGTTGAAACATAAGTGGCCAGTTGAGGCTGATGTTATATGTTGGTGCCATTCACCATGTCTTTTACTAAGGGGTTACTGATTAATTTTTTAACAATTAATTATAAATAGACGCAAACTTTGAGATATTTTTGTATATTGATTTTTAGAGTTAAATTTGTCATTCTGCATCAATCATTAAATTAAAGCTTGTATGAATTATATGGCTTTATATAATCTCAAATTAAGTTTAAAAAAACAAAAAAAAACGATGACTAACTGCTAGATATGATTGAATATTTTGAAATCCTAATGTGTCTGCTTCACCAGATTTTTCAACAAATTTGGAATCAAAGCAATTGCAAAAATTCGAAAGGCTTTAATGGATTAGATTGGGCTTACTCAGAGGTCTCCTAGGACAGTATCAATCTCCTTTTGAGTTCATTAATGCAAACACAGCCTTAAAGGGAATCTGCCAGGTCAGAAATCTAGTGTAATGCTTCATTTTCTAATTCCTTTCTCTTAAGCTGTTCAAATTTGCAAGATCCTCCGCAGCGTTTGCATGTGACCTGTGCGGACGAGAGTGTGTGATTTGACAGGCATCCGCCTGCGCACAGATCACATTTTAGGAAGTGAATGGAATTGCGCACGGCGTTCTGCATAGCATCTGCAGACCGCGTGCCCTCCATTATAAACATAGGGCTGCCTGTCTTGCATGCATATGCATGCAGATGCCTCCAAAACGTGCGAGGCATCTGCAAATCTGAAGGCAGCCTAAGCTTCTCTATCCATGTATTTCTATTATTTATGGTTTCCTACTATACTGTGTAAACTTCAAAATAAAGTATTTCCATCTGTCAATCACAGTATGTTCTCTGCTGTCCACTCCCCAAAGAATGAATATTTATGTATCACTACACAGCCCTGTCTTTCTCTGATGTGTATTCTGTGTAACTAATATAATATATATATTTATTCATTTCTATAGCGCTATTGATTCCATAGCACTTTACATACATCAGTAATGCTGTCTCTCTTGGAGCTCACAATCTAAATATCCTATCAGTATGTCTTTACAATGTGGGAGGAAACCGGAGTGCCCGGAGGAAACCCACGCAAACACAGGGAGAACATACAAACTCCTTGCAGATGTTGTCCTTCGAGTCCTTAGTGGGAATTGAACCCAGGACCTCAAGACCCCAGCGCTGCAAAGGCTACAGTGCTAACCACTTGAGCCACCGTGCTGTAACTCATTGCATACAGAGGAGAAAGGAAGGGGCAGGATGTGTGTGCTCTCTGCAGATCTTCATTCATTGTGTGTATCTAAAGCATGTGTGTAATGTGTGCTCTGAGATATTTCTTTGCATTTATATCAGGGGTAGGGAATTCCAGGCCTTGAGAGTTACCAACAGTGTGGGTTTTCGGGATTTCCTTAGTATTGCACAGGTAATAATATAATCACCTGCACTGGTGATGATTCCAACCACTGTGCAATACTAAGGAAATCCTTGAGGCATGGAGTTCCCTACTAACCCTGGTTTATATGAACATTTATCAATTTGCTCAGCAGATAGACACAATACATGTATGCAGGAAAGTCAATGTTTATATAAACAGAAATCTTTTACATATAGCACAGACTGTAGTGATGTTACTAGCAGCGGCTTGATAGATTCAGTGTAACTTCAGCAGAGGGAAGGAACAGAATACCAGCTTGGATAGGCTGGATATTTAAATAACACTTGGCTGGTAATCACATTAGTGTTCGGGACGCATCCGTCTGAAAGTAGAGATGCAGGCAGATGCCCGAACTCACACTTACTGATGTATGCGCTGCATTTCTTCTGCGGATTCGTACATATCAAAATCCCCATAGAGAACCATTATAATGTGTTCGGGACGAAAGGGAGAGAAAGAGAATCTGCCTGCAGGGTGTGAAGGTGCTTATAGCAAGATAACTACACAGGGTATATTAATGATTTTTACATATTGTGAAAAGTCTACCCGAGCACTATTCAAGGGTACTATTAGTATCATACAGAATAATAACCTCACAGAGTACCTTTAAAAATATCAAAGTGACCTCAACATACCCGGCTAGGAAAGACTAAGTGGATGGTAACCAGTTAACAGCTGGTTTACAAACTGCATTTATAGACTTTTTCGTTTTAAGAGTTATAAAAATGATCACAAATTGATCCATTTTGGGAATAGAAATGCTTGCTTTACTGATGTATACTCATGCAGTGTACACGTAAGAAGCCAGGTGCGGAAAATTAACTCTGTTTGGGTAGTATCAAGAGATTTGTTAATCACTATTTCAGAAGTTGTCAAAAATTATTTTTTGGAGGCAGCATGACGTTTGCTGTTTAGAGAAGAAGCAATGGTTTCTTAGCAAGTTCCACAATAATTATTCCTCTTTTGGGATCCACCAGAGGTTTGCTATTTACAAAATAACATTCTCAAGTTGTGCAAAAATCATCCATTTAGGAACAAAAACAGGTGTGTTGTTTAGAAAGTGAAATAGTAATGGCTTTTTAAGTAGGAGTGAAACAATTATCCCTTTTTTGGGATTACAAAGGTTTGCTATTTAGTAAATTAATAAAAAACAACAATAGCTTGTTATTAAGCTGTCCAAAAATGATCCCTTTATGTAGGAGTGTGGAGAAACTAGCTGCTTTCAAAGTTAAGAAGGAATCGGTTTTGCAGCAAGCAGTTAAAAATGTATTCAACCATAGAAGCAGTTTTATATTTGTGTACTCTGAAGAGGGGACATTTTCCATGCAGCAACACTGGACAAGCAGATATGTGTGGGCAGCAGCAGCTACTGCACTGCATAGAGAATATTGCAAGGCAGGAAAGGAGAAATATGGCAATATAGGGCCAGTACTCTGCCCAGGCAGAATACACAGTAAAAATGACATAATGGATGATGAGATGATGCCCAGATGGGTATGGGTCATCCACACTGGTGGAAGAAGAATGGTGTAAAAGACATGAGGAAGAGGAAAAAGGCAACTGATTGCACTGCAAGTCCGGAATAATAAAATTTCAAAAACTTTATTGGAACATGGTAAAAAGCATAGAGCCATGCTAAACAAAAACCTGACATGTTTCTGGTACGACACTCTAATCCATAGGGACTATGACTAAGGGTATCGTACCTGGCACCAGAAACGTGTCCGGTTTCTGTTCACCATGGTTCTATGCTTTTTACCATGTTCCAATAAAGCTTTATAAATTTTATTATTACGGACTTGCAGTGCAATCAGTTGCCTTTTTCCTCTTCCTCATGTCTTTACACCTTTCTTCTTCCACCAGTGTGGATGGCCCATACCCATCTGGGCATCATCTAATCATCCATTATGTCACCTTTACTGTGTATTCTGCCTGGGCAGAGTGCTGGCTAGGAATGAGTGAGTAGTGAAATATTCAGACTCGCTTTACTCGGAATGAGTAGGTCCTAATACTCGAGTTATTCATTATGAGTGTAAGTCAATGGGAAATGCAAGTAATTGTCTGCTGGACCCTACACAGAGGTCTGGGGCTGAGGAAAAGGTTGAAACGGGCGCATGATTATATAAAAGCCGGCAGTAAAAAGCTGTTGGCTTTTAAACAATCACTCAGCTGATGCTGAACGATGGAGACTCTGCTTCACCTTGTCGGGTGGACTGTGGTCTTTCCCTAAGCCAACATATCCTGTGTTCCTCCCCCCCATGTGACATGTAGTTTCACTTGTGTAGTGTATCTACATACCTTGCAAAAGTGAAATAAAAGTTAACAAAAGGTGTTAAAATAAAAAAAATAAAATGCTCACCTAGCTGCCGGCTGTCCGGGACCTGAGGGCAGGACATCCGATCGTCTGCAAGGACCTTAAAGGGGCACTCTAGTGAGGAAACTTTTTTAGTACAGTTTCTGCCCTCCTACATGATGAAGCAGAGCCATACACTGTAGTTCTAGGGTCTATACATCTCTTATGAATCGATAATATCATACCTGTTCCTCTGCTCTGGCCCCCACCTCAGGGAACCCAGAATCTACAGCCGGGCAGCTTCATGTCAGAGCAAAAAGTAGAAGATGTGTTGGGGCATGGATGCTGGGAGCTTCTGGATCAGCCTACATTCACACCCCCTCACAATTCTGTTTAGTGAGGGGCGTGGCAGGGGGACGTGCAGATATGTAGGTTCCCTGAGGTGGGGGCCAAAACAGAGGAGCAGGTATGATTTTATCAAATTATAAGAGATCTATAGATCCTAGAACTGCAGTGTACAGCTCTGCTTCATAATATAGCAGGGCAGGAACTGTACTAAAAAGTTTTCTCTCACTGGAGTTCCCCTTTAACGATGTGATTAGCCGGGAGCGATCAGCTTATGTGTCACGTGACAGCATCAGCTGATCGCCCGACCAAACCCATCGGCTGAGGTGTTAGCGGCGGGTGGTTAAAACTAATAGTTGATCTGACAGCTCTTTAAATCGCCCGCAAACACCGCTCAGCTGATGCCGGCAGCAGGCGATTTAAACAGACATCAGATCAGCTGTTGGTTTAAATCGCCTGCCAAAACCGCTCAGCTGCTGTATCAGCGGTGGGTGATTTAAACACAGCTGATCTGACAGCTGTTTAAAACTCCCGCTAAAATCGCCCGCCGCTGACATCAGCTGAGTGGTGTTGGTGGGCGATTTAAACAGCTGTCAGATCAGCTGTTAGTTTAAATCGCCCACCAGCACTGCTCAGCTGATGACGGCGGCGGGCAATTTAAACAGCTGTCAGATCAGATGTGTTTAAACCGCCCGCAGTCGACACCTCAGCCGATGGGGTTGGGCAGGCGATCAGCTGATTCTGTTACGTGACACATCAGCTAATCGCTACCGGCCAATCACATCGTTAAGGCTGGTTTCACACTACGATTTTGTGAAATACGATGCTGTCCGATATAAATCGGACAGCATCGGATCCGAATTTGCCTCCATGTAACCCTATGGGGATCGGACCGATTCGGATGTGCACTAATTGCTATCCGAATCGCGTCCGATCCGATTTTGTCCGATTTCTTTCAGGTGCAAATCTCTGAGACTGCTCCGATTTTTGCATCCGAATCAAAAACTGGATAGAATCGGATCTGACAAATCGGATGGCAATTATGCCAAATCCAATCTGGTTCCATTAACATGGGGCCCTATGGAGCAGGGTCCGAGAAAACATCTGATGTCTCCTCGGACCCGATTTTAGTGTACTGAGCATGCTCAGTACACTAAAATTGCTCCAACCCTTCTAATTACACTTCTGCAATGTATAATATACATTGCAGAAGTGTAATTAAGTAAAAGAAAGAGTTAAAAATAAAAAATCAATATGCTCACCTATCCTCTACCCAGCGCTGCCTCCCACAGCAAGGTCCTTGTGCTTACAGGACCTGTGATGATGTCAGAGAGCATCATCGGGTCATCATCACAGGTCCTGTAAGCACAAGGACCTTGCTGTGGGAGGCAGCGCTGGATCGAGGATAGGTGAGCTTAATGATTTTTTATTTTTAACTCTTTCTTATATTTCAAAAAGTAGGATCCCACAGACAGGGAAAAAATCGTAATGTGAAAGTAGCCTAAGGTTCTTGCAGCCAATCGAATGTTGGGTCCCGGACAGCTGGCAGATAAATGAAAAAATAAAATGCTCACCTAACACCTTTTGTTAACTTTTATTTCACTTTCGCAGTGTATGTAGATACACTATGAAAGGAAAACTACAGCCCTGACATGTCACACGGTGGTAGGAACAAAGGATTCTTCCTCCCCCCATGTGACAAGTTTCCATTGACTTGCATTGTACGCGCTACTCCTAACGAGTAATAACAAGGAAACTGGGGGAGTAATGAGTAGCCCGAATACCGTACTATTCGGCGAGTACTGGATAGTAACGAGTATACTCGCTAATCCCTAGTACTGGACCTATATTGTCATATTTCTCCTTTAGAATGGAATTACCTTCAACATAGTGTTGAGCCTCAAATATTCTTTTTTTAGTGAAAAAGACCAATAGACAGTCAGATGCTACTGCTGATATAATCACTGGCAGCAGCTATAGGTGAATGAAGTTCTACACTGATGCTTTCCTGGTTCATTTTGGCAAAAGTGAGGTTTTCCATGCTTGCAAAAGATAACCTGGTCAGTTTGTGCATGACAGCCACCGGTCGCGCTAAATACCCTCCTAGACTGTACACTAGACATGTCAACACGCCCATAACAAAATGAACCACTTCTAGCCAATGACCCTGCCTACTCACCCAGAAGGGTCTATAGGCTCAAGGTATGACTAATTTCTGTTTTTTTTGTCAGTGCATCAAGTTGGTGCAGTGGCAGATAAAACATCTGTTGGATCATGTAAAATATGTTGCAATAAATGCTGCTATGTTTTCTAGCACAGATGGGTCAGTATTGGCACAGAGAGTGGTCTCCTGGTCATCGGGTGTCCAAGGATACAACTTATCATAGTAATATGATAATTTGGACATCCTTTTGGAAGCTAAAAAAGATTCCCCCACTTTGCCTTTATATTGAGATGATCAATTGGCCTGGGGTCATTATGACCATCAACACAACACGATTGCAATTGCATTGTTCTGATTGGAGTAGAGAGGGAGCTCCCTCTGGTAGATAGATTGATGCCACTGCAAGTATTGGTGCTAGCACGGATCGTGAGCTGTACAGAAGCGTATAAGCTATGATACCGTATTTTTCACTTTATAAGATGCACCTGATTATAAGACGCACCCCCAAATTTGGTGAAGGAAGAGAAAAAAGATTTTTTAATGGTAATTGGTCCATCTTATAATGCCAGTGTCCATCTTACAATCAGTATATATGTCCCTCAACCTTGTATATATATCCCCCGATCATGGTACATGGCCTCCCCATGCTGTATATTGCACCCCGTGATGGTACATAGCCCACCATCCTGCATATGGCCCCCAGTAATGGTACATAGCCCCCAGCGATGATACATAGCCTCTATCCTACATATGGCCCTCAGTGATGGTATATAGCACCCCATCCTGGATATGGCTCCCAGTGATGATACATAGCCCCCATCCTACATGTGGCTCCTAGTGATGATACATAGCCCCCCATCCTGGCTATGGCCTTCAGTGATGATACATAGCCCCCCATCCTGGATTTGGCCCCCAGTGATGGCACATAGCCCCCCATCCTGGCTATGGCCTTCAGTGATGATACATAGCCCACCCATCCTGCATATAGCTCCCAGTGGATGATACATAGCTGGCCCCCAGTGGATGATGCATAGCCCCCCATCCTGACTATGGCCTCCAGTGATGATACATAGCTGGCCCCCAGTGATGGTACATGGCCCCCCATCCTGCATATGGCTCCCAGTGATGGTACATAGCCACCCATCCTGCATATGGCTCCCAGTGATGGTACATGGCCTTCCATCCTGGCTATGGCCCCCAATAATGGTACATAGCCCCCCCCCCCGTCCTGCACTCACCCCCTCCATTCTGGATATGCTCCCCCCATCACTCTATATGTCCCCAAGCTGATGTACCCAAGCTGGCGTACACAGTAAAATAATAAACAGCTGATAACTTACCATCCGCTGCTCCGTGCACACAGCTCGCCGCTTTCTCCCTGTCTCTGCGCCCAGCATTTTCCGATTATGTGACCAGGGCCCACAGCAATGATTTCATCATTGTGGGCCCTGGTCACATTATCGCATACCAAGCAGCACAGAGACGGGGAGAAAACAGCGACCTGTGAGCACGGAGAGGCGGTATGAAGTTATCAGCTGTTTATTATTTCATGGTGTGCGCCAGCATGGGGACATATAGAGTGACGGGGGCATATCAAGAGTGGAGGGTGTAAGTACAGGCTTACATAATATGCACCGCTCCCCCCATCCATCTCCCAGTGAAACTTCAGCACTGACAGGTGGACAGCGGCAGGAACAGTGAATATTATATGAGTATAATGATCAGGGGCACGTGACCTCTCGCTGTCTCTGCAGCCTGCAGCAGGCCTCCTCCAGCCCCTGGACACCGCTCCAAAGCCACCCCCCATACAGTACAGTAGATTCGGATGATAAGACGCACCCTCCACTTTTCCCCAAAATTTGGGGAAACAAAAGTGCATCTTGTAATCCGAAAAATATGGTATATAGCTGACCCCGTTTGATGAGTTCGCCAACGCTGCATGTGAGCCGGTGTGATTGTAGCATCAGACACATATGGCAGAACATCTAATTAGTGCTTCTCCTCCTCCACATCATTCATTCAACATTCAGCTTTGCAGATTCACAACAGCCACAGGGCAGTTGCTGCTCTTTATCATCTTTTGCATCGAGGTGAGTATTTTTGCCAAGATTAATATGAGGAGGATTACATTTTTGATGCTGCAGTTGTCTCCCACTTTAATAGACAACACAAGTCACACCCATCAGCTACCAATGGTGGATCTCACTGAGCTATACTACACTTTGGTTGTTGCATGATCTAGGTCATCACCACTTTATGCTGCTCGCACACAAGTTTTAACATATCCAGTGTCGAATTTGATCCTGTAAATCTTGTGGTGTGGGGGCAGGCAGTTCTTTTTTTGCAAGGACAAGAGACCAATACGATCCGCGCTGCTGTATCTAAGATAACAGACGCCCGTGGTATTTAAAAACTGTGCTATTTATTCCATTCCTAATAGCACCGTTTTTAAATACCACAGAGGTCTGTTATCTTGTATACAGCTGGCCGGATTGTATTGGTCTTTTGTCCTTGGATATCATGCGGCCATCCCTTGGGTTGGTGGATCCTGCGGCAGCTGTTCGATGCGCAAATACTAGTTGTGGGTTTCACAACTTACTAAGGTGAGCAGTTAATGCACTGCATACATTCACAGCATTAAGGCAATGAGACCCATTGCGCCCTTGCCTATCCATTTTTAGATGGTTCTTTTTTTACAACATAATCAATCGATCTTAAGTGTTATACACAGGTAGATTCCTTTAAAACAATTTGCATAAATAAAATCATGACATTTAATGTTATAGTGGCTATGATAGTCCCTTCTGATTGGCTGTGCTACAACATCTCTACTATTGAGATTTTCTAGAAATGTTCAGTTTTCACATACAAACAACGTTTTACTTACAGATAGTTAGCTAGGTTGTGTTCTTGTAAAGTATGTGTTTCAAAGCCATGCGGCGTCGTATCAAAGTAATCATTTCCAATTCCACAAATGAAACATTTTGTCTGAGTAGATAAGAGAAGTACAAGATGAGTGATCAGGATGTCACACACGTGACATATACTGTATTCATCTCCCCTCATATGTTGCGGTCTCATCTTACCTCCATATCTTCTCGGACTTGTTCCTGTTGATCTCTCAGTTCCCCAAAAGCATCAATGATCAAACCTGAAGCAGAATAGAAAAGAAGTGTGAGATTTCATATCCACAAGATTAGAACGTTGGTGGTTTTAGGTTTTATTGTGAATCACATTCCATAGTAAAGTTTCCTGACCATCTCACATGCTAGGACTAAAACCAGTGTAAGCCTTATTGTATGCCAGTGAATAGATAGGATGCCTGTTAATCTTCTTGCTAGATGACAGCTGAGGTGCATAGTGTCCTAGAAAAATGAACTTACCTTGAATAATGGCAAGAAGAATGACAATGACAAAGAAGAAGAAGGTGATGTCAAATACAATCCGATACATCTCATAGGGGTCACCGGCAGGGTCCTCAATCTCATCTCCAATGCCACCTCCAGCTCTCACCCCGACGTACATGTGAAACAGATAACACTGTGGGAGAGCCACATTCTAATTAGTCTGGAATCCATCATAGTTTAGTCCAAAGCACCCAACTGGGAAGAATTACATAGCAACTTCGAAAAGGTAATGTCATGAAGTAATTTGTCGTAAATGCATCTTAATTGCATTCTTAATCGTTAATGCACTGACCCATAGTAATGAACTGAGAGCCCAAACTGTCACTCTTTATATGAACACTAGTTCGGAGTCTACGTTCATTACCTTCTGTACGTCTACACTGTAAGCTGGGGTTTAGACGTTCATACATTGTCCTCTACCCACATGTTTTACATGAATTGTTGTGTGGGATTCCTAAAGTATGACTACCATTAACTAATTTTTTTTATGTAAACAGGTTAAAAATTCTACTTTGAGAACATGCAAATGTCATTTTACATTTTTGGGAGCTATTTACATTGTATATTATAGATAACAATTGTTGGGGGTCTAAGTCCTGAGGCCTCCATCGATCACCGTAAACACCTCATTTTTAGGCAGCGGGTGCACATACAGGTGTATAGGCTCAACAGTAATTCTGTGGGTCCTTACATCACTTTGACAAAGTATTGTATGGACTAGAATAGGAGAATCTATATGCAGAACCCTGGTACAGCGGCCAGGCAAGTACTTTGTGACCAGCTGCCACTTACCTGCTGTCATCAGTGGCTCGGCGTATGATTAGCTGGAATGACCTCATATGTTCATCACACAAAAATCATTATGTTGTGCCAGCTCGGCTAAACAAAAGAAGAGATGGACATGGCAGCTGGCAAATTACTCTTGGCAGATCTCCTGTCCAGCGGTCGCAGATTACTACCCTGGCCGCTGGAGCGGAGCTCTGTGAATTGATCCTCCCATCTCTAGTATATACAAAGTTAGTCACTGACCCTGTATAAGGTTCTGTTTGTGGACCATATACAAAAGCAGTATACTGCAATGTGGTATTTACAGCGATTGGGAAGAAAGGGGGAGGGGTGTCTTGGGACTCCCACTGATCAGGAGATATTTGCAGTGTATATTATAGAAATACAAATTGTATAATGACAGATACACTTTAAATAAAGTCTTCCACCCCAAAGTTACTGCTCAAACCAAGCAAGGCACTGAAAAACACCTTAGAAGGATCCTGGAATGTTGCACATGCAGTCTGATATATGGACAGGATCAGGAATGGACACAGACAGAAAAGGGCCCCTGTGCAAGAACAATACATGGGCCCTTTTCAATACTATAGATTCTGTCTATGACAGTCACTGTGTGCTGATTTAGATCATCTCTCTCTTTCTCTCTCCATCTCTCTCTCCCATCTCCTTGTTCTGATTTTCTCTCTCGTTCTCCCCTTGGAAATGGGCCCCTTTGCCTCTTGGGTCCCTGTACGGCTGCACCAATGATATGTCCACACCTGAACAGGATGGTTTATTTCACAGTCTTGCCTATAGCTCTCAATCACTCAATAGAGCTGCCAATTGGACTCATTTGAATTCAATCAGTGATTACAATGAAAAATGTGACATACACTATTGTTGACATAATTTGAGTAAATCGGTCTGCAATAACTAATTTTTCCATACGTAATGTGGTAAGTAAATTATGACTGTGTAATTTGTCATGTGGTCTTGTCTAGTCAGGGTTTTAGATACCTAATTTTAAGATCTTCTAAAAATCTAATTTTGTTTATGTTCGGATATATAAAATGATTGAATTTTAAGGGGGGAAGGGGTCTTGGATTAGCTCATGACTGTAGGTATTGATTTACATATCACAATGAATCCGACCAAATAATCACTATTTATACTATAGTGTATTAGTGCTTTTTGATTTATACCAACTGTACCCCGATCGTCCACGTTCTTGCATTTGCCACATGCACTTACCGTCATCATGTCATCACACTTCATATCTGGATCATCTTCATCCTCACTTTTGTTGTAAAACTTCCGGAAAAAGTTGAATGCCACAACCGTGTAAAGATAGACAACAACAGCCAGGAGACCAACAGTTAACACCAACTGAGGGGGGGAAAAAAGTTTTTCTTTTACTTAAATCTGTCAGCAGGTGTTTGTTATGTAATCTGAAGAAAGAATGCTGTAGGGGTTAAAAAACACAGATTTCAGCTATGCGTCTCTTATCAAGCTGTGTACTGTTTACTTGCAATGATTGTTTTAGCACCAGGACCCTACCATAGCTTGAACTACATTGTATTATGACTGGTAGTCAGACTCTCTCCCTCCTATGATTAGCAACTCACTGTCTATAGACTTTGTACAGAGCCTGGTGTGGACAGAAGCAGCTTTCTCTACTCTGTTGCATAGCTAAATATAGAGAAGCTCAGATTGTGTCAAATGCTGCACCCAGCAAACTAAGTGATACATTATTGGATGCAAGGTTTTTTTGTCTGCATCATGCTACTTTCAGATGAGGTAGCAAAAATCTGATTACAGATCATACAGTTATTTGCAATTTTGAAGCTGTGTTTGGCTGTTGGAGTAATCTGGAAATTGTAGCACCTAAATGTATGGGCAGTTTCCAGATGACTCCAACAGCCAATCACAGATGCCCATTCTCTGTGGCAGCGTCTAAAATTGGCTGTTGTGCCCCCTACAGTGCATATCCAGGAAGTTAATTAATGGCCCGGAAGTACAATAGGCAGTACGTGGTAAGTATAACACTGTCATTTAATAATTATTTGCTTTCTTTTTACAGGCCCTGCCCTCGTCCCATATTGTTAAAGTCAGAGTTCAGGGTTTAGACTTAAGTTTGAGTCGCGTTCGGCCCCAAACTTGAACTTCAAAAAAAGTTGGGGCGAGTCTTCCATACCTGAACATCGTCTGGTTCGCTCATTACTATTACCCGGTTAAAAAAACACTGATTGAGCTCAGTGGGTGAAATAAAATAATAAACTTAGAATTTTGATACCCTTTAATGCCTAAATTAAGTAAAATACATTTAGTGATTAAAGTGAACTTTCAAGACTGCTTATTTCTCTTCGTCATACCATTATACATCAATCCTGATGAAGAGATGTGTAAGCAGTCTCGAAAGCTTGCTGCTCTGTAACATCATTTATTTTATTTTTGTTGCCCATAAAACGATATCACAACTACAAGATTATTTTGTTCTTGCCACTGAGAGCAATCAATTGTTTTACTCACATCACACACTTTTTTGGGCACTACAGTCATGATCAAAAGTTTTGAGAATGATACAAATATTAATGTTAACATAGTCTACTGCTTCAGTTTTTCTAATGGCAATTTGCATATACTCCAGAATGTCATAAAGAGTGATCAGCCTAACAGCAATTACTTGAAAAGTCAATATTTGCCTAGAAAATGAACTTTAACCCCCAAAACACATTTCAACATCATTGCAGTCTTGCCTTAAAAGGAGCAGCTAACATCGTTTTAGTGATTGTTCCATTAACACAGGTGTGGGTGTTGATGAGGACAGGGTTGGCGATCAATCAGTCATGATTAAGTAAGAATGACACCACTGGACACTTTAAAAGGAGGCTGGTGCTTGGTATCATTGTTTCTCTTCAGTTAACCATAGTTGTCTCTAAAGAAACACGTGCAGCCATCATTGCACTGCACAAAAATGGCCTAACAGGGAAGAGTATCGCAGCTAGAAAGATTGCACCTCAGTCAACAATCTATCGCATCATCAAGAACTTCAAGGAGAGAGCTTCCATTGTTGTCAAAAAGGCTCCAGGGCGCCCAAGAAAGGCCAGCAAGTGCCAGGACCGTATCTTAAAACTGTTTCAGCTGCGGGATCGGACTACCAGCAGTGCCAAGCTTGCTCAGGAATGGCAGCAGGCTGGTGTGAGTGCTTCTGCACGCACTGTGAGGCGGAGACTCTTTGAGCAAGGCCTGGTTTCAAGGAGGGCAGCAAAGAAGCCACTTCTCTCCAGAAAAAACATCAGGGACCGACTGATATTTTGCAAAAGGTACAGGGAGTGGACTGCTGAGGACTGGGGTAAAGTCATTTTCTCTGATGAATCCCCTTTTCGATTGTTTGGGACATCTGGAAAACAGCTTATTCGGAGAAGAAGAGGTGAGCGCTACCACCAGTCTTGTCTCATGCCAACTGTAAAGCATCCTGAAACCATTCATGTGTGGGGTTGCTTCTCAGCCAAGGAAATCGGCTCACTCACAGTCTTGCCTAAAAATACAGCCATGAATAAAGAATGATACCAGAATGTCCTCCAAGAGCAACTTCTCCCAACCGTCCAAGAGCAGTTTGGCGCCCAACAATGCCTTTTCCAGCATGGTGGAGCACCTTTCCATAAAGCAAAGGTGATAACTAAATGGCTCGGGGAACAAAACAGAGATTTTGGGTCCATGGCCTGGAAACTCCCCAGATCTTAATCCCATTGGGAACTTGTGGTCAATCATCAAGAGACGGGTGGACAAACAAAGACCAACAAATTCTGCCAAAATGCAAGCATTGATTATGTAAGAATGGACTGCTATCAGTCAGGATTTGGTCCAGAAGTTGATTGAGAGCATGCCAGGGAGAATTGCAGAGGTCCTGAAGAAGAAGGGTCAACACTGCAAATATTGACTTGCTGCATTAACTCATTCTAACTGTCAATATAACCTTTTGGTACTCATAATATGATTGCAATTATATTTCTGTATGTGATATAAACATCAGACAAACACAAATAAAAACCAGAGGGCAGTAGATCATGTAAAAATATAATTTTGGTGTCATTCTCAAAACTTTTGGCCATGACTGTATTTCATCAGCATTTGCAAGACAAAAATCAGTAGGAAAAGAAAAACATTCACATCCAGGGCCGTATTTACTATTAGGCATTTAAGGGCACGTGCCTGAGGCACCAGGTTGCGGGGGGGTCGGTGCCAGGCTTGAGTTAAAAAAAAAAAATGTTTTTACTAAACTTCCCTCCCACTCTCTATGTAATCTGGAGTGTTTGTGGGGAGGGGAAGTGTCCCGAACACTGTATTCAGTCATCCTCCACTGGGTTCAGTGGAGCAGAGCAGCTCCTGACCCAAGGCTTAATGAGCTTAACTCATCAGCTGCCGGCTTCTGTGCAAAGGAGGAGAGCGAGCGATGGAGCATGCA
Organism: Allobates femoralis; assembly: GCA_033576535.1. Taxonomy (NCBI): domain Eukaryota; kingdom Metazoa; phylum Chordata; class Amphibia; order Anura; family Aromobatidae; genus Allobates; species Allobates femoralis. The sequence continues at coordinate 54,912,030 of JARQOC010000012.1, forward strand.
TCAGGTAAACATTGGATCAGCCTGAGGGGGAAAGATCTGTGACACAGGGGGCCACATTGGGGGGGGGGGGGGGAAGAGCTGTGAAACAGGTGGTCACATTGGGGGTGGGAATACTGTGTAACGGGTGGCCAAATGGGGGGAGAATATTGTGTAATGGAGGCTGCATGGGGGTGAGAGCACTGTGAAGTAGGGGGCCATATGAGGGAGAGCACTGTGAAGCAGGGGACCACATGGGGGAAGGAGAGCATTGTGAAGCGGGGGGCCACATGGGGAGGGGGGAGAGCACTGTGAAGCAGGGGGCCACATGGGGGGGAGATCACTGTGAAATGGGGGGGAGAGCACTGTGAAATGAGGGGCTAAATGGGAGGAGCACTGTGAAATTGAGGAAAGAGCACTGTGAAACAGGGGACCACATGGGGGAGAGCACTGTGAAGTGAGGGGCCACAAGGGGTGAGAGCACTGTAAAAATGGGGGCTAAATGGGAGGAGCACTGTGAAATTGAGGAAAGAGCACTGTGAAACAGGGGACCACATGGGGGGAGAGCACTGTGAAGTGAGGGGCCACAAGGGGTGAGAGCACTGTAAAAATGGGGGCTAAATGGGAGGAGCACTGTGAAATTGAAAAAAGAGCACTGTGCAATTAGAGGCTTCATGGGGGGAGATCACTGTGAAATGGGGGGGAGAGCACTGTGAAACGGTGGGCTAAATGGGAGGAGTACTGTGAAATTGAGGAAATAGCACTGTGAAGCGAGGGGCCACATGGGGTGAGAGCATTGTGAAATGGGAGTGAGAGCACTGGGCTAAATGGGAGGAGCACTGTGAAATTGAGGAAAGAGCACTGTGAAATGGTGGGCTAAATGGGAGGAGCACTGTGAAATTGAGAAAAAAGCACTGTGAAACAGGGGGCTAAATGGGAGGAGCACTGTGAAATTGAAGAAAGAGCACTGTGAAACAGGGGGCCATATGGGGGGGAGGGCACTGTGTAACAGGGAGGTTGCATGGGAAGGGGTGAACAGTATGAAAAAGGGGAGAGACATGAAGGGAGAGAGGAGTATGAACAGAGGGCTGCATGGGGGGGGGACGTTTCACTGGCTCAGAAGCAGGCTTTTCTAAACATGACACCCACAAGTCACCAAGTCTTTCTACACTGCAAGACATACAGGTGCATCTCAATGAATTAGAATATTATCAAAGAGTGACTTTATTTCAGTAATTCAATACATAAAGTGAAGAGCATATATTATATAGAGTCATTACACACAGAGTGATCTATTTTATGTATATTTCTGTTAATGTTGCTGATTAATAAAAACCCAAAAATCATTAAATCAAAAAAATAAAGTAGTGAGGATGACCTACTAACCCTTGTTAAACAACATGCTGCCATATACCACCAGGCATAAAGGGTGAATATAATATTGATTTATTAGTCAACACATTTCAGGGCTCCCTGACCCCTTCCCCAGGACAAATCAATATCATATTACCATGTTTCAGGGAGCCCTGAAAGACGTTGACTAATAAATCAATATTATATTCACCCTTTATGTCTGGTGGTATACGACAGTGTGGTTTTTATCCCTTCATCCTCCCTACTTTAATTTTCTGAGAACCTTTGGGCTTTCATTGGCTGTAAGCCATAATCATCAACATTACCAGAAATAAAAACATGAAATAGATCACTCTGTGTGTAATGACTCTATGTAATATATGTGTTTCACTTTATGTATTGAATTACTGAAATAAAGTAAATTTTTGATGATACTCTAATTCATTGAGGTGCTCCTGTATGTCCAGTCTTTTTAGAGTTGATCACTTTTTCAGGCAGGTAATGGAGCTGATCCACCTGAAAAAGATGTCATGTGTGCACACACCCTTAGGGCCGCTTCACACTGCGGCGTGATCCGGTCCGGTTCTGTCCGTGAGGACCCAGACAGCCGCGGACCAGATCTGCACACAGGACTGGGGGGCTAATATGCCCTCCGGCCCGGTGTGCAGCGCACGCAGCTGCAGCTGCTGACAGGTCAGGACCGCGGCCCCCGCAGTCCTGACTTATCAGCAGCGGGAACTACGTGCGCTGCACACCGGACTGGAGGGCATATTAGCCTCCCAGTCCTGTGTGCAGATCTGGTCCGCGGCTGTCTGGGTCCTCCCGGACAGAACCGGACCGGATCACGCCGCAGTGTGAAGCGGCCCTTAGTCTGACTCATTAATGAGGGGCGGTACAACTAAAAGTGCCTAGGGCAGCATGAACCCTAAATACGGCCCTGTTCACATCAGTTAATTTTTGGTGCTACTAATGATTTTGCTTTCTGGTGAAATAGTGACAAAGAAAGACTGATGTGTGAATAAGACATTAGTCGTAGCTCAAAAAAACTGACCAAATACTAAACATGTGAACGTGGTCATACAATGTAAACTGCAAGTAATCTAATATATAAGGCTGAATGTGTGTATGTGTGTATATCCGGGATTGGCATCTACACCATCGCAACTACAGCCACAAAATTTTGCACAGTCACACATCTGGACCCCGAGAGCGTCATAGGCTATGTTGTGAGGCGAAATTTTAACCCTGCGCGTTCCAGTTCACCAAACAATTTTGCCCCTATCTACATAATGGGGAAAAAGTGAATGGAAAAGTGTTGAAGGAAAATCGACAGCTGTCAGCTATAGCCACAACATTTTGCACAGTCACACGTCTGGACCCCGGGAGTGTCATAGGCTATGTTGTGAGGCGAAATTTTAACCCCTCGCATTCCAATTCACCAAACAATTTTGCCCCTATCTACAAAATGGGGAAAAAGTGACAGTTGACAGATGTGAATGAGAGGGGCTTAATGATAGCGCCAAAGACTAACAGCACATACCAGCATATAGTCACTAAGGTGGGGCCCCAACATGAGATATTCACCACGCATGGGGACATGTATACACACCACACGCACACAGAGTAACAGCAAGTGTATAGTCGCTAAGGTGCAGCCCCAATATTGGATACACACCACGCATCCGAACAAACACACACACCACAAAGAGACACACACAACACAGAGACACACCCCCACGGGGACACACACACACCACACATACCCCCCCCACAGGGACACACACACATACACACCCTATAGGAACACATGCACTCACCCCACAGGGACACACACCACAAAGAGACACCCACAACAGAAACACACACCACACAGACCACCCCCCCCCCACAGGGACACACACACATACACACCCTATAGTGACACATGCACTCACCCCACAGGGACACACACACCACACAGACAGACACAGATGTGCACAAATCACCTCACACAACTCGCCTCATACGTCTGGTATCTTTAATTTCCAAACATAAACATCTGGTTAAAAACAGCCAATGTGCAACACATGTGCCATATAGGGAATTAAGGCAGATGTCAGTCACATGAGCTGTCTATTATGTGTATGTGTGAGGTAACATATACTGCCCGGCCAGGGGGAGGGTTTACTGTTGGCTGGAGATTTATCAGGCTGCCTATAGCAACCAATCACAGCTCAGCTTCTATTTTCCTACAGGTCATTAATATGACATATTCAAATTCTTTTTTGTTATAGCTAACAGCAGTTATTTATTAACCCGGGCGTAGCCGGGTACGACAGTTCATTATAAACCCTATATTAAACCAAATATTCTTCCATGTATAATATTAGCTGGAATTAAAGGAAGCCAAGATAATAGCTGCATCATGATCCGGAGATTTGGGAGCTGGCAGCCCAATATGAAATAGCCTTGTAGGGTCACAAAAAAACACATTGTGACTGTATAAAGAGCTGCCCTGTGAGGACTATGCCGTATCTCCACCTATCATTTTATATTTATAATGATATGTAATATATAGAGATTGCTTATTGATATTAAACAGTTACATTAGGTTTCTATAAGGCTTTGTGCATGTTGAGTATTTGGTGCAGACATTTTGTGCACCAAATCTGCATCTTCCAGCAGAAAAACGCAATGTGCTTTTGATGTGTTTTTTTCTGAGTTATTCATAATGAAGGGGTGGTGTGGGGTGAAAAACACAGGTGAAAACACTGAAAGAATTGATATGCTGAAGATTATTTTGTACACAAAATCTGCAAGGAAAAAATAAACAACATGTGCACATTTCATATACCTCATTGAATTTGCTGGTATAAGGAGAGGCTTGCAGATTTCTGACAAAACCGCACCAAAAACACATTTAAAAGTGCCAAAAATGCATTGTGTGCACAGGGCCTTATGTTAAATAGCAGTCTGATAAATTCACAGCTCATACAACTGTGGCTGTCATCTGGGAATACAGGATAAAGAGCAGGACCTCCCGGACATTCACAATCCAGCTTCCATCTTATACATTGCAATGCTTGGAGGGTGACAGCATTTGGGGGAAAATTAGCAAGATAAAGAGAGTAACTATACTATTATAGTAAGAAATTGTTATTAAAGCATTTCCCTAAATAATCAAAGTAGGTTTCCATTGAAATAAAATGTATCTGAGAATGGCGGCTTTCAGTTGATGTCAGTAATGTGCAGGCTCCTCTATCCAGCAGGTAAGAATTAATAGTGCATGCTGTGAGTGGTTAAAGCAGCAGCTTGGATTCAATAATTCATGAGTGACTACAACAAACATCAGTGACTAGGAGCAGCCAGGGGAGAGAGGGGCTCCTGGTATTGCAGGGGGGAGAGCAGGTGAAATTCAGGGAGCTATATGTTCTCTGCTAACGTTTCAAGCAGGTGCCATGGATCTGACTGCTCCGCTAAGTTTGGAGCAATTTCTGCAGATCTCTAGGCAGGTCCATAGTACAAGTAACGGTATAAGTGGCAATAATTACTGACTGGTCTGCTGCCATTACCACAAATGCTTTACGAACAGCTGACAGGCTTTACAACTATCCATTTCCAACTGGCCGGCATAGTCTAGCGCTGTGGAAGGCTTGCCTGCTTTAAGTGTCCATGCCAGAGCTTGAGCTGTGAAATGAGCAGCACTTAATTCAGCTGTCTGCTACGCTCTCTGGCATGAGTAATGTGAGTGTATTAGTGGATTCACTGAGTCATACACCATGCATGCTGGAAACCAGGCCACGCTGCAGTCCAGCCTCTCCGCTTCGTCTAAATGCACACTCTATTTTAGACACTCCGCAATCATCTCGTAATCTGTTTAATATTAACAGATGAATTGCTCATCTCCAGTTTATTAAAGGCTAAAGACCACACAGACGCAGGGCAGGCTTACTTGTTTTCCATTGTGAGTGACTGATGACAGAATTGTCCTCAATGTCTTGAAGCCCATTGCAATGTCCAAAAGGTGAGCAGCAAAGAAAAAGTTGTTATAATGCCCAAGAATCGACATGGTTGTATACCAGGCGAGGTAAAGGAAGGACTGAACAAGAGAGAACAAAGCTTAGGTTACATTATTATATATCCAGTGGGCATCTGTCTTCATATACATGATTGAAGATATGATACATACATTGTCGGTAAATACCACTCCAAGCTTCCAAATGTGATACTTCATGTCAATAGAGCTCAACCTGTACATAAAAAACATTGAACATTATTTTACTATCCGATGAATTATAGTTTTTTGATAGATGTATTTTAAAGGGAATTTCTCAGCAGGTTTTTGCTTTGGAACTTGAGGTCAGCATGCTGTAAGGGTTAAAAAAACAAAAAGCAACTGTGCTCCTCATCAGTGTGTGCCACTGTATTGCCCTGTGATTACCATTACAGGACTAGAAAGTCTAACACACCCCCTGCTGGGATTAACACCTCACAGTCAATGCACAATCTCTATAGAGATCCTGGGGTGGGCGGGGGCAGCTCTCCCAGCGTTACTGTGTTCCTGCTACTAAATTCTTTTAAAATGTTAGAACGGCTTCAGCCAGAAACCTATGTGATATATTGTTAGATTCAGAATCTCTTTGCTTACATCATATTGCGGTCGTGTGAGGTAGCAAAAACTCTGCTGACAGAATCCTTTTAAATGACGTTTATGGTTGAATAAAGTCTGCATCCTTTGCATTCTTTGTTTTTTAGGAAATTGTAAAATGGTTAGGTATACAGTTTTCCTATTTTTTATCTAGCTGATCTAGTGTCATTAATTCCACATAGCATTACAAGCATTATCATCACTGTCCCTATTGAGGCTATCACTTTGTCTTTCCCGTTTGAGAGGAAAACAGAGAACCCAGGGAAAACCAACACAAACACGGGGAAAACATACTAAAAATATATATAAAAAAAGCTTTGTCAGTTCAATTTCATAAAAATCTAAAGGCAAAAAGAAATTGGGATTTCAGAACAGAAGGACTTGGGTATTCTGGTTACAAGTAAGGCTGGCTTCACACCACGACAAGGTCCGGTCCGGGGCTGTCAGGCATGAACCTGACAGCCCTGGACCGGATCAGCACACAGAACCAGAGGGCCAAATGTGCCCTCCAGTCCTGTGTGCAGCCAGATGGCTGTAATTGCAGCCGCAGCTGCTGATTTTTCAAGACCGCGGCTAGCATGGAGCTAGCCGCGTCCTGAAACAACAGTGGCGTGCAGCCGCCGGTATCCGGTTCCCGGATCCACCCGGACCGGGGCAATCCGGCCCCATGGGCTCCCATGTTAGGGAGAATCGGATTGCCCCAGATCCGGGATCCGGCTTTTTGGGGTGATTTTTCTCCCGGGACACAAAAATGTTGCAAGCAACATTTTTGTGTCTGGTGAGAATAATCCGAATTCTCCCGGATTCCACCGCAGAGATGAAACCAGATGGCAGAGAGCTGCCATCTGGCCCCATAGGCTACTATGGGGCCAAAAACCGGTCCGGGGTTGTCTGGTTTACACTGGACAGCCCCGGACCGGACCTTGCCGTGGTGTGAAGCCTGCCTAGGCTGAGCAGCACTCAATGTCAGGCAGCAACTGGGAAAGCAAAGAAAAAATGTAGGTTGTATCTCAAGAGAGAAAATCCTGTGATCCCAATTAATTATGCACCCCTCTATAAATCAATCTAGAATATGGGATCCAGTTTTGGGCTCCACATTATAAAAAGGATAGAATTTAGTCAGTTCAAAGGTGGAAACTAGATTTTTTTTTAAGTTTCTATTTTTTTTTCTAGAATGTAAATGTAACAAGGAAAAAAGTGATGCATAGATTTGAAAAAGGTTCAAACAGTGTATTTGTCATTTTAACACGCACCCTGCTGTGATTGACACTTTGCAGTCAATGCACAATGTCTATTGACAGCCTGGTGTGGGTGGGGGCAGCTATCTCCCCAGTCCCCATTGCTTGGCGTCATGGACTTTGGCCGTGTTTAGGAACCACCTGTTTAGGGCAGACTTGGCCCTGTGCATGGAGGGACTCTCCTGTATCTTGTGTGTTTGGGATGTTTGCTGCTAGGTCAAGTGAATATACAATTCGACATCATTGTTTTATATTTTGCTTAAATCACGGTATTATGGTAAAGGAAAACCAACCTTCTAAGCATAATACAGACAAATGGAATAACATACATCCTGACAACATGTAGGAGGATATCAAAGTAATCCAGGTGTAAAACAAGCGTTCACAGTTACAACAAGTGCGTCAATTCCAGATTAAACACCTCTTAATGCACTCTGGGAAATTCCTAAGTATCCATTAATACAGTCATAGCCATACATGCACACACTGATATCCACTCATTCATTCACTCTGTTGCTTTGGGCACCTAGATTATGTCACAGGATAGAAAGCCTCTGCTATAAAGAGATGTTAGAAAAGTGAGGCTTGTTTAGCTTGTACATAAGAGCACGTCTGAGGTGTCTTTTTTTTACATATGTGGACATTACAAAGGACTGGGATATGACTTATTCCTTTCCAAGAACCAGGGGACATATATTACATGTGGAAGAAGGGAGATTCCTGCAGCGAGAGGATTCTTTACAGTTAGAGCAGTTAGAATGTGGAATGCCGACCACGAGACATAGCGATGGCAGATAACTATGAGCATTTAAAGGAATCTGTCAGCAGGATTTAGCTATGTAAACTGAGGACTGCATGCTGTAGGAGTTAAAAAACAAACAGCAACTGCGCTCTCTTATCTGTCTGTGTGATATTGTTTACCTAAACTATGATTAGCAATACAGGACTAGAAACTCATGCATACAGCAGTAAAAACACGCACCCTGCTGTGATTGACACTTTGCAGTCAATGCACAATGTCTATTGACAGCCTGGTGTGGGTGGGGGCAGCTATCTCCCCAGTCCCCATTGCTTGGCGTCATGGACTTTGGCCGTTTTTAGGAACCACCTGTTTAGGGCAGACTTGGCCCTGTGCATGGAGGGACTCTCCTGCATCTTGTGTGTTTGGGATGTTTGCTGCTAGGTCAAGTGAATATACAATTCGACATCATTGTTTTATATTTTGCTTAAATCATGGTAGCTCAGATATTATGCCTAACCAAACACTTGTGATTCAGACCCTGATTATCATATAATGTGCCTGGAGTATTTTCTTACAGGTATTCATAATTTAGTTTTAGTTTTCCTTGATGTCTGTAATCATTATGATCACTGCAGGAGACAGGGGAACAAAAATAAAAGCCAGCTCACTTCAACAGATGAAAAGTTCACTTCTAAATGATATGGAGATTTCTTTCTAGAATGTCACCTCAAGGTCAACATTATGCAAACCATTTAAATGTGTCTGATCCCAAGGCTAATGACTATATGTAAATTAGAGGTATATGTACATTGTAAGCTGGATGGACTTTGACAGCAGCCAATATGTATGAGGAGCTGCAGTCACTTGCTCCACAGCCTTAAACGAATGACTAATACAGATTTGTGTCACATAAGATAGAGCATTGACAAAGAAGTGAGAGAAGATGCCGCACTTCTAGGAAGCTTGGGGTAGAGGATTCTGCAGAACTCACCATGATACCAGTGATCCCTCTTCTATTTTGGTCTTTTCCACAGGACTGAAGTCCAAGGCATTTTTGTCAAGTCCCAGGAGTTCAGCAATTCTGTCAGCGCCGTACAAGTCTCCATATTTATTGATGACCTAGATTAATAAAAAAAAAGACATAATAAAATTCACTGCAGAGGGGATTTCTATGTGCGCAGAAATCATTTTGAATAAGTGGCTATGCTTAGAAGTCAAATTTGATACAGGAAATATATCTTTGTACGGTGTTACAGCCATTAGATAGAAAAATATTACAATCTGAGAGTCCTCAGTGGTTGATACCTTTTTAATGGCTAACTGAAAAGATGGTAAGAAATAGTAGCTTTCCAGACTACTCAGGTCTCTTCAGTAATCCATTAAAATGATCAACCACAGAGGAATCTCAAATTTTAATATTTTTAAAGTCAAATGTTCTCAGATATATTTACACTTTAACTTCCTGAATGACAGTCATTTCTTTCCACTAATCATAGGTACTGCAATTATCCTAAACATTTGAGAGTGGGACCAGTATAATTATATAGTGCTCTGTTCGTGTGGTTAGGACACCTCCCTCATAAATAATCATGGACTTTAAGGAATGGAGCAAACCTCATCCTTAAATCTGAGGGCTCCCAGTAATGAGGATTCAGGGGTGGTGGAGACTGTAGTTAGAGATTTTGCCTCCTTCGTTTAAAGCGATTCCATAATGGCAAAAATTTCCAGACTTGAAAAACAATTTTTTTAAGCACCTTCCGTCATTTACTTGGGTGTAGTAAGTACAGAATGTATAGTCCAATCAAGAAGACTTTCATCCCTGCAAAGAACTAGAAGGTCCAACTTGAGTTTGCCAAAGAACAATGGAAAGAGACAGATTGGTCAGATAAATCCAAGTTCTATCTGTTTGATAATGATGGCAAGAATGATATATACCGCCCAATTGGAAAATGTAATGATGTAAGGTACCAAAAACCTGAAGTGACGCATGGCCATGGCAATATCATGGTTTGGGGGTGTCATTGGCCTTCTGCACAGAATTGATGGAAATATAAATGCTACCATGTACAAGGATATATTGGAGAATGGCAGGGGCTGGATATTCCAGCAAGGCAATGATCCTAAGCACACATCCAATTGGTTAGCAAAGAAAAATGTTTGCCTGTTGCAATGGCCAAGCCAGTCACCTGATTTATTCCCTATTCAGCACCCTAGGGCCACAAAATGAGGCACATACCCATAGCAATAAAGATGAATTGTTTGCAGATAGAATGGAGTACGATCGCTCAAGATGTCTTGAACACCCAAGAGGTTTCAATGCCCCATTGGTGTGGTGCAGTAATAAAGCAAGAGGTTATGCTACAGAACTGCTACTACATTACGCCATTGTACACAATGAATTACTCTCTATGTTGTGATCAATAAATAGTATATGGAAATCTTCTTTGTTTAGATGAAATTAACTATATTCAAAAGCATTTTGGTAAATATTAAGGTCTTGCATGATGACAACTTCATGCACTTTCAGTTCATCACCAGGAAAATGGCATCACAACAACCAGACAAAAGAAAGACTTAAAAAAAATAAAATAAAAAAAGCTAAGTAACCATAGGTTGGTAATTCACAATGACAACTGAGCAAGAGCAAAAAATAGAGAATCCAGAGACAAACAATTAGAATGTAATATCTTACAGTCTCTACTCCACAAGTGACGCTCTAAATGAGATGAAAGCTTATTAGGGATGTTGGCGTGTGTTATTAGCTTAAAAGACAGTACACAGAAAGACTTCAGGGATTTACAGAAGAGCAGTTACAACAACAATGACACCATGTACAGCAAATATTCAGCTCAATTACAAAGGGAGAGATTGGAAGTGAAGATCTGCATGCCAGCGCTTAGAAGATCGCTCTAATTGCACAAATCATTTTAATAATCCAAAGAAAACATTTCATTTAGATATTAAACACCCTATGAAAACTTTTTATGGCCAGCTGCACATATATGAATGTCCTGGCTTCCGTTCCTAATGGAGCTATGACAAATCCCAATAAATTCTGATAAAATCCATTAACATGTAATGGGGGGTTCATAAGTTTTATTTTTTCATGGAGGATTTCTCCAGTCTGCCATAAAAATGCCCAGAAACCCTTGACATTCCTAATACAGTAGTGTGAACAGAGCCTCATGTATGCCACTCACAGTTTGAAACATTTGGATTCTGCAGTGACCATAACCTTGGACCTTGTATATTGGAGAAGTTACAATTACAAAGACCAGTGGGAATAGTTGCTATGTATGTGTCCCCCATCTTCTGCCCTCTGGCAGCTCAGAGCTGAAGCGCTTATCCACACACAGGAGAATCGATGAAGGAATTTCTCCAATTGAACTGCAAAATCTATTCCATACATGTAAATGGGGTTTCTGCAATCAAGCAATTGCATGGATTTCTGCAGGATCCATTCAGATAAATGAGACAGGTTAAAGGAAATCTGTCAGCAGAACTTTGCTATGTAAGCTGAGGACAGCATGCTGCAAGGGTTAAAAAAACAAACACAACTGTGTTTCTTTTATTTGTGTGCCTGCTATTGTTTACCTGAACTAAAGGGTTTATTACCCTGTCATTAACATTACAGGACCAAAAAGTCACATTCATGGCAGTCTGACACCTCCCCCCTGATGCGATTGACACCTCACAGTCAATGCACAATATCTATTGAGAGCCTGGTATGGGCGGGGGCAGCCATCTGCTGTGTTCATGAATCTATATGCTTTGATGGTGACAGAATTATATGTGATGCATCACTGAATTCACAGTTTGTCTGTCTATATTATGTTGTCAGATGAGGTAGCAAAAACCTGCTGACAGATTCCCTTCAAGGAATGTACAGATTGGATGTAGCCAATCTTCAAAAATGGCACAATAAAAACTCTGAAAATAGAACAGTCAGTCAGTTTGGCCGGTGGATAGGCCAATAGTTCATACTTTTTTAATAGGAAAAATAGACTTGGTCTATGTCCCCTATAATATGAGCATTGGTAAAGGACCATTTCATGCTTAGGCCACTACAGAGGCCCTATTGCGGTAAAATTTATTGTGTAATCCTCCAGAACAAAGTATACGATGGACTGTAGAATGCAGATGGCCATAAATACCAGTTCTGCTATAGATCCCATATAGATTGGTAGCTACTACTCAATAGTTTACCATCATTCAACATCTGACACCAGGTTTGTGTCCCTAACTGAGAGCAGCATGATGTAGACCCTGACTCCACGGTGTGTCACTTACTGGGCTCTTATCTGCCTGTTTTATCACCTTCAGCTCCAGCAGTTCTCAAAATGCTGAGCTTTGTGTAACCCCGCCCACACCATTGATTGGCAGCTCTCTGTGTACATTGTGTATAAGCTGCCAATTAATGGTAGGGGTACACAGCTCATTAATATAGAGGACTAAATGGAAACAGGTTTACTAATCATAATCTCGTGCTGATAAAACAATGATTTTAATGAAGACTACAGCAAGCAGCCCAGTAAATGATACATCCCTGGAATCAGGTTTTTGTCTCTACAGTAAGCTGCTCTCAGATGGAGACAGTTTGTTATTAAATAGAATGCATTAACCCATTTTCATATATTGTATGTTCATTCTGTCCTGTGTTAAACACCAGGGTTGTAAGACTGAAGTGTATATTGCAGATTGCAGGCAGCTTTTCATACAATTCACCTAGTGCTCTGCTGGGACTTAACGTCTCTTTCATAAGACTTAATATCCATGGAAACTTAGCTTCTGGATGTTATACTCTGATTAAAATGTGGAATTGCTGCTCAGGCAACTGAAAGCAGAATATAAGCTTGCATGCCTGAAATCCAGCAAGCCCCAGCACAATGCGTATAGTGTGAGCTTTATTGGACGGCTGCTCGGACGAACATTATTTAGAATAGGAGCATAGAAAAGTAACCTATACACTGAAATAATGTGAGCACAGCAGCATTGCAGGTCTTTACATGTCGGATATTATACTTGGTATTTACACCTATGATAACATAATGAAGCAAAATATGGATCCCAGCACAGGTGTGTGAAGGATTAACAGCTTACCTTCCTTTTAACAAATTTATCCCAGTAATTATTAGGAAAAGACCTGCAAACGGAATAATAAAAAGTCCCATTATTCACAGTACCACCTGTAAAGCTGCATCAAGATGAAATCATAAAATAGATGTATGTGATGTGCATGTAAATGACGGAAGTTAAGTGACAGCTGCAGATCCCAGTATAGAGAGAGACCGGGTACAATGCAATGTCTGGGTGCTGCAGTAATATCACAGCGGCACAAACTGCAGATAAGCCAATGTTCACCAATTCAACATATATATGACAGACAAACACTTTCATCATCTTGCTGTGGTTAAAATATTTACACATCCACCTTCACAATTCCTAGAAAATGGCTACAAAGAACATATTAAGGATTTATTTCTAGTACAAGAAATGTCTAATTTGCTACATATTCCTACATGTGCAAAAAAATATTGCAGCATCCCATCTGGCGGATATAGACCAGGGCTGGGCAAAGTGCTTCCTGCAGTCCACGTCCGGCCTTCTGCCTGTTCCAGTCATTAAATCCTGTTTTCAGCCCTGCAGCTGTCTCCGTCTGTAAGTTGGGACTGGAACAGCCAGAGGGATGGATGTGGCCTGCAAACCGGGACAACTAAAGGACTGAATACAGTGGACCACAGGCTGCACCTCACCTCTGCTGCTTGCTTTCTGATGTCACCGCTAATTGTATCCAAAAGGATGCAGACAGTGGTGAACACATTGGTGGGTCGACTGTGTCGCCGGCTCCATCTTACAACAGTCAGCATGAGGCACAGCAGATGCGATGACATCACATCATAGCATGTGCTGCACGGAGCATCAGAGCACCGGCCTCCCTCCGGAGCAGAGCGACAGGAGAATGGGTGCAAGGTGAGTATGTAGTGTTTTTTTTTCATATGTATAGAATGTTTGCATGTATGTAGGAGACTATGTGGGAGCTCCTAATGTATGTAGGGGGTTGAGGTGGGGCTCAGAAATGTATATAGGAGGCTATGTGGGGATCATACTGTGTATACCAGGCTATGTGGGGCCTCAAATGTATATAGAAAGTCATGTGCCGGCTCACACTATATACTGTATAAATATATATATATATATACTGTATGTATGTATATATATATATATATATATATATATAGGGTCTATGTGGAGGCTCACACTGTATAGAGAGGCTATGTGGGGGCTCATTTTGTATATAGGGAGGCTATGTGGGAGCTCACTTTGTATAGAGGGGCGATGTGGGGGCTCACACTGTTTAGGGGACTATGTGAGGGTTCACACTATAGCAGAGGCTGTGTGAAGGCTCATACTATATATATTGGGAGCAATTCAGGGGCTTATGCTGTACATAAGAGGGCTCTGTGTGGGCTCATACTGTATATAGAGGGCTGTGTGTGAGCTCATACTGTATATAGGAGGGTGTCAACATATTTAATTCTACACGTTGAATGATAGAATAATAAAATAATTATAAATTAATATGTCAATATCAATATTGAGTAGAATTAATTTCAGCCTATTGCTTTGGCCTTCCACACCAGTCATGGTCTCATGTGGCCCCTCAGAAAAAAATTCTACATCCATGATACATGCCCATTTGCCAGGGGTGATGATCACTTGTATGAATATAAGTACTGTAAATTAGTGCTGGTGAACTTGCAAACTAGCACAGGGTACAGACAGATTATGCTCCTTTGTATATTGGCCTTTACTCCAAGTCTAGGAAGCCACCTGCACCAGTAAAACTTATAAAGACACTTTTTATCTAGTCATATCACTATCTACTGTACTGTATATTGTTTGCTGAGCCTGTAATCAGGCACTTCTGGCTGGGGAGTGGATGACTGCTGTGTTCTTCAATTATTAATGACTGGTCCAGCGGTCTGCCAGTATGATGACATTTCATCTTGCATAAATTTAATTCTGAGAAACTTCAAAAATGAATGTTTGTAGCCTGTTGCCTTAAATAAAGTGTTTTCTTAAAACTGTCCCTAACCACCTCTAATTTGATTTACAGCTCTGGCTTCATAGAGCCAACGAAGGGCAGTGATAAATGGAAAATAAGTTGGTGTGAAGGTGCATATAACATTTTGTTTATGCCTAAGGTGCACTGAGCACCTGTGCTTGTTTTAAATAGTCATTTTGTGCTGACAGAGACCTTTTAAGGTAAACTCCATCAAACTCCACTCTCTCTTTCTGGTGTATAGACTGTGAATGGAACGGTAGTACAAATGCATGAGCACCGCACCATACAAACGTCTCTAAAGACCTCAGCATTCTCATTTTTAGTAATAGTTGGGGGTCCTAAACATTGGACCCCTGTGATCATATACAGTATTTATCCTTTGGACAAATCACTTTAGGGTATGTGCCCACAGGGCGTTTTCGCTGCGGTTTTGCTGCGGTTTCCGCTTGCAGAAAACCATTGGTTTTATGGTAATGTATGCTAATCTGTTCCTGCGGTTGGGCTTCCCGGCAAAACCAATGTGTTTTACAGAAACGCTGTGCACACACATTAGTTTTGCAAGTGTCAAGAACTGTCAAATACCTGCGTTTTTGGTGCGATAGCAAAGAATGGACATGTCAATTCTTTTTGCGTTTTTGGTGCAGTAATGGGAAAAACGCTGGAAAAACGCAGCATCGAAAACGCAGTAAAAACGCACCAAAAACGCAGACAAGATCATAGCATTTCTCCTGTCAAGGACTCTAGGATCCTCAGGTTTTCCTGCGTTCAGGACTGCAGCAAAAACGTCCTGTGGGCACATACCCTTAGTGTGTGTGTAGGATAATCCATCAATAGGCCAACATTTTTATCATCATGGAGCTTCTGAAATATAATCCTGACTGAAAAATCTTCTAAAGAATGCCATCTCTATCAATGCTGTACGTCAATCAAGAGTTTTCAACTTATGTTAGGACTCTCTCATGCAGTGTTTTCTTATTGATGCCTGCTATGTAGAGGCCTGAACATGTTAATTAGTCCAGAGTATAAGGGTGCATTAAGGCTAAATGACCATTACTTGGCTAAATAGACGGTGAATAAGCTTTAAAGACAGGCCGACTGCACTTACATGTGAACAGAACAATTGTTAACATGATTTTTATATGTACACGACTTATCATTGTTCTCAGCAGCACATCCCAGGTTTACACACAACAATGTGCTGCCCATTAAGAATAATCATTTTTAAACAAGTATTTTTCTTATTTGCTGAGTGATTGACCGCCTGTTTCCGCAGGCAGAGATCATGACGGAGCATCCCTAGGATGATCGGTAAGTGTAAACGCACCTTTAGACTCTCTAAATCCAAATTCACATGTCAGTTGTTTTGACTCACACACACAAATGAACCTTGTTATAGGAGTTTTCATGCTTAGATTGCTGAAGCACTGTATTGTAATACATCCCTTATTAACATTCAGCTGATTAAACATGGGAAGTGCAGATTAGACTTACAGTGGAATCTGTTCTGTAGCTGAAAATGGTTGTCTACAGCCTTATGGCATTGCAGCTCAGTGTTGCTTGCCTAAAAGAAGTCTTCTATCAGCACAGAATGACTGTTCAAATTAAGTACAGACACTTGGTGCACCATGGTATGGCCAAACATTTAAATGCACCTTCGCACCTACATGTTTTCTCTCTATCTCCATATTTCTCTGGCTCTATAAAGCCAGAACGGTCAGTCGTATAAGAGAGAGGGTGGAAGTGGAGGGCAGCAAGTGGGAAGGTGCACTTAAATGTTTGGCCATGTCATGGTGCACCGAGTGTTTGTACTTGGTTTTAACAGTCATTCTGTACTGACAGAGGCCCTTTAAATGGAGCTGAGCTCCATTAGCATACACTATCCATTGAGAAGCATTGGGCTATTTTTGGAATAAAGCAAATTTCTCTACAGATAACCTAAACTAACACCTTGTGGTTATAGCACAACTGCCACTGTCTGCTACAGCCATAGACACAACATATAATAGCCTAGAAGAATAAAAGGTGGATTTCTTACGGGGTATTTATAACAAGACGATCCCATTGCCCTTTGATGTCATCATCTGAGGGTTGCTCTGTGATATACAGACCATCAAATTCCACATTGCGAGCAATTTCCTTCTCCCGTTTAAATACCACCAGAGGAACCTATGGGGAGAGGACAGAAGGACGAGCATCATAAATATCCGGGTAACTGCATTATCAATTCACACCTTGTAAGAGGAACACAGAGGAATGAATGCATCCGTCTATCACTATAGTGAATTCACAGTATGTATGATGTGAACGAAGGAGGGTTTTTTTCTGTGCATTTCATTTTTATATTCCCTAGATAAATAAACACATTTTGATTGCAAATATATCCCAAAGACAATGTCTTATTTATGTATGTGCTGGTTGCTCACACATTAATAATAAAGTCTCTCCTTCTGATTTAAGGAAATAAGCATATCTCTTTAGGGATTATGTTTGTGTCGGAGCCACAGTATTGAACAATAGCTTTCTCTTTTATATGAGAAATAAGGTGCAATTGTATTGAGAGACACAATGGATGCAAAAATTGACAAACTATTACCTTTAGTGGTTACACTACCTCATCCAATGTTATCAAGGTATACCAGTTATACGATACCTTTGATAAATGAACCATAAAGTGCAATATATTGTACTAAACAAATACCAAGTGTAAGTACTATGTGGGAGAAATGGTGTTAAAGAAGATGCAAAGGTAAACCGCTATATGCCAACAGTAGCAATATCGAGATGGCAAATGTACATTTGCATTGGGGCCACCTTACCCATAGGAAGAAATTAACTCTTCCTATTGTGTAATTAATTAGGGCTGTGATAATCATCTCCCTTGCTTACAATTACTTGTGGATTATGATCTACCTGAGGAATCGGCACACTGCTATGAAATCTGGTAGAACATTAAAGACCAGGTCACCTGAATGTGTGGATTATCAGGCGATGCACATCAGCATAATGCGGACGTGTCTGTGGGCAGTTTCGTGCAGCTGACCATTATTTTCCAAAGACAAAGCTGATAGTTCTAATTTTGTATGCAAAAAGTTGAAACCGTTTATGGAGCAGTGAATAAAAAATATTCATTATCCACACCAAATGCTGAGTACCTTAAGACAGTAGTAGCCAATAACACAAACGAAAGAGATGATGGTGTGAATAATAGCCAATATACGCAATGTTGGAGCCATGTAACCGGTGTTCTCCTGTAGGACAAAATACACAGCTCCTTCTTCTATGTCTTCCTCGTCTTCTTGGTATGTATTCCATATGTTTATTATCGTTATCGTTATCTTCAGTTGAGGGCTCTTCTGTGACCTAGGAATACACATAGAAGTACAGTAATATTTAATAGTTTCTGTGATCTGAAGTATCTGGAAGTATTGGTCTAGCCAAATACAAGTGCTGCATATCAAGGCTAATGAAGCATTTGCTTGGTTTACATTGCCAATGTCCTAACTAGTCACATGTAAAAGTTTCTTGTATTATCATTTCCCAAGACTTTCATCTATTTATTCTGATTTCCAGACAAGTTCTGTACAAACTGAAGTACATAGCAGCCTTAAATACATTTCTCTGTTCACTGTTTAACCTTCCTACCACATAGCCGGCAGCAGAGCAACATAATGAGGAGCTTGTGGGCTCAAGACGGCACAGTAAAGTAGCAGCCTTATACCGACGATGAAAGCTTGTCTTGGGAAGAGACACTGAGAGTTTGTCTTCAAAGAAAGTCTTCCTCATAAGAGGACAATAGATCCAACAAAGTGAGAAAACTTCTATTGGTAAAGAAGATTGACAAAAGACCCCTGTATGATAAAGAACAGAAAATGGTGTCATACAAACGCATTACCTTGTAGAACAACAGAATAAAGTTAATCGCAAATGCCACAAACAGAGCAAGGAATCGGAGATTGTAGAAATTTCTGGCGAGGTAATTCTGAAAGGAGACATAAGAAAAATGAGGATTAAAGGATTTCCAAGAAATCTTAGATCTATATTTAGTTTATAAAGAATTCTATTGATTTCACTGTCGTCTCTCAAGGGAGATTTGATCATTTTCAATTCTGGTCATTTAGATTGAATCTTGAAATTATTATTAAATGCAGAAATTCATTCCTACCTCTATCTTGGCTAAGTAACTTTTCTTTTCTTGAGAGGCATAAAGCAGTAATTTAAAGAAAGATAGATCATTTCTGAAACACTGTGACATTGCACAAGTAGGGCAATGCAAAGTGCGGTTACATTATTCCTCCATGGTCATCATTGTAAAATGGAGCAAGGAAAAATGGGTCAATATGACTATATCCTTGCGGGTTGCCCCAGCTCATCCTTTGAACCTTTCATCATTTCGCAGCTACTTAACTCGTACCTACTTACTTTTTCTTTAAATAGAATGTATCACCTAATTTTTTTTTGCACTTTTTAAAGCCATTTGACTCATTCGACTGCTATGAAAGTTTCCTTGACATGTTTTGTGACCTGTGCAGTCTTGAGCAGGAGACGTATAAGAAGCCCTACTTTTATTCACCATGTGCCTGATTTCCAAGGGTGGATTTATACTTGCCACCAGCATCCATTAAAAATATCCTGATTAGCCAGCCAACCACACTTTCATGCACATAGAGCAATTATCCATACCACTGGCGGCCACAGACAGAAAAGGGCCCATGTGCTAGAACTATATATAGGCCCTCTGCAGGCCAAAAGCTCCTAAAAATGCAAAATTGCACCGATTTCGGAGGTAGAAATGGGCCCCTTACCTTTGGGACCCTCTGTGGCTGCACAGGTTGCACCAATGGTATGTCCGCCCCTGGTTTATATGAGCGCATAGTTTGTCATTCTAGACAGCATATTTTCTTTTCACACAGGTCGATGTGTTGCTAAGAACGGTGTTTTTAAGCAAGCTTTAGCAATCATTTCACTCAACAAAATGAACGTTTTGCATGAGATTGACAGCCTGTTTCCACAGGTCACTTATTGGGAAACCAGCATTCCCATGAACACTTGTTTTCAATTACTAGTCTAGTGTAAATGCTCCCTATGAGGGCAGCTCGTCTGTCCACGCTTTACAAGATGTATCATATTATCTTTTGTGATATTGCAGTGACAAGCCATTAAAAGCTCAATAAGTATCAGTAATCTCAAAATATTGATCGAGGCCACAGTTACTGTACTTTTTTAAACTAAATTATGGCTTCTTTATTCATAACCGTGTTGCTCCTTAACTGTGATTGCTGTTAAAGTTACATATCACAGCTACCAGCCCTAAGACTCCCAATTCAACATTTAGACTTCCGAGCCAAAATATCAACGTGTACTAGTTTCTTCTATGAAGTCCACCAGCAATGTAAGCCTTTGTAGCTCTTCAATGTACAATATTCCTTTTAAATTGGATAATACAATAGCAATATAATATTAAATTATTATTTCTGTATATCACTAAATAATTTGCCTTAATTATCTGGGATATCTAATGGGTTTATGCTACTATCCATGGGGTCTAAAGCAATGAAGAGGCTAATGTTGGCATCAACAGTGTCAAACAGGGCAGATAAAAGGGGAATTTTACATACCTGGTGTCCAATAGGTTACTCATCTGACCAGGCTTCACACTACCTTTATAAATCCATGTTATGCATTCTGTTATCCATAGTTGCTCTCCATGGCTGCTCTTCTCAGACTACCTTCCCATGGTTGACCCCCTCATATAAACTGTTCCCCATTGGCAGACTATTTCTCATGCCTCCATCCATTACACAGATTGCTCCACAGGCTTGTTCAGCTCTCAGACTGTGCTCTCTATGCCCATATCTCTCATATACGGCTCCCCTCACCCTTTGTTTTCCATGCTCCCCAGGATCCCCCATCTTTGTTACACAGACTGCCCATTATGCCCCCTGTACACAAAAAGCTTCATGTCTTCCTCTGGCAGACTCTTTTACATGGCCACCACCCCTAAGGTTACTGTAACCTCCCTGCACTGATCATAGAGATGACTGCAGATACTGAATGACTGAGGTGGGGAGTTTCATCAGTGCTCTGATCAAAAGGAAAGAATTTGACAGTGAGTGAGTGGGTGGTAGATGGGTGAACTGTTGAGCTGTATGGCCAGATTGCTGCACATAAGAAAGGGAACAGGGTTTGGCAGTAGATTCTGATCTGCCATCTAGCCACTTTATGCACTCACATCTAAATGTATAAAGTGTCTTATTTTAATGTTTTTTTTTATTATTTATTTCTATAGAAAAAGATTTAGTATTTTACCAGCTAAAAGCTGCTCTATCCTCAACTCTGAAGTTCAACAACAGGCAACACTTAAAGGGGTATTCTCAAGTTTGGGTAAAGTATTCTCTTTGAGATAGGGAATAACTTATAAACTACTGGGTTCCCCACCATTCCTAAGAACTAAACAGTAAGCGTGAATGGAGCAATGTTCAGTGATGCACACTGCTCCATTCATTAATATGGAAGTGTCTGAACAACAGCCAAGAGCAGTGCCATTAAGAGTGAATGGAGCGGCAATGCACATGATCCACCATTGCTCCATTCACATGGATCCTATTAGAGC
Source organism: Allobates femoralis (assembly GCA_033576535.1). NCBI lineage: Eukaryota > Metazoa > Chordata > Amphibia > Anura > Aromobatidae > Allobates > Allobates femoralis. The sequence goes on from JARQOC010000012.1 coordinate 54,933,642, forward strand.
CCTTGTTTTCAGTATCAGTGGGATCTAGTGGTCTTCAAGTTATCTCCTATCTCATTGATGGGGGATACTTTTCCAACTTGACAATTCCCCTTTATGATCTTTGGATTCTGTTATTCATAAAAACGTCTCTTGAAAAAATAATGACATATCACTTAACATCCTTAAAGGGGTTGTCCACTACTAGGAAAACCCATTCTTATTCCCCATTAAAATAAAAAACTTATACTCACCCCACTGTCAGTGCGGATCCAACAGTGTCGGCACTTCATTCATGGGTCTCACGTCAAGCCTTGCTTCCAATCACCGCCAGCTTTTCTTTTCCTGCCTTCAGATGTATAGATGAATAATCACCAGGAAGTGAGAGCTGTGGCCTCCACTCGCTTCCTGTTACTCATTTGTCTGAAGGCAGGGAGAGAGAAGCTGGCGGTGATTGAAAGCGGGGCTTGATGTGAGACCCATGAACGCAAGTGCCGACACCGTTGGATCCGCACCAGCGAGTTGATTTATTTTAATGGGGGCAAGTATGGGAATGAAAAGGGGTACTAGACAACCCCTTTAAAATCTATTCCTCGTATCTTACACAGGGGTTGGACAAAATAATGTAAACACCTGGAAAAATCAACAAATGTTAGTTTAATATGGTGGAGGTCCACCTTATGCGGCGATTAAAAGCCTCAATTCTCCGAGGTATGGATACATACAAGGTGATATCATTGGCCCGGCGGATATCCACGAAATAGCACCCCAGATCATCACAGAAGCTCCGCCATGTTTTATGGTTGGGAGAAGGCAGTCTGGATGGAATGCTTCTTTCGGCTGTCTCCAAATGTACACTCGGCCAGAGGTCGGAAAATGGGGTAAACGATGATTCGTCTGAGAATATCACAGTTTCCACTGCTTGAGGAACCAATACTGGAGGCTTCTACACTACTCTAAACGCTTGGAAACATTTGTCATTGAGACCAAGCGGTTTTCTTATTGCAGCTCTTCCGTGGAATCCACATTTGTGCAGCTCCCGACGAACAGTCTTTCGTGGAAACTGGGTTCTGTAGGTGTTAATTGAGCTCAGCAGTGATTTTCGGAGCCGTGGTCTTGCAATCCTCTGTCACAATTCGCTTTAGAGTCCGACGGTCTCTCTCCATCAACTTCGACTTTCGGCCGGACCTGTGCTTTGCTGCGGACATTTTTCCTTTTCTCTTTCAAACGCAGTCATTACTTGGAGACAGTACATCTTGACACGCCAAGCATTGGGCACTTTCTGTTACACTAGCGCCTGCCATACGAGCGCCAACAATTTGTCCTTTTTGAAAATCGAAAGGTCTGCCATTGGTATCAGGTTCTCATCAATGTTCATACAATTCGGCAAAACAAACAGTTAATTTACATACACATATCACTTAACACAAAATCAACTACAAAAGCATTAACATGTCACGGTTTGCATGTTTATAACGTGTTCGAAGATTATGATGCCAAAACGTTAGGTGTTTCCATTATTTTGTCCAACCCCTGTATATGTCAATATCTAAGCCTCGCATGTATATTTACCAGTATAAACAAGTGCATCTCTTACCAGCGTTTTGGTTTGGTAAATTTCCAATCCAGCAAGGAAATTTGCCATAAATGCTTCAGGCTCTTCCTTTTTCTGGCCTCGCCTTCTCTTTCTTCTTGGCCCCTCTTTACTTTCCAAGAATTCAGATTGTGTTTCTGCTTTAGCTTTGTCCTTTTTCTCACCATCTTCCATGCTAAAAATTACCAATGACCATTCTTAGTAAATGGATTACAATCTTTCTGATCATTAATGATTAATACCTTATTCTCTATCTATTATGACATATATCCAAATTTCAGCTCCCAATCCTAAATACTACTAAATTTTATGTGAAGCATACACTGCATTTGTGGCAATTGTTTGGCATGTACATTCAAAAAGTATATGGCTGACAGTAGTCACAATCTGGATGGATGCCTAGGTAGTAAAATAAGAGCTGCTGTAAAAACTTTTAGTGACAGTCTTCTCTGCACTCACACTCTGTGGTGCAGGCCGTCAATCAATTTTTGGGGAGTGATCACAGCTGTGCTCTCTGTATAGTGAACAGTAACTGTAACTTCTCCCTGCAATGGCTCACTGGCTTGGGGAAAGTGGTTACAGGAAAAACAAAACTTCATTGTCTCCCTGTTGCCCCTGCTCCAGTAAATAGCTCATGTAAATATAATTCTTTACACATCAGGTTTCCTTTAATAATTGCCATCTTTCAAGTACTTGCATAACTATGCAGTACAATAATGAATCTGCTAAATCATTCCAAATAGAATCTTAGGAATAATGTTTGGTCAGAAAATGACCCATTGTTAAAATCAGTTTTTTTTGTTTTGTTTTGTTCTTGTGTCACAAGTACCGTATTTTTTTACTACTTTTCCCTCCAAAAAATTTGGAAAGTGAGGGGTGCATCATATAACCCGTATGTATCTGACTCATTGTAGTGGCACAACGGTAGCAGTGGGCGTGGGGAGCAATGAATATTAATTCTCTTAATAGCCGAGACCCTGATAGCCCCAGCCATGACTTACTGCTAGTAATATTTTAATTTAACTCTGATCATTGGGGCTATATGAAAACATTTACTTCCTATCCTTTTGGGAAAATTTGTTAGCAGCCTCTTTATCATCAGAAGCAGGATTACAAGGACAGGTAACATCTCTTTATATCAGGTAATCTGTATTTATCATACAGATTACTTGAGTTAGAAAGTAAGTCAGTTTGTGGTGACATTTCCTTTAAAGGGGAATTTAACAATCAATATGGATCTTCCTTTATTAACCTAATTATTCTCAGTGCTGGGACCTGCACCCATTGCCAGGACAGGGGTCTTGTATCATCCATTCTCCTCAGATCACCATCAAGGAGTTAAATGGTAAATCTTGCATGTGCTATACTATTCCATTCAAGTACCATGAAGATACCTGGAGATGGCCAATAACTTTGATTGGCTATCTTTGTTAGTGTCATAAAGTTAAATGGAAAGGCAGGATAAATGCTTGACTTCCATTCAACTCCTCCTGGCTCTTGTTTTGCAGCCAAGAAGGAACTAGGGAAAAAGCATCTGCATGGTGTGAGACTTCAGGCAAATGAGCTGTCAGGTAAGAAGGAGGAGGTGGTTCTGGGTGGGGAATAGAGCTGGAGTGACGTAGGCTTCGGATCTATACCTTCATTTGCATATCAATTCAAATGCTGATTTATCAGTAATGGAGGAACAGGCTGACCATGTAAAGCTATTATCGGACTTATCTTTGAAAGATCTACATGCACATATAAATCGTTTGGGGTGCAAAATTCTGTTGACAGATTTCCTTTCACCCTTACAAGTAAAAACAAAAAAAGTCAGAATTGCCTTGTTCTGGTCACCTCACTTCCCTAAAAAAAAAAAAAATATGTACTAATAAGCATTGTATTGTGAGACTGCTATCAATAAAAACAGTCACCGTTAAAAAAAGTCAAGCCCTCACTCAGACAACTCAACAGAGAAAAAATAATCTTATGGCAACAGAAAGCAAAAAATATATATTTTTTTTACAATATTTAAACATTTTTTCATCATGAAATAGACTAAAAAAAATCAATGCATGTTTGGCTTCGCTGTTTTGGTGCGGACCTGTTAACATGTCATTTTTACCAGACAATGATTGCCGTGATACAAGTGTCCTAAAAGCAATCACATAATTGTATTTTTATCACTATCTCATCCTACATGGGAAAACAAGCCCTCAAACCAGCACTATGTAGATGGAAAAAGGAAAAATGTTATTACTCTTGGAATAAGGTAAGGAACAGATGAAAGCACAACAATGATTCATTTTGTGATTATTGCTTTAAGGAACACTGTGGGGTTCTGGTCGGATCTGTTTTTTTTTTAAATAATTGTCTCATTAGTCATTAAATCAAACAAGCTTTAAAAATACTAAAGAAAACTGAGTGAGTAGATGTGAGAAATACAGGAGTAGAAATAACACAAGATGCCGCACTGGTCAGAGCTCAGCTTTCTGGTGGGGTCTCCATTGCCGTGTATGTGTGTTGTCTTATAGATGACTCTTTGTGGCACTTACTCAGCCTTTTCCGATTCTGCTTTTGAATTGTCCTCATTTTCTTTAGCAATTTCCTCTGCCTGCAATAACAAGGTAAGACATTCATTGTAGGGTGATTTGCGTGATTTTATTACTATTAAAAGAATTCAATTAGCAAGGTTATCTGTGCATATTCCTCATCCTCGCATTGCTTTACTCAAACAGACTAAAGGAGTTTTTGCCGTTAAACTAATTAAACAAGACAAGATTGTGCAAGTGATACCAGAAACCTTTTCTGCAGTTGTTCCCTCTGGTAATTTCTTTCACGCTTCATCTTAAGTGATAAGGAATTTTCCTTGAACTGTTTAAAGATTGGCCATACTGCAACTGGATCTGTGGATGGCTCTGCCGGATCAACCAAGTATAAAAACAAGTTTGATGATCCATGGATTAAATAACCACTGAATATGTTCAGTTTTTAGCCTTAATCGTAAGATTTCTCAGTCAAACCATAAAGGGTATGACACAAATTACTTAATCCATAGAGCTGTATTGGTTGATCTGCTATCCCATCAGCTGGAATATCACTTCAAAGGTGATACCTAGTGATGAGCGAGTAGCGAAATATTCGTAATCACTATACAGGTACCGAGTACCTTATAATACTCGCATACTCGTCTGAAGAGCGAGTCAATTAGTGATAGGCTCCTTTCACACATATCCGGCTATAAAACAAGTCTTTCCAGGATAGGGCAGGAGGGTGGACTTTTTTGGCGTTTCCAATGCATAAAACACCTTGCTGGGCCCCCCAGAGAGATCCTAACATTCAATCTGCTCTCACTGGGGGGCTGACTCCCTTTGTGTATTGAAGGGAGCTGGCAGTATGTATCAGATCATTCACAATCAACACATCACTCACGAGTGACAGCGATACTCGCCAAGTAACGAGTGTCGCGAATACTTTACTATCCGTACGAGTAGTGAATAGTAACGATTACACTCTCCCCTCGTGTATCTGTAAGACTTGATTGTCTATATATACTGTATTTGTCCTTGTTCTCCCCTTCATATGTAAAGCGCCATGGAATCTAATGGCGCTATATAAATAATATTTATAATAATAAATAAAACTCGCTCATCACTAGTGATAACATTTATGAATTACTGTTATATTGCAAGGGTCGATATAGACTTTTAGGATTGTTACTTTCAATAGGTGGCACTAAAGTTCAAGTCCTCTTCCTCTCTGAAGAAGCAATGTGCATATTTTTTAATTTCACAGAGGAGCATTGTATGGCTCATAAGCCTCCTCACTCAGGTATGTCACTCTCCACAAGGAGAAACGTTACTCTTTACTCTTTAGATTACAAGGGTTGGAATTCTTGAACTCCCATGTATCCCAAGAATAGGAGACACATAAACCTAGTCATTAATACCAATTAGAGTGCTCAGCTATTTCCATACAACCTTTATTATAACAGCATGTTAAGAGTCCCCATTCTTGCAATCAATGTTCTATTGTTGCACCTCTATCAATTTAATTTTATCACCTGGCATTTCCATTTAAAGGGAGTCTGTCAGCAGTTTTTTGCTATGTAATTTGAATACATCATGCTGTAGGGGTTAACACACATATTTCAGCGTTGCCTCTCTTATCAAGGTCCATGCTGTTATATGACTGCAATGTTTGTTTTAGCTTCAAGAGATTATTATTGCCAGCCTAGGTCAACTAGTCTGGCACACCCCCTTCTGTGATTAGCACCTCACTGTCTATGGATGTTGTACATAAAGAACCTGTTGTGGGCGGGGGCAGTTTTCTCAGCTCTGATGGATTGCTAAATCTAAAAACTTTGATTCTGTCAGAACTGCTGCACCCAGTAAATTAAATGATACATAGTTGGATTAAGGATCTCTTTGTCTACATCATGCTGCTCACAGATGAGGTAGCAAAAACCAGCTGACAGATTTCCTTTAATGTTAAACAACAACTGTCCAATTGATGTAGGTTTCACCTTAAAATGATTAAGATCAAAATCTCCCGTCCGTCCTCCCCATGGGGCCCACAGGTGATATATGAAACTACAGTTTCTTTCACAACATGTTTACTTTTATTATCATAAAAATATTATTACATCTGTTAAAGTACCACAATGTTACAGGCTTAAGTCAATAATTCATTAAAAACACCTTTCCAATAATATCAATAACGGTATATGTGGGTGCTCATAACATTTATTACCTGACAGCTATAAAGTGGTGCTCCCAATAGCACACACTCCTCACCATGCAGTGCCTGGGTAAACTACCTTCCTACCATAGGGGCTCTTCCTAGACCTCTATATCCCCTTCCAACAGGTCCCCCTTAGAGCACACCTATTTGGATTGCTGTTTCAATTTACCTTAGGTTGTAGGTTGCACACAAGCTGTCCTGCACATGGCCACCTCACCCTTCCAGCCAACGTACGTTTCAAGTTAGTACTCTTCCCCTTCCTTTAATGTTACATGGAATGATTAGAGAAGGGTCAAAAACCTAGCCTACACAATACTAGGCAGATGTCAGCTGTTTAACACAGCCGGGATCCTTCCGTAATAGCAGAAATTGGGAGCAAGTTCTGATCACTACTGTTAAACCATTTAAAATGCCACCATTCAATCACTCAAAGGGTTAACAGAAAGTGCTGGGTTTCATAGATCCACCGCGCTGACCTCCAGTGAAGACAAACAGAGTGATGTATAAAACTCTGTTTAATGGGCAATTGTTTGTCTTCACTGGAGGTCAGCGCGGTGGATCTATGAAACCCAGCACTTTCTGTTAACCCTTTGGATCCTTACTTTTGCTGGGCACCTGCTGCGACCATAACAGAGAGCGGAGTTAGTTGGTTGTGACTTGCACAACCAAATCAGGTGAGTCCTTCCACTAAAGGGGGGCACTGAGGATAATTGTACAAAAGGAAATTACTCTATGTGCGCTCCATTTCCCTTTTTATTGTACCATTCAATCACTGACAGTGGGACTTAAGTGGCTAGATTACTGGAGTATGTGTGCACCAGTAGCCATTGATCCCCCATTCGGGATGTCAATGGGTTAGCATGCTACTGAAATCCCCCATGCCGGCAATGTTGGTCCTCTTATGAAGTCCAATGTAGGAGCTCCTTAAGACAGTGTTTCCCACCTCCAGTCCTCAGGAGCCACCATGAGAGCAGGTTTTCAGGTTTTCCTTAGTATTGCACAGATGATAATTTAATAACATGCACTGATGGTGGTTCCTAAGGACTGGAGTTGGAAAACACCGTCTTAAGAGAACATCAATGTAACTATCAGTATTGCAATATATAAAATAAGCAATCAAATGATTGCAGGTTTAGATGCTCTTAAACAATAAAGTAAAATAAAATATTAATTTAAAATGATAAAAGGTTAAATCACCTCTCCTTTACCTGTTAAACAAAAAAAAATGTGGTATTGTCATGGTTGCACAATTTATAGTTCAGTCTCTAAATGCTGAGGAAAAAAAAATGAAGCACCATAATTGACTATATTCCAGTTGATGCAATTACCCCCAAAACACAATGTTTTGATGTCTATTATTGCATGTAATTCAAAATGGTATCCTTAAAAATATCATTTTGTTGTGCAATAAAGCAAGTGTCACATAGCTCCATTAGAGGAGAAGCAAAAATGTTCTAGGCCTCAGACAATGGAAACAAGCCAAATATTTTTATTTAGTAACTTCTGAAACATTTTTTATCTCTAATATATACCAAAAACCTCAATCATAACAAAATAATCATAATGTTTGGGCATATATGCCACAAAATTAATAACATATAAAAACAAAGCCCAAATATCAATGGCGGAATTATATTTTTTCCCCCATCTTTGAAAACATTACATGGTAATGTGAACGGTGGTGTTCAAAACTACTGTACTCTTTGCCCCACAAAAAACAAGAACTCAGATGGCTAATTTAAGCAAGAAAATAAAAGAGCTATGACTTTTGGAAGAATGAAAGGAAGAAAAAGGAAAGATTTGTTACTTCCGTTAAATACCTTGTAAAAATCATTAGGTTTCCCCAATTCCGACAACTTTTTCTGTTCTGTGCTAAGTCTTTATATTGTAAAGCTATACACATTCGTTACTTCTGGAGCATAGGAGTTTCTATGGATTAGGGGTCCCATCAATACAGTTTCATGAATACACAGACCCATATATTATGATAAAATTATCAAACTTTATTAAAAAATTTAAACAAGGCCTTCACAAACACACATAAACCCCCCCAAACACATGTAAAGACAGACATGTACCAATCAATTGTCTAGTGCTGCAGCATATGGACACTATTATTTTGTCCCTATATTATACTGCTCCAATGCTCACCCTACCAGCGGAGTATTTCAACACCCTAAGGTTAGTTTCATACTAGCTTTCCGGATGCATCCGCCTGTGTGTAGATGCGCAGACGCATGCCACAACGGATAGTAACGCATGGCTGGGTGTGTTTATGAGGATCCGCATGCATGAAAACATGTATTGAAATCCATATGACATGATGGTCAGGACAAGAAAGAAACAGAGTGAGATACCTTGACATCATTGAACCTTGAAGCCTCCCGATAAACCCACAATCACAAGGGAGAAACTAGTTGAGGTGAAGTGAAAATCTGAATGGGAGTGAACCTATAAAGTTTAGTCATGACATATGGGAGGATCAAGTTGGATGTGCATTCTGATATAAAAAAATCCCTATCATGACCACGGCAGTCATTTAGCTTTCCTATTCTAGTAAACCAGGTGTGGATAAGAACTAAAGATGGTGGTGGACTATTGAAAGCATACATATCATATCCTTAAGTTTAGGTTACCCAACAAATTAAAGGATGTCTACTAAAGCTGTCTAAATTAAGGGGAGCTATCCTATAGACCTATCTGGGCCAAAATAGGGTAAGCCACCCGGAGCAGAGACACCAATATACCTTAGGTTGTTGAAATAGTCCACTGGTAGGCAGGGCACTGCAGCAGTATAAGAGAAGGACAAGATAATTGTGGTTCTTATGCTGCGGCACTAGACAATTGATTGTCTTTACATGTGTGTGTGGGGTTTATGATGCGTTTGTGATGGCCTTTTTTAAATTGTTTAATAAAGTTTAAAAATGTTTGCATTATATTGGGGTATGTGTATTCATGAAACGGTTTTGAAGCATATCATGTGAAGTCTCTGTTTGTAAGGCAACTGGGACTTTCTTTGGAGTTTCCCTCACAGACACTGTAATTCACAGCTCGGCAGCTGATTTCTTCAGATGCTGCAGAGCTAATGAAAAGGAGTGGTAGCACTTGGTAGGTAAAAATGAAAGGAAACGCCCTGGAGAAGTCTTTGAAGAAATGCTCAGATTAACTACAAGTAGAGATTTCACATAATGTGCTCCAAAAGTACAGATGTGAATATCTCTGCAATTGAGCATCGCAGCACAAAACTAATACAAAAGTTGCAGAATCAGGGTAACTCAGTGGTTTTTCCAAGATATTTAACAACACTATTTTGAGCAAGTGGCCATTCCTCTTTAAATACAAAAAGGAAAATTACCCAGTAATGTTGGTGGTGAAAGAATAACAATGTCAATGTCTTTATTCCAGTATCACAATGCACCTCCCTTCCACTTGTTCTACTGATATAGCCGAGGGATCTGGCAGAACAATATTGTTTGTGACCATCTTTGTAATTAAGTTTTAAGGTAGATTGGTAATCAACATGCTAAGTTAAAAGGAACTGACCAGCAGGATTTTCCCATATAAAGTAAAGGCAGGTGTCATACTGGCACTAGCATGGTGAATCCAATCATTCCTTTAGTTGAGATTGTTTTTTTTTCCAGTAATCAAGTATCCATTCTTAAAGCATTTCCGCTGCACGGATTGATTGGCTTGTGCACCAGGGCGTGACTATGTGGGTTGGATCCTCTATATATCTTCCTCCTCCAGCATCCTCCTGATTTCCCCTCTTTTCTTTATTTAAATTTTGCGCTGTGCCACCATTGCAGTGCATGCGCATTGCTATGGCAATCTTTTCATCATTAAAATGGTGCCAAAGTCAGTGCATGCATCTACCGCCACTTTATTGAAGACACTATGGAAATAACTATAAGTGGGATCGGCACATGTGCAAGATTGATTATTTTTTTATTTGCGTAGGCGCTCCTTAGATTCATAGCTGTCTCCACAGTGTCTTGAATAAAATGGAACTGAAGATCGTGGTACACGCATGCACCGACTCCAGCAACATTTTAATGATGACTACATTACAATAGCCGAAAAAAGCATTCTCTATCTATTAACTACACGTATGATTGGATATAGCATGGATATAGCATGCTAGCGCCAGTATGGCACTGAGTTTACTTTATATGGGAAAATCCTGCAGGTCGGTTCCCGTTAAGAAGTCTAGAAAATTGGAGGCACAATTCATGTCTTCTTGCATGGAGAATCAAGTATAGCTTCTCCTAATCATTTATATAGTACAAAACAATGTAATAGATATATCTAGGTAAAAAAAACTCAAACTGAAAGATAGATATTTCAGAAAATGAGCCGATTTCACTATAAAGGCATTAGAGGATTGTTTATTAAATGGTACATAATAGTTTCATTTTATGGATAAAATAATAAGAACTTAAGCACAGTGTGCATTATACAGTATTTTATATGAGCAGTTGTTGCTACATCCTCATTAAATTCTAACAAAGTACCGTAGTTAGAAAGCTACAGAAGAGATCACATTGATACAAAAACTGATTTATAGCTCAGATTGGAAATTATAAAGTTATTGTCAGGTGGAGGGAAGAAAAGTAAAAAAAGATTAACAAGGAAAATTCCAAGGGTACAATCCTATGTCAGTTCCTGAAAACTAGAGCCAACAATTGTGAAAAGGGTCATCAGGAGAGATTACTACAGGTAAACACAGGGCTGTGAGTCATAGTTGGATTTGTGGAGTCGGAGCCCATTTTGGTAGAGTCGGTAGAAGACTCCAACTCCTAAAATATATAATTTATTGGATACAGATCAATGCAATATGTGCAGAATATTATTATGAATTATGTTCTATCTAAATATCTTGATTAATTGTATCATAATAATGATTAAAGCCAGATGTTCACATTTATCACTTAAACATGAGCCGTGTATGAGGGAGTCGGAGTCGTAGTGAGGGAAATGGAGGAGTTGGAGGTTTAGCTTAGTAACTCCACAGCCACGGGTAAAACTGAATCTATATTAATAATAAATACCGCAATGCTTTAGCAGAGGATGGTGAGCACAATGGCTATGGAGCTCAATTCCTAGGTAAAAAGGTATAGAGAACTACACATGGGAGATTATCCATATTATATTTTATTTTTACATAATTAATGCGGAGGATACAGAATACTATAGACTTTGCAGTTACTCACTCTTTTGCTTGTGTGTAGTGGAAATATTCTTGGCTGACTATGTAATTATTGCTTATGAGACATTACCCCGTCATACATATGTTGTTCAACCGATGCATATAATAATAACGTATAATACAAGTGCCGAACTCAAAATGGAATCCTGTCAATTTTCATGTAAAATTGGAATCGATCGTGTTCAGCCAAAACAAATGAAAAATCCTTTTTTTTCTAGATTTCAATGATTTTAGGCCTTTACTGATGTGTATATCTTACAAATATGCGCCTTTACTTAACACTACAATCAGTTTAGGATTAATACAGCCTCATGAGAGGATCATGGCCATGGTGGCATCCTTTTAATAAAGATAAATAAAAATGAATATACGGTAAATGGAGAATAATGAGTGTATGGAACATACAAAATAGGAGAAAACTGCCACACAATGATAAAGTAAAATGGATAATTGTGCAGTATAAACAGGCTGCCAATCACCCGTTGAATGAGAAAAACGCTCATTCATTGGGATAAATGATCTTTTGTGCTGCACATAAAATCATCGTTCTCAGTAGCGCATTGTTCTGTGTAAACAGGATTTATACTGCAGAGGACAATGTGCACGGATGTAGGGATCGCTCAGGGCACATTGTAAAGTGTGGAGTATCTCTGAAAAAAGCCTATTAATGACTGAAAATCAGTAAGTTCTACATATAGGGTGGAGTACACACCTATAGTGAACCTATCACATGGAAAAACTTATTAACCTGCAGATATGGGGTTAATCTGCTAGTTATTAGCATTCTGAACCTGCCCGATGCCTGCAAAATAAACTCCACTGCAGGAGGAAAAAACTTTAAAGGAACCTGTCAGATTATTTAGCCCCCCCCCCACCCAATCCCCCAAGCTATCACTATCTTTACCTGCAAATTCAATTCATAGCCCTAGCATAAGCATCCCTGTCAGAGCTCATAGTGTACTGTTAAAGGTCAAAAATAGCATTTATAAACTTACATTTTCTTATGTAAACTAGCACAGACTTGGGAGGAAATGGGTCTTCCAAGTGGACAGAGACCCAAAGTATACTGCCAAACTGGTTACAAAGTGGCTTAGGCTGGCTTCACACCACTGTTTTGTTCCTGTCGTGGGGCCCTGTTTTTTGCAGGACCACGGGAACAGGAATGGACAGGTCCGGATTGTAAACTCCAGATGCCATTTCTGTGTCCAGATCCGGGATTTTGATGGATCCGGACACAGAAAGAGCTGGGGGAGCCGAGCCGAGCCAGGCAAGTGGTGTCGGCGCTGTTTACTTTCACTTTAGCAGTGTATCTTCATACAAATTATATAAAGGAAATGTTAAAAATAAAAAAATAAATGCTCTCCTGTCCACCGAGTTTCCAGTGATGCGCAGCATCCACCTCCGATGGCTATAGGACCTTAATCAGGTGACCGGGAAGGGGCGAGGCAATCCGATCAGCAAATGTGTCACATGACTGCATCGGCGTAGTTTAAATCACCCGCCCGCCAAAAACGATTGGCAGGGAGATTTAAAACCGTTCTGATGCGGTCATAGACACATCAGGTGATCGGGTTGCCCCGCCGGTCAGCAGATTAAGGTCCTGCTGCCATCGGAGGTGGATGTGTGGCGCCCCGCAACGAGTGCGTGACAGGAAGGTATTACATCCCTGCCAGAAGATGTGATATCTTCCGTCTCAGTAATGACACGGTTAACACTCAGAGCTCCATACCCTACATGCACCACTAGAATAGAGGACCAATTACGTCCTGGTGGGCGGAGTGTAGGAGTAGAGTGTAGGAGAGAATGTAGGAGAGAGGAAGAAGAAGAAGTGGTCGGGGGGAAAATAGGAGAAGAGGGCCTTGCACAGTTCCATGCAGCCCTACAGACCACCTACCGGTTGGCGCTATTACCCGGTGCCCCAAAGACCGGAACCTGGGCGACTACCTAAATAGGTCCAAAATACACCCGCGCCCTCACACAACCGGATCACTGATTCCGAAGCAAGTAAGTCGTTCATCGCTGCTCAGCAAACCAGAAGTGAAGGGACTGCTTTCTAGGAGCACCTCACTGCAGCCGCAACTAGAGCCGTCTTGCCAGCGGAGTACCCACCATAAGGAAACAGGCTCACCTCACACCGGGACGTATACATCGGCAGGGAAATTCAAGTAGCCCCTTGTACCCGAACTGGCACACTAAGGCGACGTCGGCTAATAGAAAGAGTTAGGAACGGAGGAACACCGCAGAGCTCTGAAACAACACCGGTCATTGCTGGGACCACCCGGTCCGTTACCTGTTGACTGTTTACCCTGTGTCATCTACCGGTTACAGTAAAAGACCCGTTACAGAGAGCACTGGTGTCTGTGTTTCTTCCAACTTTTAACTCTGCATGCTAAGAATCACTGAGTTGCCATACACCATCAAGTGCAGCTTCTGGCCCCGGGGACTCCCGCTCATCCTGTGGGGAGCGTCCCAGCTGCCGTACATCCCCCCAAGCAGCGTCGGTGAAATCACCGGAATTCCCGCAGGTGGCGTCACGACAAGAATATTTAACCCTTATCCGTTCAGCCAACCCTATTGATCTGGACCACCGGGCCCCACAGCCTCGGGCGCAGAACCGTGACAGGGAGAAGCGACAGCCAGAGACGTGCACACCCGGCTACGGTGAGTCAGAACCCGCGCAACGGGGGACACTCGGCAGACAGGTGAGTATTTTTTTTTTCATTTTTAACCATTCCTTTAATTAATTTCACTTTAGCAGTGTATGCAGATACACTGCTAAAGTGAAATTACGGGAGCAGAGCAGTTTTAGTGTACTGAGCATGCTCAGTACACTAAAACTGGATCCTGGAAACAATACTGTTTTTTCTCGGATCCAGCGCCCATAGACTCCCATGTTATGTGCACCGGATCGCCCCGGATTAGTTTCTGTCCGGTTTGGTCCGTTTTTTTCACCGGAGACCAAAAACGATACAGGCTCCGATTTTGGAGCCGGGAAAAAACAGGACAGAAACAAATCCGGGACTGAACTGGCAGAATCGGATGGCCTACATGGGAGCCAAAAACGGATCCTGTTTTTGTCCTTTTCAAAACGGACAGAACAGGATCCCAAAAAACGTGGTGTGAAGCCAGCCTTAAGGATAACAAAGTTAATGTTTTGGAGTGGCCATCACAAAGTCCTAATCTCAATCCTATTGAAAATGTATGGGCAAACCTGAAAAAAACGGTGTCAGCAAGACAACCTATAAACATGGCTCAGTTACACCAGTTCTGTCAGGAGCAATGGGCCAAAATTCTTACCAACCAAAGTGATCCCTTTGTTTTCGTTGACATCAGTTATCGTCAGTTCCGGTTTTCATCAATTTTTTTCAACGAAAAAGATGTCTCTGTTTTCGTCAATGCCTCAATTTTGTCGTACGTAATTTTGCGATTAAAAATGGTGACCTACGTGATTCCCCTTACAAAAAATATGTACATCCCTCTCTCCCCTCCACGGCGTCTTACATACACCAAAAAGAGTGTTTATAAAGATAAAATATCAAAGGAAATGTTTGTTTATTCTTTACATTCGTCTGTTATATTCATTTTATAGTCATTTCTGAGTATTTCTAGTGTTAACCGCTATCTTTATTCTCTATGAAATGTGTTTTTTTGTACCGTATATACTCGTGTATAAGCCGAGTTTTTCAGCCCAAAAATTGGGCTGAAAAGTCCCCCCCTCGGCTTATACACGAGTCAATATACAGGGTGAGTGGGGTGGGGGCTGTGTCGGGCTGGGGAGGCAGGAGGAGGCGGTGGGGATACTGTATACTGAGCGGCCCCGTCACGTGGAGCCGCTCATTACATATGCACTGCATCCCCCTGTCAATCAGCGCCAGGGGGAGCAGTGCATATCTGTGCATAAAGCCCCCCAAACTGCTGGCACACGTCCCCCCTGTTGTAAGGCCCCCCTGCTGAATACTTACCATCCCTGGTCTTCAGCAGCACCTCCGCGCCGGTCCTCTCTGCTCCGGTCCTCCGTGGTCCCGTCATCTGTGTATCATGTGACCAGCCGGGTCGCAGAAGCGATGACGTCATCGCTTCTGCGACGCGCGGGGACCCCGGATGCAGCCGGGGAACGGAGAACAGATGACGGGACCACGGAGGACCGGAGCAGAGAGGACCGGCGCGAGGTGCTGCTGAAGACCAGGGATGGTAAGTAATCAGCAGGGGGGTGCCTTACAACAGGGGGGACGTGTGCCAGCATTTGTGTGGGGCTGCTGTATATAGGGGCTGCAATACCACTGGGGCTGCAATACTACTGGGGCTGCTGTATATAGGGGCTGCTGTATACATCACTGGGGCTGCAATACCACTGGGGCTGCTGTATATAGGGGCTGCAATACCACTGGGGCTGCAATACCACTGGGGCTGCTGTATATAGGGGCTGCTGTATACACCACTGGGGCTGCAATACCACTGGGGCTGCTGTATATAGGGGCTGCAATACCACTGGGGCTGCTGTATATAGGGGCTGCTGTATACACCACTGGGGCTGCAATACCACTGGGGCTGCTGTATATAGGCTCAATACCACTGGGCTGCTGTTATAGGGCTGCTGTATACACCACTGGGGCTGCAATACCACTGGGGCTGCTGTATATAGGGGCTGCAATACCACTGGGGCTGCAATACCACTGGGGCTGCTGTATATAGGGGCTGTAATACACACTGGGGCTGCAATACCACTGGGGCTGCTGTATATAGGGGCTGCAATACCACTGGGGCTGCTGTATAAGGGGCTGCTGTATAATGGGCTGCAATACCACTGGGCTGCTGTATATACGCACACTAATGGGGCTGCTGTATATATCATACACTGGGGCTGCTGTATATACCACTGGGGCTGCTGTATATACCACTGTGGGCTGCTGTAATATACCACTGGGCTGCTGTATAACCACTGGGGCTGCTGTATACATGCTGCTGAGGTCCTGTAACCCTGCTGGGGCTGTATACCTGTGCTGGTCACCGTTATCAGTCAATAGATTTTCCCAGGTTTTGGGGGCAAAAGTAGGGGGTCGGCTTATACACGAGTATATACGGTATGTATTTTGCAGTGTCTAAAACTAATTGATTGATTTTACATTGTTTCCCATAGAAATCGTTGCTTCGTTTTCATCGGTTTTGGTTTTCGGCGATAGTTTTCGGACAGATTATCAACAAAAACTGAGGTATCACTGTATTGTGAGATGCCTGTGGAAGGATATCCAAAATGTTTCACCCAAGTCATTCAGCTCATACAGTTAAGGGAACCTGACTAGGGATGAGCGAGTATGCTCTGCGCTACTCGTTACTCGCACGAGTATCCCGGTACTCGGGATGCTCGGCGAGCACCGAGTACCGCCGAGATGCTCGGACTGCTCGGTAATAATAAGCGATCCGACACACGTACACAGCTCCCTTCAGTGCACACAGTGAGCTGGCACCTCACAGAGAGCAGATTCATTGTTAGGATCCCTCTGTGGGCCACAGCAAGGTGTTGTATGTTGCAGCGATTTCAAAAAGCCCCCCTCCCACCCTTTCCCAGCAATACTCGTTTTATAACCGGAAGTCTGTGGGCGGAGCCTGTCACTCATTGACTTACATTGGGCTCGGTGCTCGGCCGAGTACACGAGTATCTTGAGATGCTCGGCAAGAGCACCGAGCACCCGAGCATTTTAGTGCTCGCTCATCACATAACCTGACCCCTCCAAATCACCCCCAAACCTATGAATACCTGTCCCTGCACCCTCAGACATCCTTTCTAGCGGTCCCTTTATGAAAAAATTAGTGGGGTAACATTGACAAAAAGACCATTACACACTTACAATTCTGTGACTTCTTCTCCCTGAATAAGTCGCACAGGGCGTTCCCTGTGCGATCCTAAGCCCGCCTGAGCCACTCATTATCATGCCCCGATGGGCATGATAAATAATCCTACTCCTCCTCGCCCTGCTGTATGGGCGTAAAAGCCGATGTGGCGCTATTTGCGTACTAGGTGTACCGCCGACCTCACCAATGCGCATTGCGCATGCTCGGCTTTTGCTTTACACCTCATTTTTTACACAAAAGGACCGCTAGAAAGGATGTCTGAAGGTGCAGGGACAGGTATTCATAGGGTTGGGGGTGATTTGGAGGGGTCAGGTTCCCTTTAATGTTACCAAATACTAATGAAATGTATGTCAAGTGTTGATTTCAGCTGTATACAGTGGGGGAAATAAATACTTGATCCCTCGCTGATTTTGTAAGTTTGCCCACTGACAAAGACATGAGTCTCTATAATTTTATGGGTAGGTAATTTTCACAGTGAGAGATAGAATATCAAAAATAAAATCCAGAAAATTACATTGTCTAAATTATATAAAGTTATTTGCTTTTTGCAGAGAGAAATAAGTATTTGATTCCTCTGGCAAACAAGACTTAATACTTGGTGACAAATCCCTTGTTGGCAAGCACAGCAGTCAGATATTTCTTGTAGTTGATGATGAGGTTTGCGCACATTTCAGGAGGAATTTTGGTTCACTCCTCTTTGGAGATCATCTTTAAATCATTAAGATTTTGAGGCTGTCACTTGGCAACTCAGAGCTTCAGCTCCCTCCATATTGTTTTCTATGTGATTAAGGTCTAGAGACTGGCTAGGCTACTCCATGACCTTAATGTGCTTCTTTTTGAGTCACTACTTTGTTGCCTTGGCTGTATGTTTTGGGTCATTGTCATGCTGGAAGACCAAATCACAACCAATTTTTAATGTCCTGGCAGAGTGAAGGAGGTTGTTACTCAGGATTTTATGGTACATGGCTCCATCCATTGTCCCACTGATGCGGTGAAGTAGTCCTGTGTCCTTGAAAGAGAAACACTTCCAAAACATGTTTCCACTGCCATGCTTCTTTGTGGGGACGGTGTTATTTGGGTCATAGGCAGCATTTCTCTTTCTTCAAACATGGCGAGTTGAGCTAATGCCAAAGAGACAATTTTTGTATCATCTGACCACAGCACCTTTTCCTAATGACTGTCAGAATCACCAAGGTGTTCATTGGCAAACTTCAGACAGTCCTGCACATGTACGTTCTTGAGCAGTGCGACTTTGCGGGCACTGCAGGATTTTAATCTATTACAGCATAATGTGTTATCAATGGTTTTCTTGGTGACAGTGGTCCCAGCTGCCTTGAGATTATTAACAAGTTCCCTCCGTGTAGTTTTAGGCTGATCTCTCACCTTCCTCATGATCCTGGACAACCCATGAGGTGAGATTTGCAAGGAGCCCGAGATTGATGTTGATTGACACTCATTTTACATTTCTTCCATTTTCTTACTATTCTACGAACAGTTGTTTCCTTCTCACCCCAGCGTCTTACTTATGGATTTGTAGTCCATTCCAGCCTTGTGCAGGTCTAGGATTTTTTACCTGACATCCTTAGAAAGCGTTTTGGTCTTGCTCATGTTGTAGAGGCCGCTTTACACGTCGCAATATCGTTCCGATATTGCATACAATTTCACGGGAGCGCGCACGTTTTTGGCATTTGTCCAAAATCGCATAGGACATGTTACACAGGGAGATATCGGCAGGCAACGCAACTACGATGTTGTACGCCCCTTTTTCACACTGTGTCTGAGCAACTCAGGGAACGACCAATTAACATTGTAGTGAAGAGAAGTTTTGCTCCAAATTGTAGTTGCGCTGTCACACAACACGATCCAGCCAGATCCTCAAGCCAATATTGCACGGTTGAAGAGCATGCACAATTCAAAAACTATATCGTAGTTGCATCGTTTTTGAGTTGCGTTGCTCATTTACACCACACAACGCACGAATGATATCAACTGCAATGCCCGTACCACGAGACTTTTTATAGTAGTCGCGTTGCGATATCCTGACGTGTAAAGCGGCCTTAAGAGTGTGTCTACAGGAGTCTTTAATGCAGGTAACAAGTTGATTAGGAGCATGTAACTGGTCTGTAGGAGCCAAAACTAATGGTTCTCATTTCTCTCTGCAAAATGCAAATACATTTATATAATTTAGACAATGTGATTTTCTAGATTTTATTTTTGATATTCTATCTCATACTGTTAAAATTAAACTTTTAAAATTATAGACTGTACATGTCTGTCAGTGCGCAAACCTACAAAATCAGCAAGGGATCCAATACTTATTTCCCCCACTGTATATGTCTCCAATCTCCTTTAAATCGCTTTATACCCACAAATGGTCTAGTCCAATAGGTGTCTCTGGCCTTGATCCTCCTCTTTCCTACAATCGCTGTCCAAATTATTTTACACAGTCCCAAGCATTGATATGGGATTACCATAATGTAGGACCCTGGTCTTTACTCTGTTATTTACTACTAGATGGGTGCCCGATGCACAATGCATCGGGATTCTAGCAGAGCGAGTCTCTGACTCGCAATGGCCGCTTCGCGCCAATGTTTCGCGCTGCTAAGGCGACTCGCCATGCCCGCTGCGCGGGCATAGCGAGTCGCCTTAGAGCTGCTCGCAATGGCCGCTGCGCGGCCAATGCTTCGTTCGTATCCACATGACCACGCTGAATCGCAGCGAGTGTGGACTCAAAAGGTTGCGCGAAATCCATTCGTGATTATATAATAGATACAATTGGGATACTACTAGTCTTACTATAGGATTAGGGACATTTTAATAATAATTTAATTTTAACTGGTACAAATAAAAGATACTTTTTAAATGATATTTTTGCATTTCCTTCCTTTACAACACAGTCTTATCTAGTTAAGCATACTATATGTGAATATTAATTAGGAACTGAATTGCATTTGTACTTGGACTAATGCAATATATATTAACCATGAGGTGACCATATCAGGGGCCCTAGAGATAGGGGCCACTTCCACCTTCACAGCAGTGTGCAGTTTCAGTCTCAGACACATTATTGTACTCATTAGTGATGAGTGAGCCCTACTATGCTCAGGTGCTCGGTACTCAAAATAAGCAGTTGGACGCTCTGATGGGTGCGACATGAGGACCAAAAATAATGGAAGTGAATAGGGAACTCGAGAATTTTTCCAGAAGAGTTTGAGTTTCCCATTAACTTCCATTATATGCGGTACTCGTGTTGCACCCATTCAAGCGTCCAACTGCTCGTTTTGAGTACTGAGCACCCAAGCATTGTAGTGCTTCATCACTAGTGCTCACGTACTGTTCTTATACAGGGCCCCTCTACCGTCTGTGTCTGCCACTGAATAAAGCGTAATAAAAGATGTTTTTTTTCTACCATTTATTTTTATGTGTACGCTGCTTTTATCAAATTTGGAGGCAAGGGAAGACACCAAGGCCTGTGAATAGCATGCTTGGCCTTAGTTTAAAATAGAGAAATAATTGCCCATATCTGATGGAATCCAATATATGATTTATGGAAAAACAAGGCAAAGCCTGCATTGCTTGACACACGAATCGCACGCTGTGATACATAAGCTGAGCTTTAATGACTGCTGAGCTGAAACATGCAGATCTTTTCCCATTACATATCCACCACAGTTTACATAATTACCTACTGTCCCCGGCCTCTGAGTTATTGAATAGAACTGAATTACCGTCATCGTATTGTGTGGCCGCTGCTGAGAGGGGAATGTTGACTGGCGCACTTTTATGATGAATTAGACTGTAAAAAATGTCAATAAATTGTATGCTACATATATGCAACATGAAAAGAAATTTGTATTCCCTTAGATTGTGCTCCATGTATGCAGGCGATCTGTAACATTGCTGTCATTCTTAAAAGTTACTGGATATCATGAACTAATAGAGGTGAGCAAATCGATTTAATCTGGATCAAAATAGTGTAGCATTTTTAGGAATTCGCTGTATCTTAATTACAGTGCCTTTAAAAAGTATTCATTTTTTTTAAATTTGCTTTGACCCGAACCCACACTTTACAGTTATAAAATGATGGCTGGGGCCTGCAAAAGAAAGCAAAACTGTGATTAACTGAACATCAGCATATACTTATTGAGGACTGCATGCTTGCAAAACCACTTCTGGATACGTTCATTAACCTTTGATTTATTCACTGGACTGTGCCTCCTACAGCCAATCACAGATGCCCACTGTCTGTGACAGCGTCTGATTAGCTGTTGCACCCCCATCCATTGTGACAAAGTCTGTGATTGATTCCCATTGACAAAGAACCCTGCCATCATAGGGTTGTAAAAAGTAATTAACGGTAAAAATGTTTTGGGTAGGGGTACCCTATATTTATGATTCTTAGCACAGAAAAGTGCCAGCTACGGGTTTCCACCCAGAACTGCCTGGCCTTTACCTTGGCTGGCAGTCAAAAATACAATGGAGCCCATTTTTTTCATTAAATAAATGATAATGCAAAAAATGCATACACTTCACTCTATTTTTGTTTGCCAGCCAGGGTAAAAACAGGCAGCTAGGGACTGGAAGAATACCAGTGTGCTGAGTCTCATATTTATTATTTATTGGGCCCCAGGCTACAGAATAGAAGCCCTCACCTGCCCCAGAAACTGGCGCATTCATTAGAAGCACCAATTGTGGTGCTCTACTCAGCATTTCCCAATGCCCTGATGTGGTGGCAGCGGGGTGACAGAAGGGGTTAAGGACAGCTGTGTACTGACAGCTATCATTATGCCCAGATTGATAATGTTCAGGCTTCTATGAGACCTGCACATTATCAATTGCATAATTAAATACTTAAAGGATTTTTCTGTGTCTCGGTTTTTTATTTGAAATAACACAAACATAGCCCTCATTTTCCCGTTTATCAACCCCAAACATACCCTCCAACAATAATCCAGTGCTATGTCCAATGAAGCACACTCGCCTATGCTACATGCATTAAGCAGAGACATTAGTGTCCACTCACCGCAAGCAGCTCTATCCAATTGAGCTGCTGCTTGTGTGAGCAATGACTTCAGAGAGTTCATCTGAGGTCCCAGCCACGGTTCAGTCTGAGATTGCTGCTGCAATGAGTGGGCACTAATGAAAACTGAAGGTTTTGTTCAGTATGCACCAAGTCACACCTTTAGTCTAGGCAGTGCAGGCAATACATCTATTTTGTATTGAACACACCCCCCAGTTACTTCAGGTGTTTTTTATTTTTCTGTTTGAGAGGTCTTTCCCCATCCCATATACGACAGGTCAGTTTTGACTTGAAGAGAAGAACAAAATTAAGTTAGTACCCACTTGAGAGGTACACCCTGTCATAGTAACTGGGCTCAAGTAAATTTGGCCATTTTTTATTTGCAAAGCGCCTAATTTTTTTCAAAAACTTTTTCAATTTTTTTTTGTCATTGCAGTAATGCATATTCACATTTCAATTTTCACTATTTGCATCTTTTGGTCTTTTCCCTCCCCCTGTTTTGAGTGCAACTGTTTTATGATAACACTCAATAGAGATTGAGCATTGACTGTGAGGTGTCGACAAATCAGAGCAGGGGGTGTTTTCAACTGCCATGCACATGACAAAGTAGTCCTGTAATGGTAATCACTAGGTGATAGCACATAGCCTGATAAGAGAGGCACAGTTGAATTTTGTTTGTCCTACAAAGCAAAAATCTGCTGACAGATTCCCTTCAATGCTGGGGACTGAAAGTACCTTTGCCTTAAGACTAATAATATATTCATGTCACACAATGAACCAGGGAACGAAAACTAAGTTAAATCCATCACATTTAATAGAGAAAAGCAAAACACTTCTAACAAATGAAATGTAAAAGAAAAGAAAATACAGTGAAATATCCAACATTCGGTACCTGCAAATCAGATCTGGGGCCAATGTGCTACTCTAAAGCCTTTCATAATTATGCTCACACCGATGTCATGACTTTATGGAACCAAAAAGCTACCGCCACTATAGAAGACGCATAATACCCATTAGTTTATGCATGTAGCGCATAATCAGGACCTAATAGTACGCAGAAGAATATTAAATTAGAGCTGTAAAAAAGTCAATTATTTTTCAATCTGCCCACACATGTAATGATACAAATGTTTTCAAGCAAAAAAAGTGATTACAAACCTTCCCCATAAAATATTACACCATTGATCGCCACTGGAGGCATTTACTCTACTCTGCTTGTGATTCGGTGGCACTATATATTCTGAACAGTAGGAAGCAGAGAATAAGGTAATACAAGGATTTCTACACATTTATTGTGTGAAAATGATTGAGTCTATAATACACAATTTACATTTAACAGGGAAACTCGCTGTGAACAAGCTGTCAAATACACAACTAGATGTGCTATGACCTGAATGAAATGGATTTATGTGCTTCGGCTACAATTTCTGCAAAATGTAATGCATTAACACTAGTTACCAGTTAATGTTACATTATTTCCACAATTTTTTTCACCCTGACAGCTGTATAACTGCTGGCGATATAAAATGATCCCCCATGTTCAAATCTACCAAGCCCCATCCTCATTTTTAAGGAATAATGAAGCCTCCCTCCCATACAGACTCCAATACTATAATTTGCACTATACGGCCTGTTTGAGTCCCTCTACATCAGGGTGCATGTGGGATGAGTTTTCCTATTAGTGCCCATCTCAAAACATCTGCATCTCTTTGGGAAGAGCATGCATAAGATGAAAGATACCCAGAGAGAAGAGAAAGCAGAAAGGGTTAATATCACCACACATGCAGGTGGTAGGTTCAGTAGGGTTGGTGTGAATTATCCAGGACATGATCCATTGGCCACATGCATGGTTGCCAAGTAGACCTTTTACTTTTTCGGAAGAGCTAATTGTAAAAAAATATTGTTTGACCGTAATTAGTTTGGAAACTTTGAAAAAGCATAATAAATCATTATGATTATAAGTGATTCGTAGGTAGGCTGGGCCAGGGGGGACTGAGGGGCACATGCCCCATGGGCTGCTCCCCTAGCAACTGTACAGGGCGTGAACTGTGCTTGGCCAAGTCTGCTGTACTGTGATATGGCTGGGCTAGCACACAAACACATTTACAGGTACAGTGCTGGCAGACAAGACCACATGCCATTCGCGGTGTGTGGCCATGACTGGTATACTGACGTCACACAGCGCACCCTGAGCTGCCTCTTTCCTGCTGAAGATATGTTGTCCAAGATCCTCATAAAATAAACCCCCAATATAAATGTATGTCTATATGATTGAGTACATCTATTGGTGTATGTGTATATTTATGTTTGTGTATATGGCTTCAAATATGTATATACCTGAAGGTGTATATTTCTGTGTATGTGTCGATGTATATGTCTGTATAGGCCACTTCACACACACAGATATCTGAGTCCAATATCTGAACAGATCTCTGGTTGCAGTGAAATCATGGACACATTTCTCCATGTTGTACACAGTCACAAAATGGAACAATATATCCATGATTTCACTGCAACCAGAGATCTATTCAGATATTGGACTCAGATATCTGTGTGTGTGAAGTGGCCTTTAAATCTATGTTTATATCTCTGTATTTCTAGAGTTATAAATATGTTTGTTAGATGTGTGTATTTAATAGTGTATGTGTAAAATATTTGTGGATTTAGGGCACATTTATTAAATCTATAAGGGCTCAGAATAATTATAAGGGAATTCCATTTGTCTTTCCATGGTTAGGAAAAGACAAGTGAACTTAACCCCCTTGTGCATCGTGACCTAACTGTATATATATATATATATATATATATAAGGTCTCCTTCACATGTATGTGTTTTCGGTACGTGTGGTATATTTTTTTTCATGGACACCCCACATACCCATCATAACCTATGGGACTGCTCACATGGCTGGTCCTTCCCTGGAGGGATATCTGGCTAGTTCTGTGTTTGAGACTCCTAACCGAGGCTCCACAGACTTATTTGCATATTCATAATTCCCAGGAGGCAATGCGCCTAGGAATTCACTGTGTTGAGCGCTTTAGCCAGCTGCCCGCAGTGTTTTCTTGGACTGGTCTCCCTGAGATCAGTGAATACTTTGTGATGTTGGTCTACTAGGCCTTGCTTCTACCTAGCCAGAATCCTACTCCACACTGATGAGGGGCAACACCCCGAAACAGCTGTCTGTGGATGAATACCTGGTCATGGTATTCCCTTGTCATATCTCTAAGCTTGTAAAAGAGCTGGATATTGACTAAAAGGGCCACTTAACATGGTGGTTATGGTGTTCTCCGCAAGGAGCCACCCCTTGACTGGGTCCTTCCCTGGAAGGATATCTGGCTAGTCCTGTGTTTGAGACTCCTAACCGAGGCTCCACAGACTTATTTGCACTTCCACCAGCTCTATCCATCAAAGTTAATGGCTGCTCACTTTCCCCAGTCCCGCATGCTTGGTGCCTCGGGGTGATCCTCCACTCTGCACTCTTTTTCAAGCCACATATCTAAGCCCTTGCCACCTCCTGCTGACTAACTCAAAAATATTTTCCAAATACATACATTCCTTGGCCAGAAACTGCAAAAAAACTCATTCGCGCCCTAATCATCTCCTGCCTCGACTATTGCAACCTCCTACTCTCTGGCCTCTCCTCTAGCACTCTTGCACCACTCCAATCTATCCTAAACTCTGCTGGCCAACTAATCAACCTGTCTCCCCCCTATTCCGCAGCCTCTCCTCTCTGCCAATCTCTTCACTGGCTTCCTATTCTGCAGAGGCTTCAGTTCCAAACCCAAATTATGACATACAAAGCCATCCACAACCTGTCTCCTCCATACATCTGTGACATGGTCTCCCTGTACTTACCTGCACGCAATCTCCAATCGTCTCAAGATTGCCGTCTCTACTGCCCTCTTATCTCTTCTTCTCACAACCGCATACAAGATTTCTCCCGTGCTTCCCCCATACTCAGGAACTCTCTACCCCAGCACATCAGACTCTCACCCACCATCGAAACCTTCAAAAGGAACCTGAACACCCACCTCTTACGACAATCCTACAACCTGCAGTAATCCTCAGTCTACTAAACCACAGCCTGACCAGCTCTACCCTCTCCTAGTGTATCCTCACCCATCCCTTGTAGACTGTGAGCCCTTGCAGTCAGGGTCCCCTCTCCATCTGTACTTGTGTGTGCTTTGCATTGCTCATGTTTATTGTACTTGTCCATGTATGCCCCTTTTCACATGTAAAGTGCCATTGGAATAAATATATATATATATTTTGTATATATATATATATATATTATAATAATTGAATAATAATAATATCCTGCATTTAACAGATGAAATAAAATGGAGTTTTATTCCTTGATGTGCCAATATAGTTTGATATGAAATGAGCCATCCTCTGTCCATCAGCGCCCACTGGTCCCTTATTTTTACACATCCTAATATAATTTCATAAAGTACTTTTCTTTAAAAGTTTTTAAGCCATGACGTGGCTTCATATTTTGAATTGTATTAGAGAGCTAAAGTCATGTCTTCTACAGGAGAACATGGAGTTGTATTGAGATACAGGTTCAGCAAATTAAGTTCCTAAGGTTCTATAGTACAGGGGGTCCCATTGTATAGGCTCCATGCACATGCCTTCACCTTGTTAGTAAGGGTACCTTTACACATCGCGATATCGCAATGCAACATCGACAAAAAGTCACGTGGTACGGTCGTTGCAGTTGATATCGTTCGTGCGTTGTGTCGTGTAAATGGGCAATGCGACTCGAAAAAATAATACCTACAATATTGCAAGAAGATTGTGCAAGCCCTTCAACCGTACAATATTGTATATGCGATCTGGCATGATCGTGCTGTGTGAAAGCGCAACTACGGTCTTGTTTGCAACTTCCCCTATTCACTGCAATGTGAATGCTCGGTCCCTGGGTTGCTCATACCCAGCGCAGAAAAGTTGAGGACAACATTCTAGTTGTGTTGCCTGCCGATATCTCCCTGTGTGACATCTCCTATGCGATCTTGGACAAGTGCCAAAAACGTGTGCGCTCCCGTGAAATTGTATGCAATATTGGAATGATACTGCAGTGTGTAAAGGTACCCTAAGAGTCATATGTGCCATGCAATATGTTTTTGGAATGTACTAGATTAAACCTATGATCTATAGGTTTTAATTATACATTAGTGATTCTATTCATAGGACCCTGTTTAAGAAACCATGTCAATTTTGTGATTAGTATTTTTAATATTAAGTTCTGGGTATCATTCCCAAATTTTTAAAAAATTTTGCACACTCAAAAGATGTGCAAGGTATTTCCTATGTCTCCACATTTCCTCCAGCATGCTGGTGAGATTTTGGAGTATGTGATGTTTAACACCTCTTGATGTTGGTCTAAATCAATCTTCTGTTTGAGCTCTTTTTCCCACGCTGCTAGTGTATATTGGAACTGTTTGTCAGTTCATTAGCTTCATTAAATTTTAAGAAGATGTTGCTGGTTTTCCAAAATAATAAGTTAGATGGATATCTTATTAAATTGATTATATTCTGTGGGAGTTTGAGTTTGGGCTTTTTATTTTGTAGGTATTGGTCAATTAACTTCAATTTGTTGAAATCATCATCAGGCATGCTAAAATTGGCCTGGAGGACAGGAAACACTGTGACCTGGTCACCAATAAAGATGGCTGAAAGGTTATTAATGACTAGTGTAGGCCAGAGAGAAATTTTTGTTGGGTATGAGAGTCTTTAGTATTTGGAGTGGTATGACTTTAGATAGTGTTTCAGATTTTCGAGACATTTGAATCTGAAAATTGACTTATCATCTCAACTGGTTCTACTTTCACTAGGGATCAGATCTCTACCTAGCATGGACACATCATGTGTCATATTCTATTAACCATTTAGTTGCTTATTGCAGCCATGTGGAAACAAATTTCAACCCCATTGATAGAGGAGGTAACGGAAAAAGTGTCGCTTCACAATACTTTTGAATTTGATACCACTGTGAAGAATAAGCAATTATAAAAATACAATTTAAGATGGAGCCCATGGATCAAACATTTTACACCTATCCTCCAACTAGAGATAAGTGACGAAATAAATATTCACAGCAAATCTCAGGTTTGAATGGCAGTGGTGCTTAATGTAATTAACTATTTTTGCTATCTCTCGTTTTTAGTGTGATATTCTAAATGTTTGATTTACAATTGTAATGACGTTACATGATTCAGTTGTGTTCTTATGTAACTAAACTGTACTTTCATAACTCTCCCTCATCCTTCCCTTCCCTTCCCCTTGATCCTTTTTCCTAGGTTTGTTACCTGACTTTACCTTATCCTTCCCCCTCACCAACCTATTGAATTGGTCTGTTTTGTTTTATTTTTGTTTTTGTAAAAATTCCAATATAAAGACTTGAACAATAGACCATGTTAAATGGTCCATGGCTGTGAACAGGAGCCCTCCCACCTAATGAAACCCCAATGCTTTTTCTCATATATAGTCCCGGAATGACATCATTGTTGCAGCCCGTTATATGCATGATGTTGTGCCCGACCTACTACTAAGAAGGGGTGACAGGGATGCTGGTTGGTTCTCGAAGCTCCCATTACATGGTCACTCACTGCTGATGAAGACGCTGGACAAGGTTCCTACAAATCGATTTGCCCATCTCTAGTTTTGAGATAAGTGGAGTGACTGGACAAGACCATAACATTACCCAAGGTTACTTATTCCCTTTGCTACTGGGGACAGTAAAAGTCTTTGTGCATTTTTAACTAACATATAAAATGAATAATTATGCCCATATAAAAGAATGATTACGTTTGCTGAATAGAACTAGCACAAGAATCCTATGTACAACTGCTGTAACTATTCAGTATCAGGTCCCATAATTACATAAAGTCTGCCCTGTCTACGCATTAATTGCTGTCGTTATCTAACACAAAATGAGCATCGCAGTTCCACATCAGATAACTACTCAATCCTATTATAATTATACTGTGTGACCTTGGCCCAATTTCTTAATGCTTGTTATAGCCAGTAAATTGCCTGTTTGATAATGTTCCCCCAAAGCTGAAACATTAATTAATAAATAGAAAGCAGGGTTTTCTGAATTCCCCGGCCTTTACCGCTCCACGTCCCTTCTGAAACAACAATCTAACTGTTTTGTGATCTCGCACTGCTCCATTCAGCACAATATACAGTGACTTGTGTTTCATGATAACGCTCTTGTTACTGTTAAACGTCACATCAGGAACGTGGACATTAAAATGAAAATAGACATTAACTGTTGCCTTCAGGCAGCACAACAGAGTATCTGCCAACTAACATGCATAACTAACTAGCAAGGCTTGCTTCATTAATTCTTCTAGACAAAGGGGAGGAGGAAAGACTTCAATGCAGCATCCAAGATGCTTATGAAAGGCGCAAAATTGTTGTGTTCTTGGGACGCTGCCTTACTAGATTCTCATTTTCCTCTCTTGATATTACACGAGGGAAAAGAACTAAGGAAAGCAGGAGATAATTTAATGAGAGCAGTAAAAGGTTTACTGACATATCCGCTCATACTAAAATCTTTACAAGTGTAGTAAGAGTCATGGTGAACTTTTTACAAAGTACTAAAAAGTTATCAGACAAATGGGATACAATACTCCAAACCATGCCATGTGAGCTGTCCCCGATGCACAGTCGCTGTGTTTCAGCCAGTCAATGTATGTCTCGGGGTGTGAGTGGGAACCTCATGTCCTCCATAGCCGAAATGACTTCATTCTTGGTTGCATCAGCCCCACCATGGCATACAAGGAACGTTATATGAAACAAAGAACCTTGCACAATGTTTGTAAAAGGCATCTTAACCCCTAAGAAGTTGTATAACACTCATAGACATACCATTATATTATCCTGCTAATTTTATACCTCTATTTAATACCAACGCTTATATAAATCAGTAAATAGATTACATAAAGTGGCATATACATGGAAATGAGGTAGAGAAATAAGAAAAATGAAGCTACTTACAAGAGCTTTTCTCTTCTTATGTACGGCACTCTCCAGACTGGTTGTATTCTCTGTGCTTACATTTTCTGTGAAATCACCAAGACCAATTTCTGCAGCATGCTTGGAACCTTCTTTTTTAGGAATGGCAAAAATATCAGGCATATCCATATCTCCTTTGTCTCCTTTAACAAGATGAGCCAGTTCTGCAGATGAGGAGTGTTCAGATGAATCTGCTTTTTCGGCTTCCAATACATCATCGTGGATTCCAAATTGAGTAGGATCAGGCATATCTCCTAATATTTTGGTTACTTTAATGTTTTTGGCTCCTTCCACTAAGCCACCTCCAAATACTGTGCTCCAAAGAATCTGGAATATTCCCCATATTATTGTAAACACAAATTGGAACAAACCAACAAACAGCGTCCAAAAAAATGAAAAGAAGACTTTGACCAATTCTTTTATAGTCATCTTTTTCACTTTCCGAAACTGTTTACCAATGTTCTTCAAGGTTAACATTTTGAAGAAATTGGACATATTTTTCTTCATCGCTGTGCAGGCTACAATAAAAGCAGATGATGATTCTAGAGACTGCTCTTCTTCATCCTCTTCACCAACTTCAATCATATGGTGTGGTTCTTCTTCCTCCTCTTCTTCAGGTCTGTCGGCTGCATCTGACTCCGAGATCTGTGATGCTAACTGCATCTCAAAAATTGTATCCTCACAAAAGTTAACAAACAGTTCCATCTTTTCCTGTTCTCCACCTTCATTTACAACATCAAATATAAATTGTCTCTTCGATTCCTTGACTTGAGGTTTCTCCCACTGTGTTCGGCTAGATTCACTGATCTCAAAATACACTCTCTCTATTCTTTTTGCTCCACCCATTATCTCTATACGCCCTAAGTATGGAGAGAAGTAGTTCAGAACACTGTTTGCGGGGTCTAACAAACACTGGAGCCGAGAGTCATTTGGCATGTGCTCCGAGAGATTAGTCAACAACACAGCCACATTGAAACCAATGTCCTTAGCTGGTTCATGGAATCGGTCTACAAACTCCACATAGTTAAACATATCATTCTCATCTGCTTCCGCACAGGAGAGTAGAAACTCAATTTCTGATTGGGCATATTGTTTTTGTCCCTCCATGGCTTTTTGGAATTCTTTTTTTGAAATAATCCCCTTTCCTTCTGGATCATATTCCTTGAATGCATCTGAACTGGTTAGATCCTTCAACTTTCAGGAACATATCAAAGAATTTCAGGATCATTTCAACATTGCTA
Source organism: Allobates femoralis (assembly GCA_033576535.1). Lineage (NCBI taxonomy): Eukaryota > Metazoa > Chordata > Amphibia > Anura > Aromobatidae > Allobates > Allobates femoralis. The sequence continues at coordinate 54,965,276 of JARQOC010000012.1, forward strand.
GATGACTCCACTAAAGTGTCAACCATTTGTTTTCCAATAGTCCCATTAACTACATTCCCTGCAAGATAAAATAAAACACAATACAATTACAAAAGAAGTAATTGCTTACAACTCAACACACAATATCACTATTTTGTCCCTATGTTAAACTAGTTTTCTACTTCTGATCATGGCTTTTTTTTTTAAGGGGTTCCTTCAAGGAAAATGTGATTGCAGGTTGTCCTGATAGGAACCTAAAAGTGTTCTGTGCTGCAGCACCACCACTGGAAAGACAAAGCATTACACATTTTCCACTGGAACCATGTATACACTAGGTCCTCCAGAATGAGAGCGACCCACCTATGTAATTGGGGGCTTCTTTCTAAACCACTATGATATTATACCTGAACCATTAATCCCAAAAAAGTTGATCACATTTTTTACAATTATTTTACGAGGTTTTGTGAAGCGTCTTCCACCTCCTTGAATGTACCCTGCAATATGCATGTAAACATGAGTCTGTATAGCTGTATCTATCATGATTTTCTATTCCTGTAGGGCAGGGGTGGGGAACTCCAGTCCTCGAGGGCCGCAAACAGTTCAGGTTTTCACGATTTCCTTAGTATTGCACAGGGATTGGAATCATCACCAGTGCAAGTGATTATGTTATCACCTGTGCAATACTAAGGAAATCCTGAAAACCTGCACTGTTTGCGGCCCTCGATGACTGGAGTTCCCCACCCTGCTGTAGGGTAATGTTTCTACAGTAAAGTGACCACAATGACTAAAAGGCTGTAACGTTTCAATGTAAATGGCACCAATAGGAATTCTTTTGAATTTCTGATGACCCCATCTTTTCTATGCACCAGATATCGGAAATGTCCTCCAAATCAGTTTGTTCCATTTTTTTACGCTTAATTTCTTTTTTCTTTTCTACTTATATTTTTCAGAGGAGAAACGAAATTAAAATGCAAAGCATATGCAAATATAGTTAGTATAATGCTAATAAGGAAGGATTTTTATTCATCTTCCACAGAGAAGACAGCTGGCCTTAAATCCATAATTTGGTGTTCAGCATCTTATGTGTTATTGGATTTGAAGGAATTGAGTTATGACAAGCGACTGCCAGCAATAGAGGCATTATGAAGAACACATAACAGACTCACAGTGGAAGTGTGTACAAACAGCACTACAAGCCTGAAGGTTTCACCATTTCTTATCTGCTTATACATGCAAACAATTCTAAAAGCATTCTTCAGATTTATTACTCAATTCTCCCTCACTTAAAGGGAAACTGTCACTTTGAAAAAAATCCTATTTACAGTCAATCTGCAGGTAAGTAGCGTTACAATGCTGCCCAGTCGCTTTAATAAGAGTGCAGCTATCTGGAGAAAATGAACTGATTTCCTCTTGGGAACTGACGACTTTCAGTCATAGGGTCGTGTCGGAGCACCTACTGTCACCGCTCACTATACTGTAAACAGTGGTTTTAACTACTCCCCTGGCACTTTGATTGGCAGCTCATGCTGCACACATGTGTTGCAGTGCAACCTTTCAAAATGTTGGGGCGTACATTCAACGGCCACTCACAGAATGAGTGGTGCTGTGAGTGGTGACTGTAGCAGAGCCGTAAATGCTTTATGAATTAAACCTGGTGGCTCCTGGGAAGAAATACCTTAATTTTTTTTCTGGTAGTGGCACATTCAGTAAAGCGGCCAGGTAGCATTTGGAACAGCTACAGATTAACCCTATATCTGCAGGTACATAGCATTTTCTTAAGTGACAGGTTCCCATTAAACTACAGTGGGGAAAATTGGTATTTGATACATTGATCATTTTGCAAGTTTTCCAACCTACAAACAATGTAGACCTCTTTAATTTTTATCACAGGTAAACTTCAACTATGAAAGACAGAATAAAAAAAAATCCAGAAAATCGCATTCTTTGATTTTTAAATAATTAAACTGCATTTTATTGTATGAAAACAGTATTTGAACACATACCAACTAGCAAGAATTCTGCCTCTCACAGACCTGTTAGTTTTTCTCCCTCCTACTCTGCACTCATTACCTGTATTAATTGCACCTGTTTGAACTTGTTACCTGCATAAAAACACCTGTCCACACAATCAATCACACTCCAACCTTTTTACCATGGTCAAGACCAAAGATCTTTTGAAGGACAAAATTGAAAACCTGAATAAGGCTGGAATTGGCTACAGGAAAATAGGCAGCAGCTTGGTGACAAGACAACTGTTTGCGCAATTATTAGAAAATGGAACAAACACAAGTTGATTGCCAATCTTCCTCGGTGGGGGCTTCATGAAAAAGCTTGCCTCGTGGGGTAAGGCCGGCTTCACACCATGGTGTAATCCGATCCGGGGATGTCAGGGGTGAACTTGACAGCCCCAGACCGGATTTCAGCCCCATAGTATGCTATGGGGCTGGATGGAGCCGGATGGCAGCTATCTGCCATCCAGTTTCCATCTGTCCGGGAGAATCCGGGAGGATTCGGATTTTTCTCCTGGGGGAAAAAAGCTGATCCATCCAGATGCTCCTGGATCCTCCTGATCGGGTGCGATCCAGCACCCCCTAACATGGGGGTCTATGGCACCGGATGGCGCTGGATCGCACCGGAACCGCACCCGGGAGCCGGACGCTGAACCTCAGCGCTGGCTGGCGCTGAACTTCAGCACCACCAGCTGTCCCCTGCTGATAGTTCAGGACCGCTGCTGGCTCCCCGCTAGCCACGATCTTGAATTATCAGCAGCTGCGGCTGCAAATTAGCCATCCGGCTGCACACCGGACCGGACCTGCAATGTGCATGCACTGGATGCCACAGGCGTTTTGTTCCGTGATGCAGCACCCAGCCTCTGGAACTTTATTCAAGCAGGAGGCGGACCAGCCAGCTTGACGGTTCAGGTTAGCGGCTACATTCCCATAATTTCTTACTATTTAAATACTGTGAACAAAGCTATTTTTCTCCATTATCCTGGCTTGCCAGAAGATAGATAGAAGATCATTAACAATGATGTTTCCCATTGTTAAAACACAGGTTGGTGATAGTTTGGGCATAAACCCTATTGATAGGTTCCCTTTAAGGAACCTATTGATAAGTTCCCTTTAGGGTTTAGATGCATTAATACATGGTGGATAAGACTCATTACTGTCAATATTTGTGGCCATTGCTGAAATGACTGGTGGCATGCAATAAGCTGTTCATAAGGTTGGTTACTGCTATGTTTCAACTAGCTAGTTTAACAAATAGATTAGAAAGCTAAAGATTTAATTAATAGAGTACAACCCTACCTTCTAGAAGGGAAAGTAGCATTACCACCATGTCTTGAAGGAGATCCAGAAGTTCTTTAAGGAGTTCAATCTGGCTGGAATCCTGAAAAAAAATGTTTCTAATGAGCAACTCATACATCTAAAGCCACTGCCCACCTTAGAGTAATTTGAGTGTAAAATTGTAATTAAAGTGGACCCAGAGGACCTCTCACTAGATCAACTGTGGCCAAGGTTTTGCTGTTGTTTCATTCCCACTGCTCCTCTGAGTATCCAATATATATTTTTTCTTTTTTATATAAATGCACCATATGATTCCAGAGACATCAGCCTTTATTCGGTGCTTATTTTCACGGTCTATACCAAGGGGGTATGTCCTTTAAGGGTGCTTTCACACAGCATTTTTTTTGCTGTCCGAGGGGATCCTTTTTTTTTGTAGGACCCCTTGGACAGCAACGGATCCAAACTGATCCAGCAATCGGTTGCCAAATAGGCATCCGATTCCGATATTTTGCAGGATCAGTTTGGATCCTCTCCCTCTCTCTCTTCCTCTCCCAACTCCTCCTGTCACCTAGCTCCCCCTCCTGTCACCTCGTCCCCCTCCTCTTTGCCTCGTGTCACATCTTTCCACCCTCCTCTCTCTGCTCCCTCAGTCTCTCCCTCCTTCCCCTCTCCTCTCCCTGCTCCCTCAGTCTCTCCCTCTTCCCCCCTCTTCTCCCTGCTCCCTCAGTCTCTCCCTCTTTCCCCCCTCCTCTCCCTGCTCCCTCAGTCTCTCCCTCCTTCCCCTCTCCTCTCCTGCTCCCTCAGTCTCTCCCTCTTTCTCCCCCCCTCCTCTCCCTGCTCCCTCAGTCTCTCCCTCTTTCTCCCCTCTCCTCCAGACCTTACGAAATAAAAAATCTTTATCAAACCATCAGCTGTTTTCTCGGACCCGCGCTCCATGGGCCCCCATGTTGAGGGCCTCGGATCATGTTGGATCCGATCCTGTCAGATTCTGTCCGATGCTCCAGAATCGCAGCAGTCTGCAATTTTGGGTGCAGGAAAAAATCTGCCAAAATTGGATGCGACAGAAATCGGATGCCATTAAGGGCAAATCCGGTCAGATCCGTGGCCCATAGGGATGCATGGGGGCAAATCGGATCCGTAGCTGTCAGTTTTACAACGGACAGCTACGGATTGCACAAAAACACAGTGTGAAAGCACCCAAAGCTGCTCTGTAGAAAATACCTCCCTCTTGGTAAAGATCATAAAATCTAATGGTAAATAGAAGGACCGCAATCTCTGGAACCGCATGGCAGATTAAAAAGACAAAAACAAATAATTAGAATACTTAGGAAAGCAGTGAGAATAAAACAAGAGCACCCTTTTGACTTGATGACAGGTTCTCATAAAGGGGTTGTCCACTACTTGGAGAACCTCTTCTTCCCTATGTGCACCACCATAAAAATAAAAAAGCTTATACTCCCCTCCGGTGCCGACATGGTTCTAGCGATGCCAGAACTTGAATTCCCAGGCCCACAAGACATTGTTATGACACGCGAGCCTCATGACCAACCACCACCAGTTTCCTTCCTTCTCCCCGCCTTCAGACAGAGGAGCAATTAACAGGAAGTGAGTGGCAGCCACAACACTACCTGTTAATTTCTTAAACATCTGAAGGTGAGGAGAAGGATGGAAACTATTGTTATGAGACTGTTGTGAGACATTGTTATGACACGTCATGATCAATCACCACTAGTTTCCATCCTTCTCCTCACTTTCAGATGTTTAAGAACTTAACAGGAAGTGTTGTGGCTACCACTCACTTCCTGTTAATTGCTCCTCTGTCTGAAGGCGGGGAGAAGGAAGGAAACTGGTGGTGATTGATCATGACGCTCGCGTGTCATAACAATGTCTCGTGAGCCCCGGGAATTCAAGTTCTGACATCACGGTAACTATGCTGGAGATCAGTATATGTGGCTCTGGCTAGGCACTCTGACAAACATTGTGATATCTCTAAGGGTACCTTTACACACGGCAACTTTTCTAGGAATTTCACTGGCAACTTACTGGTTGCAGTGAAATCATGGACACATTGTTCCATCTTGTTGCTGTGTACAAATGGAACAATTTCTCCATGATTTCACTGCAACCAGTAAGTTGCCAGTGAAATTCCTAAAAATGTTGCTGCGTGTAAAGGTACCTTAAGTTGTCAGTTCAGGGTTTAACCTATGGAGTCTGTTCTTACACACACACCTAGGACTAGGCCACTTAGAATAGGGGGACCAGTAATTTAGTAGGTCCCAAAAGGGGGGTGGAGCCTAGGGTAGAGTAGTGGGAGAGAGTGACAGTTTAGAAACAGACAGTGCTGGGAAAGCAGTCAGGAAGGACAGGCCTGACAGTACCACTGACAGGAGGGATCCCCATCTTTAAGTGGGGGCCCAGGACAGCAGGCAAAAGACCAGGACTGGTTGGAGCTGGCTGGTCACGTTGGGGGAAGCCGAGGCGGTCAGCAGTTCACCTCTGACTGCAGACCGACAAGCTGCGGGCCCATAATGATCGGGTTGCCATTAGCACCAGAAGGACAACTCACCCCTCAGGACTGAAACCGGTTGAAGGCACTAGTGGTTGCGGACTGAATTCCGGTGGCGGGAATTGTGCGCTTCTGCTGCTCCCGTCCGTACCGGTTATGGACTAATCTGATCGGCTAATGACCGACCGTAAGACTGGCGGGAGAGCACTGTAAAGGTCGCAGAGACTGGGAAGAATAGAGTTGACCCCGAAAGAAAGAGAGAAAACATCTAGAGACTCCATAAGGGGGACCATGAACCGGCAACTTCCACCCGGTAAACAAAACTGTACCGTATTCCGTTTTAACAACTGCCGGTACCCAGTAAAGTGGAGTTAAAATTGAATTGGTCTCCGTTGTTCTTCCCGCCGGTGCCCGGAGGGCAGCAGCACCAACATCAACGTTGCATCAGAGGGGTAAGAACTGCAACAACTACTCCCCTCATTCCCCTTACCACCATCCTCATCCATCACCGCTGCCCTGAGGTAATAGCTCCTCCTGTGGGGAGCTGGACCACTCTCAGCTGCACCCACCATCACCTCAGCTGCTGGCTTGCAGCGCCGGTACCTATATTACTGGGATCCACAGGTGGCGTCACGTTCCCTTGTAAATATTCCCTCCCCACCATCTAACAAATGATAACCAGTGCACGGAACCAGAATCCCGACCACCCGTGATTCCCCCATCAAAGAAGTCATCAGTCCCGGTGTCCGAGTACCCCTTGCCCTGGCCACATCATATAAGCTTTTTTATTTTTAAGGGGGCGAACATAAGGAATAAGAAGGAGCTGTCCAAGTAGGACACACTTAATATTGACCCTCTACTTGATACTCTTGTGTCATATACTGTTTATTTTATAAATAATAATTAATGGAAGTAATGCAAAGACAAACTCTCAGAGCCATTCAGATATTTGACATCAAATGTTAAGAGAACACACTATATTTTAACCATCAGTACAGAAGTCTATTTACTTGTTGCATTTACGGGTTTTACCCCATTCATGTCAGTAGCACAACATAGAACTAAATAAACATGACAGGGCAATATAGGGAATGTGAAGCCCCATGGGAAACTCTAGTTGATGAGCTGCCATCTACGGGGGTCATTAGTGTCTTGCAAAAGACTTGAACCTAAGTGATGATTTCCTTGCACTGCAATTATTCACCAAGTCACATATACAGATTTCAATGAACAAATTATTCCATACGTCACTAAGAAGCTCCTCTCTGGAGTGAGGAAACCTTACAACTCTGCACCTTTAAAAATTTGCTGAAAGAATATACATGGCATTTTTTTCTGACTTCTAGTATTTTATGTATGCCTGATTGGTTCAAGCCAGAACTCAAGTCTGATTAATGAGTAATTTTTTTATGTATGTTCTATTGGGTAGAGATGGATCAGAGGTGGCAATTAATTTAAGGAACTAAGATGTCTCACAATAGACATTATGGCCATGATTCATCGGTGGCATACTCTTGGTTAATCCAATACATCTGAGCAGTGGCAAGTGACTGTGTGCACTGAGAATAATCATAATCCAGTCCACTACTCGAGGAAGACTTGTGGAATAAGGAATGCAGTCACTCATCAAGAACTCATCACCGGGCAAAAATGTTGGGATAATGGCAAGAATCACAAAGTTTTAGTGTGGTATCACATTGTGCCAAAATGTTGTTAATTTTTAAAAAGGTTTTTACACCAGAATTTTGGTAAAAACTTTAATGAATTGGACCCAATATCTCTATGATATGCCACAACAGTCGGAGCAGTGATCTCCAACAATTTGCAACACTATTGAAGCGTTGTGGTACTTGTCTGCTTTTCCTGAAGGCTACATTGATATCTTGTTATATTAGGTACATTGATATCTTGTTATATTAGCTACATTGATATCTTGTTATATTAGCTAAACAGGTGTCCTCCTGATGTGTGTATGTTGAGTTTCTGCCACTTACATCTGCTTATGGTTTCAGATCTCAGTTCATTATCAGATAGTTCAGGGGTCCCCAACTCCAGGCCTCGAGGGCCGCCAACAGGTCATGTTTTCACGATCTCCTTAGTATTGCACAGGGGTTGGAATCATTACCTGTGCATTTGATCACATTAACACTTGTGCAATACTAAGGAAATCCTGAAATCCTGCACTGTTGGCGGCCCTCGAGGCCTGGAGTTGGGAGGCCTCTGAGATAGTTATTGCAAATTGCAAAAATTTTAACCTATCTGACATAAAACAATTCAGAAGGGAAGGAATGGAACGTAATATACAGTATATAAAGACTGAAAAGCTACACTAAAGTTTGGTAATTGATCCAGTGATGCATTTAATTTGTCATACAATTTTTCCACCTTAAAGTAAGACAATGCCTTATATTAATTTTTGTTCCAAAAGATACAGTAGTGCTTACTTTCATGAGATGTTTCATTTTTCCATGAACATGGGGAAACAATGTACAATGCAGCAGGACAAATATCCCCATCACAAGGAAATCAGTCACCCCCAAAAGAATCACATTCAAAAGACTCTAGAAGACCCAAAACAATAAGGGTTAGCAAGTGCCAGGTTCTCACACACAGACTGAGTAGTCCTGCTGATGTTACTTCTGTCACAGGCACATTACATGCTGTTGGTTCCCTTGGTGTCTCAGCTGCTCTCATCCATGTTCCGTTCCCAATCCCATTATACAGTATTTGAGTAGTGTGGCTGCTTCTGGTTACCAGGTGGAGCCAACCATTATATTTGGCTGCAGAAAAGAGCAGCTGGAATGCAAAGGGACCTGACAGCACGCAACGTGCATCTGGGGGAGTGACACCAGCAAACACCAAAACTAGCCGATCCCTGTGTGAGAGCCTGGCACTTGCCAATCATTAAATGTGTTTTGAGTCTTGCGGATTCTTCTGAGTGACAACAGCAGGACTACACCAATTTGTGTGCTGGAGCCCTCCACTTGCCAGGCCTTTAGGGTCTTATTGATTCTTTTGGGGGTGGCTGCTTTTTTGGTGAAAAGTCTATCTGGATCTATGTGTTCTGCTGCTTTTTTTTTACATGTAAAGCTACCTTGGCATTATTTAGATTTACTTTTTATGAGCTATCACTAGGGCATATTTTCGGAGCATCCTCAAAATCCCTGAAAATCATTCTAGGGCCTTTTTTCAGGTTAGGTCTTATTTTGGGGGATTCTATTCTGCCACCGGACAAGGATGAATTGGTAAGATTAAAAAGATTTTTGTCCATGTCTTCCTGTGGATCTACACTACATCAGAGTTTGAGACACTCAACACACAAGCATACTATTTACTGCAAACAAGTACTTTACCTGTGACAGCTTCATCTGCATGTTGGCAAAAACATGTAGAAAACCGACCACTGCATCCCACAGTCTGCTGTGTGCCAAACTCTGCTGGTTACCTATACACGGACCCTGCGTAAAATGAAAAACAAAAGAATAGGATTCACCTCAGTAAAAGCGGAAATAACCATGCAGTTATGTTGTGATTTAACATACCCCCAGGTGGCTTTCTCTAGTCTTCTTTGACATATGTAAGTTGAAGTTAGAAAATGTCTATACTAATGGCTACAATACTCTTAAGGTACCATCACACGCCGCCATATGGCTTCCATATCGCCGGCGATTTGACGTGAGCGTGCACGTTTCGGACACTTTTTTCAGATCGCTGTGGAACTGTCACACGTACCTATCTAGCATGCGATCTTCGGCGACCCTGCATCCCGGAAATCGCCTGCAGAAGACTCTAAGCGATCTTCCCTTCACACATCGCTGCGTCACATATCATGATGCGGCCATACTGTTTCGATACGGGCGTCCTAGAGTGTGTTTCACCTCACCCCTATCACTGCGATTGGTGGACTGCTGCGTTCCCATTGGTCAGCCTTGCGTGAACACACAAGTCATCAAATAAGGCGCCACGGACACGGCCAGCCAATTGGAACGCAGTATCACCCACCAATCGCCGCAAATGCGGCGCAAGAAAACACCATCCAAGCATGCCTACGGGATTAATTTCAGGATCGCTATGTACGTCGCTATTGCCCTGTCACACGCCACGATGCGCTGAAATTGCCTGGTGGATATTGCCTGATTTGAGTGCAGTGCAATCAGGCGACGCTCCACCAGCGATTTCTCGCTGTAGAATCACCCAGTCACGTGCCACTACGCACATGTGATGTGATTTCCACATCGCCGAATTCGGGAATTGCCAGCCATCTCGACGGCGATATGGCGGCGTGTGATGGTACCTTTACAGCTTCCATTACACATTTTTTACCTTGTCAAAGCGACAGCACATGGATTACAACTATTGGCTATGCTGCACCTGCATATCTGCAGTAGATTCAAGTTGCAAATACATACAAGTTGCACAACATTTAGCAGCAATTTGTGTTAGGTACTGGTACTTATTTTTTTCTTCATAAAGCAGGAAAATACATTTAGGCAATTTAAAATCTCCCTCCTCCAATAGAGAGGAGTCTCAAATTGATTTGGAGCAACCACAGCTCTTTCTATTTCTATAATAAATCTGCTTATGGGCCATGTGCAGCTTTACATTCATCTCTGAATTGCAAAACTACTGTGTTGCTTTTAAATATTGCCTGAAACTAAGGGCGCGATTACATTTCGACAGCTAGAGAGTTGTATTCTCACTAGCACTGTAATGTTCATGTGTTGGCAATTCCACATGACATATGTAACAACATATACCATGGAGCGCTCTTCAATAAGGCATCCAGCGCACAGGTGTCTGTTTCAGCACAAAGATACCCATAATCATGAGAAGAAGTGTAGCCTTGCTCGTTCCTTGACTCATGCGCTTATTTATTATAAACTATTGACACGTTGACTGCATCGGCCAACACTTTTTCACGTGAACTCAGAATGGGGTCTAAGATAGTGTGTGTTCACGTGAAACAGTGTTGGCTGATGAGGTTACCGTCTTCCCGATGCAGGTCATTTGTCAATAGTTTCAAATAAATATGCATGATTCAAGGAGTGAGTGACTTTAAGAAGTTTAATCTTTTACTTTTTAGGTATTTTATTTAATTTCTCCCTAAAGTAGAAATCTTGGATCTATTGCTGATGTGCTACAGCTCTAGATAATCACAAATGTTACTCTAGATATTTGCATTTCTAGATCTATATCTTGTTTGTGCCATCAAACATCCGTTAGAGGAACATAGCAGTAGGCAGGACGATGTGCTGCTGAGAATGATGGTTTTTCACCCTACGATCAAGTTTGTTAGTTCATCGGGTGATTGCCAGCCTATTTGGACAAGCCGATAATCAAGAACACCCGTTCCTAGGAAAAGCTTGTTACTGATTATCTGACAGTATAAATAAGCCCAATATGAATTGCATGGTAGAACTCACATACGAGGCGGTATTGATAAAGAGTTGGCCTTGAATATTTCTAGCAGGCAAAAATAAATCCTGTTGCTATGGAAACAAGTATTGCCCTTGACAAATGCACCTGTAAGGTTTAGTAGAACAGGTTATATCATATTAAAATTATGAATGAGAACAGTTAACTATGGCAGGTAAAGATTGTAACTTCAGCAAATATTTTCCAAAGGTGTCTTTTTTTCCACAGGATAATAGGCACGTCATCACAAGGCACTGATGGGTTGCCATGACAGCTGAGGGTTTGCTGAAGACCCCTGATGGTGTTTTCCTTATCTATTTTTGCTATTATCTGTAATGTTTATCCCCAATTAGTATGTGCTCTATGGACAATGCACATGGGCATCGTGTAGGATGTATTCATGCCTTGAACAGCTGTTTGAGGGTGACAATGTCTGTGTTCAATGTCAGCATGTTACATCTTTGAAAGTCCAGGTAATGGATTTAAATATGCAACTTGCAAGATTGAGGAGCATTGCAAACCTGGAGAGGAGTTTAGAGCTCACTGAGCGTCTCAGGCTGGGGTCAGTGATAAGGAGGAGAGTGGAGGTGGGGAAGGTCAGGATCTAGAGGTAGGTAGCTGAGTAACAGACAGAGGGGTAGGGGAAAAGTGTCAGGGAGCCTAGTCCTGATCCAGCACAACCTAGTAAATATGTCTGTTTGACTGATATTAGGGATGTAGGCCCAGGATCACTACAGCAGGACGTTTCTCCTAGCAAGCAGGAAAATTGCTGCTGCTGGAAGTAGGGAGATAGGAGTGGAGCAAAGGCCTGACAGATGTTGGTAGTAGGGTACTCTATATTTAGGCGGACAAACAGGGTCATCTGCCACTGAGACCATGAGTGCTGAACAATGTGTTGTCTGCCAGGTGCTTGGATTTAATACAAAAAAGGTGGGGGAACAAGAGGCGCAATAGTGCCCTATCACTAGTGACACTCAGATGTGAGTGGTGTAATGCAGTTACACTCACCTATTCCAGTTGTAAGACCCACAACTGGTTTGACAGCATATCACAGTATCAGCTGCTGCAGGACCTCCACCGACCACTCCAACGTGGAAAAACAGCCAGAAAATATGGGAAGCAAGGTGTACCACGGTCCGCGCTGCTGAGTCCACAAAATCATCTTGGATGCAAGATGTTGTAGCAGTATACTTCTTTATTCCTTCCTGCAAGGAATAAAGAAGTATACTGCTACAACATCTTGCATCCCAGGTGATTTTGTGGACTCAGCAGCGCGGACCGTGGTACACCTTGCTTCCCATATTTTCCAGGTGCTTGGATTTGGCATGCTGCGGATCAGATAGACAGATTGCTGTATGGGCTGAGGAATATCTAGGGGCCAAGGTACACATTGGTAACAATGACTAAGTAAGAGGGAGGTGGAATGTCCTTAAAAACGATTACAGGGAACTAGGAGAGAAAGTCAAGTCCAGGAACTCCAAGGTGGTGTTTTCAGAAATACTACAGCTGCCATAAGTGTTAACAGAAAGACAGCGGGAGGTTAGGAAGATAAATATGTAGCTTAGAAATTGGTGCAGGAAGGAAGGGCTTGGGTTCATGGAGAACTGGATCGACTTCTCATTTGGCTACAGGTTCTATGGTAGGGATGGGCTGCACCTCAATGGGGAGGGTGCAGCTGTGCTGTGGGAGAAATGGTCAGATGGATGGAGGAGCTTTTAAACTAGGATCTGTGTGAAGAGTAGTTCTGCTAAAAAGGGTACAGATAAAGTAGACATAGAGATTGAGGCAGTAGGGGTCAATGAGGATTTAGTGGGGGCTGGGAAGAGCAAGTACAGAAGGGAGGTGAGGAGTAAAAGCCCCATCACACATAGCGAGATCGCTAGCAAGATCACTGATACGTAACAGGTTTTGTGACGTAACAGCAACCTCCCCAGCGATGTTGCTATGTGTGAATGTAGCAGCGATCAGGTCCCTGCTGTGAGGTCGCTGATCGCTGCACATGCTTCAGTACCATTTTTTGGGCCTTGGTCTCTCGTTGGTCAGCACTCATCGCTGCGTGTGACAGCAAGAGACCACCGATCAGCGACTTCACACGCTGGTAACCATGATAAAAACGGGTAACTAAGCAGCACGCACTGCCTAGATACCCGGTGTTTATCATGGTTACCAGCACTAAGCGGGAGGACGCTGGTAACCATGATAAACAGCGGGTATCTAGGCAGCGCGCGCTGCCTATATACCTGCTGTTTATCATAGTTACAGCATCCTCCCAGTTTAGCGAAGTCGAGGTGGCTCCCTGGTCCCTGGTCGCTGAGGAGATCTGCCTGTTTGACAGCTCCCCAGCGACCACGTAGCGACGCTCCAGCGATCCTGGCCATGTAGTTATCGCTGTCGGGATCGCTGGAGCGTCGCCCAGTGTGACTCGGCCCTATTATATGTGTTAATAGTATTAAATGTCTGCTGGCAAATGCAATAAGTCTTGCGTACAAAATGAGTAGATTGGAGACTCATGTCAGCCACAAAATTCAATGTAGTGGGCATTACGGAAACCTGGCTGGACTGGGTGGCACTACATTCAAAAAGGACAGAAAAACAAAAAAGGTGAAGGGGTGTATTTTATTGTTAAATCCCTTTTAAGATCTGTGCACAATGATGCCATTGCGGGGAACTGCGACAATGCAGACTCCGTATAGGTAAATGGGGAGGGCAATAATGGAAATCTGCTAATTGGAGTTTGCTATAAGCCTCCTAAGAGAGCTGAATATGTAGAGAATAAAATGCTGCAACAAATGGAAAGAGCAGCAATTAATAATAGAGTATTTATTATGGGGGATTTCAAGTATGCAGACATTCAATGGGACATAGAATCTTCTGTTTATGCTAAAAACTGCAGATTCTTATCCACAATCCAAAACAATTACCTCTCTCAGTTGGTAGATGAACCAACCAGAGGAGTTAATTTGCTGGATCTGGTCCTGTCAAGTAGACCAGATACAATTTCCAATCTATAGGTCCAGAGCATTTGAGTAGCAGCAACCACACCATGGTAAGTTTCAATGTAATATTCAACAGAACATTTCAAAGATGAAATGTATAAACCTGGAACTTTAGAAAAGACAATTTTAACAAATTAAAAAAGAACCTAATCGTGTAGACTGGGATTATGTCATGGAAACTGGGTATACGGAACAGAAATAGGGCATGTTTGAAGATATATTACGGTACTAGAATCCTGTAGAAAACGTATGCCCTCTGGTAATACTATGTCCAAGAATAAAAAGAAACCACTAATGATAATTAAGACAATACAAAGTATAATAGGACAACAACAAAGGGCTTTCAAAATTAAGAAGGCTGAGTATACAGAAATAGCATTTAAGGGGTATAAAGATTTCCATAAAAAATGTCAATAAAAATCAAGCTAGCAAAGTTATTTTCTGAAAGAAAAATTGCCAACCACATTAAAGTAAATCCCCAAAAATTGTATAAATATATTAATGCCTAAAAGAAAAAATTGATGACATCAGCCCCCTTAGAACATGATAATAACAAGATAATTATAGAAGACAAAGAAAAGGCTGAGATATTAAACAGACACTTTTCATTTGTATTCAACAATAAACACACTGATCCAGCAATCATTCAGCAAGACAAAATCAAACTTCACCACCTGATATCAGTAATTTAACAGGAGAAGTACGGCTGCATCTGAACAAATTAAAAATGGATAAATCCCCCAGGCCAGAAGGCATTCATCAATGGATGTTGAGGAAACTGAGCTCAGTAATTAATAAGACCGCTGTATCTCATCTTTTGGACTTTCTTGTAACAGGGTTGGTGCCACAGGATTGGAGTACAAAATAGGATGAGGCTGACATAGCACCAATATTTAAGAAATGTAGGTGGATCCAGGTGACAATTGTCCAGTTAGTCTGACATCAGTAGTATGCAAAGTTTTTGAGAACCTTTATAAGAAATGACCTGCATAAGTATGGTGGGTATGTAAAGTATTCAGACCCCTTTAAATTTTTCAGTCTTTGTTTCATTGCATCCATTGGTAAATTCAAAAAAGTTCATTTTTTATCTTATGAATGTACACTCTGCACCCCATCTTGACTGAAAAAAAAAACCAAAATGTAGAAATGTTTTCAAATTTATTAAAAAAAGAAAAACTGAAATATCACATGGTCATAAGTATTCAGACCCTTTGCTCAGACACTCATATTTAAGTCACATGCTGTCCATTTTCTTGTGATCCTCCTTGATATTGTTCTAATCCTTCATTGGAATCCAGCTGTGTTTAATTAAACTGATAGGACTTAATTTGGAAAGGCACCTGTATATATAAGAGCTCACAGTGCATCATAGACCAAATGAGAATCACGAGGTCAAAGGAACTGCCCAAGGAGCTCAGAGACAGAATTATGGCAAGGTACAGATCTGGCCAAGGTTACAAAAGAATTTCTGCAATACGCAAGGTTCCTAAGAGCACAGTGGCCCCCATAATCCTTAAATGGAAGACGTTTGGGACCACCAGAAGTCTTCCTAGACCTGGCGGTCCAGCCAAACTGAGCAATCGTGAGAGAAGAGCCTTGGTGAAAAAGGTAAAGAAGATCACTGTGGCTTAGCACCAGAGATGCAGTAGGGAGATGGGAGAAAGTTCCACAAAGTTAAGTATCACTGCAGCCCTCCATCAGTCAGGCCTTTATGGCAGAGTGGCCTGACAGAAGCCTCTCCTCAGTGCAAAACATATGAAAGCCTGCATAGAATTTGCAAAAAAACACGCAAAGGACTCCCAGACTATGAGAAATATGATTCTCTAGTCCGATAAGACGAAGATAGAACTTTTTGGTGATAATTCTAAGCATTATGTGTGGAGAAAACCAGGCACTGCTCATCACCTGCCCAATACAATCCCATCAGTGAAACATGGTGGTAGCAACCTGGTATGGGGGTGCTTTTCAGCTTCAGGGACTGGCTGACTGGTTGCAATTGAAGTAAACATGAATGCGGCCAAGAACAGTTATATCCTGGATGAAAACCTCTTCTAGAGTGCTCTGGACCTCGGACTTGGCCAAAGGTTCACCATCCAACAAGACAATGACCCTTAGCACACAGCTAAAATAATAAAGGAGTGGCTTCAGAACAACTCTGTGAACATTCTTGACTGGCCCAGCCACAGCCTTGACCTAAACCTAATTGAGCATCTCTTGAGACACATGAAAATGGCTGTCCACTAATGTCCATCCAACCTGACGGACCTGGAAAGGATCTGCTAGGAAGAATAGCAGTGGATCCCCAAACCCAGGGGTGAAATACTTGCTGTATCATTCTCAAGGAGACTCATGGCTGTACTAGCTCAAAAGGTGCTTCTACTCAACACTGAGCAAAGGGTCTGAATACTTATGACCATGTGATAATTCAGTTTTTCTTTTTTAATAAATTTGCAAAAATTTCTACATGTCTGTTTTTTTCAGTCAAGATGGGGTGCAGAGTGTACATTAATGAGAAAAAATGAACTTTTTGCAATTAAACAGTGAAAAATTTAAAGGGGTCTGAATAGTTTCCATACCCACTGTATATTGCAGAGAATATTGGGCTTCTATGCAGTGTTGGGTTGCTATGAAGGAGTACAAATCTGTATTTTTGTTATGCGGCAGATGTGATTTAATTGGACTTTGCAAAGTCATCTGATACTGAACCACATAACAGCCTTATACGGAAGATCCAGAAGCAGGGACTAGGGAAAACTATACGTAGGTGGGTAATGAATTGACTAAAGCTCCCGTCACACACACACCGATGCACCAGCGATCCTGACAACGATAACGATCCTGTAGGGATCGATTGAGTGTCATTACCTGGAGCTGTCAAACAGGCAGATCTCCTCAGCGACCAGGGACCAGGGAGCCACCTCCACATCGCTGGTAACTATGATAAACAGCGGGTATTTAGGCAGCGCGCGCTGCCTAGATACCAGCTGTTTATCATAGCTACCAGCGTCCTCCCTGCTTAGCGCTGGTAACCATGGTAAACATTGGGTATCTAGGCAGCGCGGGCTGCCTAGATACCCAGTGTTTACCATGGTTACCAGCCTGTGAGATTGCTGATCATTGATCTCTCGCTGTCACACGCAGCAATGCGTGCTGACCAGCGGGAGACCAATGAGCTAAAAATGACCCAGAGCACTTTGTAATGATCAGCGATCTCATAGCAGGGGCCTGATCTCTGCTAAGTGTGGTCATGTGACCCGATGATGCTCTCTGAGATCATCACAGGTCGTGTAAGCACACGGACCTTGCTGGGAGGCAGCGGGGAATAGAGGATAGGTGAGCATAGTGATTTTTTATTTTTAACTTATTCTTATATTTCACTTCTGCAATGTATATTATACATTGCAGAAGTGAAAGTGCCCCGCTGTGTCCGGATCTGTGATAATCATGGACCCGGACACAGAAAAAGCATCTGGAGGTCACCTCCGATGCTTTCCTTTCCTGTCCATGGGATCCTACAAAAAGTAGGATCCCACGGGCAGGGAAAAAATCGTTATGTGAAAGTAGCCTAAGCTATAGGATCTAGTTTTGGGATCTACATATTAAACAGGATATTTAGAAGTTAGAGTCAGACCACAGGCGGGCAACTAGATTATTACAAGGGAAGGAAGTCTTCCCATATGATGAGGTTCAAAAAGTTGGACTTGTTAAGGTTAGAAAAAAGGTGTCTCAGAGGAGATCTCATTCTTATGTATAAATACATGTGGTCAATAGAAAGGACGGCACATTACTTATTTCTTCCAAAGAACAAAATAAGGCGATTCATAGGTCTGCATAGAAATGGATTCTTTACAGTTAGAGGAGTCAGACTATGGGATGCCGACCACAAGAGGTAGTAATGGCAGATTCTATACAAGCTTCTAAAAAAGGGCTGGATGTTTTCCTCAGTACACATAGCATTGTGGGTTATAGGTAGTTTAGTGACAAAAATGTATAATTAGAGAAAGGCTTAACATGATGGACCAAGGTTTTTTCAACCTATGTAAGTATCAAAATACAAATGTTCATATCACCCCCTTTTGCCCCATTAAAAATAAAACAATAAAAAAATAAACATAGTTGGTGTTGCTACATTTGTAAAAGTCTTATCTTTTAACATTTAAAATCAATTAATCTGATCAGTAAACAGTGTAATGAGAGAAAAAAATTGAAAAGACAGAATTATGTTTTTTTTGGCTGCCAAAACATAGCAATAAAATACAATAAGAGGCAATCAAAACGTCGTTATCTATCCCAAAATGGTATCAGTGTAAATGTCCGCTCAGGACAAAAAAATAAGCCATGACACAGCCCCAGATCGTGAAAATTGAAAGTGTTACGGGTCTCAGAAGATGGCGAAACAAGCATTTTTTTTTTTTTTAATATAAATGTCAGAATTTTGTTTTCCACTTAAATAAAAAAAAAACTATATATGTCTGGTATCCATATAATCATACTGACCTGCAGAATCATATTGCCAGGTCAGTTTTACTGAATAGGGAACATAGTACCGTATATACTCGCGTATAAGCCGAGTTTTTCAGCCCAAAAATCGGGCTGAAAAGTCACCCCCTCGGCTTATACGCGAGTCACTGTATTAGGGACCTCGGATACTTGCTGTCAGTAGCGAGTCTGAGCTATTCCGAGAGGGTCTTAGCGATTCCGAGCGAGTCTGAGCTATTCCGACAGGGTCTTAGCGATTCCGAGCGAGTCTGAGCTATTCCGACAGGGTCTTAGCGATTCTGAGCAATTCCGAGCGATTCTGAGTGAGTCATAGCGATTCTGAGTGAGTCATAGCGATTCTGAGAGCGAGTCTTAGCGATTCTGAGCATTTCTGAGCGATTCTGAGCTAGTCTGAGCGATTCTAAGCGAGTTTACAATCCGAGTCCTGTATTCTGTACTCGGGACTCGGCTTATACACGAGTCAATAGGTTTTTCAAGGTTTTGAGGACAAAAGTAGGGGGGTCGGCTTATACACGGGTCGGCTTATACGCGAGTATATACGGTACTTAAAAAAAAAAAAAATTTGTAGAAGTGCATTTTTTTTTCTGTGCATCACATGAAGGAATGAATGGGTTAAAATGGGAGAAAGTTATAGTTCTCGGAGTAAAGGGAGGAAAAAATAAAAGCATAAAAATGGAAAATCGCCCATTTGTGAAGGGGTTAATCTAAAATGTTTTGGGATGAATTATTAATTTACCAGTTTCATTATCGTTGTTGAGGCTTTGTCGTGCTGATACAGATTTCCCAATTCCCTGCATACAGTGAAATAATCTGGCTTTGAGTCCACGTTGGGCTTTACTTACATACTTTATGCACTTATCTCGATAATAAGAAAATATACTAAAAGCTTCTAAACTTTCCGTATTGGCAGCTGCAGTCAGCAAGAATTTTATCATTTCACTCTGTCTATGCAGAGAATTTGGTGCTATTTTATAAGAAAGCTCTGACCCTGATAAAGATAGAATCTGAAATTAATAAGCGTAGAAATGATGACCTAAAATGGTGTTGAAGGCTTCACTTCCAGACTTACAGATTCTTTGTATCTCCACATATTATTTTATCTTTTTCTTCCTATAGAGAAGTCTATAAAAAATCTAAGAAATGAGGCCACACCTAGAGCCCGACCCACGTAAAAAAAAATTTGAAACCGTCCAAAAAGTGAAGGTTAAGCGCTTTGTGACAGGACAATATCTGTGTCTTACATTGGTGCAGCTCTAGCTTGACTGCTGTGCCTATGAAGTGGAAAGGCTGACTAGACAAGGTCTCATTTCCAAGAATAAGTATTTAAAGGGAATCTGTCAGCATGTTTTTGCTACCTCTTCTAACAGCAACATAATGTAGACAGAGAGATTCTGATTCTAACGATATTCCACATAGATTACTGTCTGCAGCCTTTTTGACACAATCAAAGAATTTAGATTCAGGAACACAGCAGAGCTGAGATAGCTGCCTGCGCACACACCAGGCTGTCAATACAGACTGACTGTGAGGTGTCAATTACAGCAGGGGCATGTTGGACTGCTGTGCATGTCACTTTCAAGTCATATAATGGTAATCACAGGGTAATAAAGCCTTTGGATTATGTAAACAATTGCACATACACTGATGAGAGGCACAGTTGCTTTTTTAAAGGGGACCTCCAGGGAGATAAAACATTTTGCACTTCTATACTATAATGGTGAGATGCCTGCTATATTTGTATAATGTTTAGTAATTGTATAAATCACTTATTCACTAACTACTTCTTACCCCCTCCTGTATGAGACAATGTGTCACGTCTCATTGAGCAGCTCTCCCCCAACCCTCTTAGTAAGCTTCAGTGCATCTGATAACATATGCTTCCACCTTCAATTACATGGGCATGACATCATAAAAGGTTCTACACTGAGATGGGATCTGGATGTCTGCTTCTGTTCATAGAGAAGGGGCATGACCGCACCTCCTCTCTGCAGAGACTGTCACAGTATAGAAACTTATATGACATCCGCCCACATGATTGAATGAGGAAGTGTCTGTTATTGGATGTGCTGAAGCTTACTGAAAGGGAGTGGGAGAGCTGCTCAATTAGGTGTTACATATTATCCTATACGGAAGGGGTGACGTGTAATGACAGCAGTTAGTGAAGAAGTGATTTATAGGAGTTCTAAACATTATACAAGGCTAGCAGCAAGCTCAGCATTACAGTGTAGGAGTGTAAAGAACAAACTATTCAATTCCCCAGAGTTCCCCTTTAACCCTTAATGCATGATGTCCTCTTCTGACATAGCAAAAATTCGCTCACAGATTCCCTTTAAATTATTATAGAGATTTTTTTTATTTTAGTTTTTATCCTGTCCTGCTGAAAACGTTTAGGATAAAGGCAATGCAGGTATAATGTATACTTGAAACTCTATCTTTCAAATCAAAATATTTGTATGAGAAACTTCATGGCAATTTGCTATACTCGGATTTCTCCAGCCTGCCTTATCTGCAGAAAAGTGAAACTCAGCATTTTAAGAAAGGCTTTGTGACTGCATGGAAAAGGAGCGTCTGTGATGTGCAATGAGCGGGGGGATAACTTGCAGCACAGTGTAAGCAAACGCACTGCTGCTCCTATGCAGATTGTGGACATCAAGGAAAGATCTGTTGGAGAATTCCATGAAAGCAAATTTCTGGCAGGCAAAACTATGCTCTGTATAAGTGTATGTGCCAGGTCTGCTGGCTGCGGAGGAAAAGCAGAGCAGATGTCTACACACAAGGTTAATTGTCAAACCCATTCTTGAACTTTTACATGTTGATTATGATAATAAAGTGAAGGAATGAGGATCAAAATCACCAGAATCGCATTTTGATCCGCATAGAAACAGCCAAAATTATTTAGAAAACCAAAAACTATTTAGCCTGCTTATCTGTACTGGGTGCTGTGCAAAGGTTATGTTCACACGGTGCAGTTCTGCTGCTTTTTTTTATATGCTTTTAAGTTGGTTTTCCAAAAACACAGGAGCGTTGTTGTGTTTTACTTAAAAAAAAAAAATGCACTGCAAACTCATTATGTGAAAGAAAAAGAAAGTACGGTATATGGAGAACTCCACAAACAGTTCCCTAACTGCAGATGTCCAGGGAAACAAGAATCAGCCATATTGGATTTATAGGTCTGACCAAGGGGCCTTGTCTACCTCCCTCCTGGTAAGTAACATACACACCTGATCTGAAAAAACACGATTATAGGAAATAACAGTTATTGGTTGGAAGGCATTTTAAATGATAGGGACATTTTTTTTATATATTGGATGACAAGGACCAGATAAGGAGGACTTGGTGCCCAAGGCAGGGGTTTCAATGTGTGTCCAGACATCCGCAAAACATGCATGCTATGATTGTATGTGTAAAGTCCATATATGTATATACATTATGAGTCTGTAGACAGATTAAAATCCACTCACTGTCCAATCAGCTGCATGAATACATTTAGATTGGGACAAGATGGTGACGAAATTTTGTATGCTGCTGCTACATAGCAGTGTAATGTGAATGGGATCAAGTTGCGACCCATAGGGTAACACATTGAACAAGTGTCCAAAATCTAGACCCAGTTGGATTTTTAGCGTCTTGCTTGTCACAGCCCATTATAGGACGCAATGAGATCTCATTCACCTGCATTACGCTGCAATGTAAAAGCGGCACACGGGGATTTTTGGCCAAAGTAACCATGTAGCCACCGCCTTAGAAGTAGAGTGTTTTTGTTTGTTTTTTAAGTTATAAATTATAACCCAGAAGGCCGCCTTGGCATCTTGGCACTTTGGGGTAGAATTTATCAAATGCAAAACTTAAAGGGGTTGTGCCATGAACAATTGTACATTGTAATTATTGTATTCTAAGATGTAATACAGTGGGGAAAAAAAGTATTTCGTCAGCCACCAATTGTGTAAGTTCTCCCACTTAAAAAGATGAGAGAGGGCTGTAATTGACATCATAGGTGACCTCAACTGTGGGAGACTAAATGAGAAAACAAATACTGGAAATTAACCAGGTATAAGAAGAAGCGGCACTCACCGAGGTAGTATAGATATATCCGGACCCGTAGAAGCGACAGCTGTCGCGAAACGGCGTCGGCGTCCGTTGGCCTCCCGTGGCCTCCTCCCTGCACCCTGTCCGTTTCTAGAATTGTGGAATAAAGGACCATCTATACTACCTCGGTGAGTGCCGCTTCTTCTTATACCTGGTTATCTTGATTTGTGCTTTGGCTGCGCACCACCGGTAGTGGATCCGCCTTAACGGGAAGTTCTCCCGGACCTGACTTTCAGCACCGCTTAGTGCCCTGAGTATCTGGCTTTAAATTGAAATACTGGAAATTAGATTGTATGATTTGGAAAGAAATATTGTTCAAATTTTGATGAAAAATTAGTATTTGGTCAATAAAAAAGTTCATCTCAATACTTTGTTATATATGCTTTGTTGGCAATGTCAGAGGCCAAACGTTTCCTGTATGTCTTCACAAGGTTGGCACACACTGTTGCTGGTATGTTGGCCCATTCTTCCAGGCAGATGTCCTCTACAGCAGTGATGTTTTGGGACTTTGAACTCCTTCCAAAGATTTTCTATAGGGTTTAGATCTGGAGACACATCTAGGCCACTCCTTCGTTGCCCTGGCGGTATGCTTGGGATCATTGTAATGCTATAAGACCCAGTCACGTTTCATCTTTAATGCCACTGCTGATGGAAGGAGGTTTGCACTCAAAATCTCACAATACATGGCCCCATTCATCATTTCATATACACAGATCAGTCATCCTGGTCCCTTGGGAAACAGCCCCAAAGCTTAACAGTAGGTATGGTGTGTTTTGGATGCAACTTGGCATTCTTTATCTTCCAAACAAGACAAGTTGTGTTTCTACCAAACAGTTTGACTTTGGTTTCTTCAGACCATATGACATTCTCCCAATAGTCTTCTGGATCATCCAAATGCTCTCTAGCAAACTTCAGATGGGCCTGGAAATGTAATGGCTTAAGCAGGGGGACACGTCTGGCACTACAGGATCTGAGTCCCTGGCGGCGTAGTCTGTTACTGATGGTAGCCTGTGTAACGCTGGTCCCAGCTCTCTGTAGGTCATTCACTAGGTCCCCCCCCTGTGGTTCTGGGATTTTTGTTCACCATTCTTGAGATCATTTTGACCCCACAGTGTGAGCTCTTGCTTGGCGCCCCAGATAGAGGGAGATTATCAGTGGTCTTGTATGTCTTCCATTTTCTAATTATTGTTCTCACAGTTGATTTCTTCACACCAAGCTGCTTGCCAATTGCAGATTCAATCCTCACAGCCTGGTGCAGGACTACAATTTTGTTTCTAGTGTCCTTCGATAGCTCTTTGGTCTTCACCATAGTGGAGTTTGGAGTGTGACAGTTTGAGGTTGCGGACAGGTGTCTTTTATACTGATAAGTTCAAACAGGTGCCAGTTCTACAGGTAATGAATGGAGGACAGAGGAGCTTCTTAAAGAAGAAGTTACAGATCTGTGAGAGCCAGATATCTTGCTTGTTTGTAGGTGACCAAATACTTATTTTCCAACAAAATTTGAAACAAATTTCTTTCCAAATCAGACAATGTGATTTTCAAGATTTGTTTTCTTATTTTATCTCTCATAGTTGAGGTCTAATGATGAGGTCAATTAGAGGCCTCTCATCTTTTTAAGTGGGAGAACTTGCACAATTGGTGGCTGATTAAATACTTTTTTCCCCTACTGTAAGTTCCACAAATGGATGTGTAAAAAAAAAATATGTTCTTGTCCTGAGATATTCTTATAAATGTGCCCCTGTGTAATATATGTGTCCCACCATGCAGAAACAGGTGGGATATACCACAGCTCCTTGGCAGGGGAGGGCGTAAGAGAGTATCCAGACATTACAGCAGGGGATCACAGAATATAAGAGTATACAGCCATTACAGCTTTAATAAACTGGTAGCAATTCCAAATATATTGAGGGGCGCTGTTTGTAAAATGATATGACTTGATTTTGGGGGGTTTTCCAACATATAAATCCTCCAAAGTCACTTCAAACCTATCTAGGTCCCTAAAAAAATAGGTTTTGCAAATTTACTTGAAATGAAAAATGCTGCTACAATTTAAAAATTTACAATTTTAAACCTTCAAATATCCTAGGAAATTAAAAAAACATTTTACAAATGGAGCGGATGTAAATCAGACACGAGTTAAATATACTGTACTTTATTAACTATTTTGTGTGGTGCGACCAACTGGATTAAAGGAATAATCATCCAAAGTTTGAAAAGTAATAATTTTTGAATGTTTTGTCAATTTTCTGATATTTTTATAAATAAACACAAAACACACAGACCTAAATTTAACATACCGTAATCATAAAATATAACATCACAAAAACATCTCAATCACTGGGAAAGGTTGAGGATTCCAGAGTTATTACCACATAAAGTGACACTGGTCAGATTGAATAAAATTGGCACTAACAGGTTAAGTATTATAGCCAGTGCATGCTTTAGCTAAGATGTGATGTGTTCTTTAATGGCAGACAAAGAAATCAGTGGGTATTTAAGGAGAACATTACAAAACCATCTGGATAAGATGTATAAATGGGCAAACACTTGGCAAATGAAATTTCATGTTGATAAACGTAGAGTAATGCCCCTAGGACTGAGGTGCTGCCTATACAATAAATGGAAGTAAACTCGGGGCGGCAGAACAAGAGAAGGACTTGGGTATTCTGGTTACAAGAAGGCTGAATAGCAGATCTCAATGTCAGGCAGCAGCTGCAAAAGCAAGCAAGATTTTAGGGTGTATAAATAATAAAAAAAGAGATAATATTCCGCGATCCCAACATATTGTTACTCCTCTGTAAATCACTTGTAAGGCCATATCTAGAGTATTGGGTAAAGTTTTGGGCTCTAGATTGTAAAAAGGATATTCAGAAGTAAGAGTCAGTGCAAAGGTGGCACCTAGATTATTACAATGGATGGAAGTTTCCCATATGATGGGAGGATGGAAATGTTGGGCTTGTTCAGCTTATAAAAAAGATGTCTCAGAGGAGATCTTATTTATCTGTATAAATATATGTGTGGTCAATACAAAGGGCGGTACATGACTTATTCTTCCCAAAGACCATACTAAGGATCAGGGGCACTCGCTGCGGGTGAAAGAAAAGTGATTCCAGCAGCTACATAGGAAAGGGTTCTTTACAGTTAGAGCAGTTAAACTGTGGAATGCCGACCACAAGAGATAATAATGGAGACACTAGAACAGCTTTTATACAAGAGTCTGGGTAATTTAATAAGTGCACATAGGTTATAGATGATTTAGTGTAAAAAATGTATAATTGGAGGAAGGTTCAACTTGATGAACCTAGGTCTTTTTTCATCCTATGTAATTATGTATGTAATATGTGCAAGTCTACTGTGAGAAGTCTTCTTGACAATCACTAATGATCGTACAAACCAAACTTTACCTTATAAATCACAATAGTCACAACCTTTTAATATAAGGTAAAGTTTGGTTTGTACGATCATTAGTGATTGTCAAGAAGACTTCTCACAGTAGACTAAATAAATAAGTAACTAGCTGGAGACCCTGGCGTTACCCAGGATAGTAACAAACTTTCTTAGCTATAACAAAATAGAATGGGTTAACAAAGTCTTGCTTCTCTCTGCATAGATAAACAGGCAGAAAGTGTAGTACAGGGGCTTTGTGTGGGTTCCTGGTGTAATACAGGGGCTATGTGTGGGCACAGGCTGTAATACAGGGGCTATGTGAGGGCACAGGCTGTAATACAGGAGACATGTGCGCAGGGCCGTATCCAGGAGGAGGGCTCATTTGCCCCGGATGCAGCAGGCAGGAAGGGCACACTCAGCCTCCTCCTGCAGCGCCCAAGGTCTCTCCCCGCCGCCCGCATGTTGTGCCCCCCATAGCAGTGGGAACGGGCTTTCTTCTCCACGACACAGCAGCACACTCTGTATTTATAGGACCTGTGATGATGTCAATAGAGGAGAGGAGTCAGGGATCACATAATCAGCTCCTCGGAGTATGCAGGACTCTACCGTGCTGGCCATCATGATGCTGGATGAGGTGAAGTTTATGTGTGGGGTCACGATGGATTTACAGTGTGGATGTAGCAGAGCCGAGTGTGTACTAGGTGCATGGAGCGGAGTTAAGTGTGTACGAGGCGTACATAACAGAGCCCAGTGTGTACGTGGTGTACAGAGTGGAGCCGACTGTGTACGAGGTGTACAGAGCGGAGCAGTGTGTGTACAATTTGTAGGGAGCCGAGCAGCATGTGTACGAGGTGTACGGAGCCGAGCCGTGTGTGTACAAGGTGTACAGGAGCAGAACCGAGTGTGTATAGGTGTACGGAGTGGAGCCGAGTGTGTACTAGGTGTACGGAGGAGTGTGTGTGTGCGAAGTGTATGGAGCGCAGCTGTGTATGTACAGGGGTATGGAGCAGAGCTATGTGTGTACGAGGTGTATGGAGCAGAGACGCGTGTGTACAAGGTGTACGGAGCGGAGCTGAGTGTGTAAGGGGCGTATGTAGCAGAGCCACGTGTACAAGGTGTACGGAGCAGAGTCAAGAGTATACTAGGTGTATGAAGCAGAGCTTAGTGTGTACGAGGTATACAGAGTGGAGCAGAGTGTGTACGAGGTGTACTGAGAGGAGCTGAGTGTGTACGAGGTGTATGGAGTGTAGCCGAGAGTGTACGAGGTGTATGGAGCGGAGCTGCGTGTACGAGGTGTATGGAGTGGAGCTGTGTCTGTATGAGTTATACAGAGGGGCGCCGAGTGTGTACGAGGTGTACAGAGAAGAGGCTAGTGTGTACGAGGTGTATAGAACGGAGCTGTGTGTACAAGGTGTACGGAGCGGAGCTGTGTCTGCATGAGGTATACAGAGCGGAGCCAAGTGTGTACTAGGTGTATGGAGCAGAGCCGTGTGTACAAGGTGTACGGAGTGGAACCGAGTGTGTACAAGAGAGAGATCCGGATGGCCAGACACTCCGCTTGGCTACGGTGCCACCCATATGGCAGTGCGGCTCCATTGAGCTGCGTGCATTATTTGTGTGCTTCAGGATGCTTGCGTATATACCAAGCATCCTCAGACGCACAAAAATGCAACATGTTGCATTTGCAGGGTACTTTTAAAAAACTCAAGGGAATGCAAACGCATCTTAGCCCGCTCCTAACAACGTGTAATATACTCACTGTCAGAAACAGCGCATGTTGGTTTCAGCAGTCACTGTTCCTGTAAGCGTAAAAATCGCATATGGATGATTGGTCACTCGGTCACATGACGTCTACTCAGACCGCGGGTCGGGGGGAGGTGGGCGCCAAACTGAACTCTTGCCCTGGGTGCCAGAAAACCTAGATACACCTCTGATGTGGGGCACAGGCTCAAATACAGGGGCTATGTGAGGCACAGGCTGTAAGTGTAATACAGGAGCCATTTGAGGGCTCCTGGTGTAATACAGGGGCTGTGTGTGGGCACAGGCTGTAATTGCAATACGGGGATATGTGTGGGTTCCTGGTTTAATAGAGGGGGCTATGTGTGGCCTCCTGCTGTATATTGGGACTGTGTGTGGCCTCTTGCTGTATAGTGGGGGCTGTGAGCAGCAGGTATTAGAAGAATAGCAAAGAGGTGTGTTAGTGGCTTTGGGGTTTATGTGGCAGTTGTTTCATTGACAGTCTTGTCCCAGTATCTCTCATTTTCTAGAAGTCCTTGTCTTCGGAAGCTTCCCTGAATGTTTCACAAACATACAAAACAGTGGCATACTATACCATGTGCAGAATTATTAGGCAAATGAGTATTTTGATTACATGATACTTTTTACACGTTGTACTACTCCAAGCCGTATAGGCTTGAGAGCCAACTATCAATTGGTACAGTGCATCTCTGTATATAAGGTGTGCAGAATTATTACACAAATGCCTTTCTTTAGGCAAAATGGGTCAGAAGAGAGATTTGACGGGCTCTGAAAAGTCAACAATTGTGAGATGTCTTGCAGAGGGATGCAGCATCTTGAAATTGCCAAACTTTTGAAGCGTGATCACCGAACAATCAAGCGTTTCATGGCAAATAGCCAGCAGGGTCGTAAGAAGCGTGTTGGGCAAAAAAGGCACAAAATAACTGCCCATGAATTGAGGAAAATCAAGCGTGAAGCTGACAAGATGTCATTTGCCACCAGTTTTGTCATATTTCAGAGCTGCAACATTACCGGAGTATCAAAAAGCACAAGGTGTGCTATACTCAGGGACATGGCCAAGGTAAGGAAGACTGAAAAACGACCACCTTTGAACAAGAAACATAAGATAAAACGTCAAGGCTGGGCCAAGAAATATCTTAACACTGATTTTTCAAAGGTTTTATGGACTGATGAAACGAGAGTGACTGTTGATGGGCCAGATGGATGGGCCAGAGGCTGAATCAGTAAAGGGCAGAGAGCTCCACTCCGACTCAGACGCCAGCAAGGTGGAGGTGGGGTACTGGTATGGGCTGGTATCTTCAAAGATGAACTTGTGGGACCTTTGAGGATGGAGTGAAGCTCAACTCCCGGACCTACTGCCAGTTTCTGGATGACAACTTCTTCAAGCAGTGGTACAGGAAGAAGACGGTATCGTTCAGGAAAAACATGATTTTCATGCGGGAACAATGCTCCATCACATTCATCCAACTACTCCACAGTGTGGCTGGCCAGTAAAGGTCTAAAAGAAGAAAAATTAATGACATGGCCCCCTTGTTCACCTGATCTAAATCCCATAGAGAACCTGTGGTCCCTCCTAAAATGTGAATCTACAGGGAGGGAAAACAGTACACCTCTGGGAACAGTGTCTGGGAGGCTGTGGTGGCTGCTGCATGCAATGTTGATCATAAACAGATCAAGCAACTGACAATCTATGGATGGAAGGCTGTTGAGTGCCCATCATAAAGAAAGGTAGCTATATTGGTAACTAACCTGGAGAAAATAAACAAGTAAGATGGGAATATATTTGGATTTTATTAAGTTGCCTAATAATTCTGCACAGTAATAGCTACAGTACCTGCACAAACAAATATCCTCCTAAGATAGCCAAATCTAAAAAACCACTCCAACTTCCAAAAATATTAAGCTTTGATATTTATGAGTCTTTTGGGTTGATTGAGAATATAGTTGTTGTTCAATAATAAAAATAATCCTCTAAAATACAACTTGCCTAATAATTCTGCACACAGTGTATGAATGTATTTTGTGGCCTATAGTAACCAATCAGAAGCTGAGCTGTGCTTGGTGTGACACTTAGCAGCGATCAGGCCCCTGCTGTGAGATCGTTGATCGTTACAAAGTGCTCTGGGTCATTTTTTGGTCCTTGGTCTCTCGCTGGTCAGCACGTTGGCAACTATGATAAACAGTGGGTATCTAGACAGCGCGCGCTGCCTAGATACCCGGTGTTTATCATGGTTACCAGCACTGAGCAGGGAGGACGCTGGTAACTATGATAAACACCAGGTATCCAGGCAGCGCGCGCTGTCTAGATACCCGCTGTTTATCATAGTTACCAATGATGTAGAGGTGGCTTCCTGGTCCCTGGGGAGATCTACCTGTTTGACAGCTCCCCAGCGACCAGTTAACGACGCACCAATGATCCCTACAGGATCGTTATTGTTGTCAGGATCGCTGGTGCGTCGTTGTGTGTGACAGGAGCTTTAGTGTCAAAACAGCCAAAACAATATCTATTATCTAACACAAACAGTTAATAAGCTTTTTTTTGCGAATGACTGTAAAGCACAGGGTTAACATTTCCCCAAGTTAAATGGGGGAACACACACACTCTCACTCACTCTCAACTTTGTATATTAGATCACTGATGTACTTGTTCTCCTCATATGTAAAAAAAAAACACAGAAAAAAAACATAAGAGAGAAAATGTCAGCTTGCATTGTCCGCTGTCAGTCTCTATTGATTCTTTTACTGTCAGAAAGAATCTAATTCCCGGCTCTCTTAAATAATGTTAGCATCGTTATTTAGAAAGCACAAAACTGACAAATCTTCTTTCAAATATGTAACATAAAAATACTAAAATGTCAACCGAGGATAATGAACCCTGGGGAGATTTGGACAAAGGGAATGAAACAGGAATAAATGAGCTGTGGTGAATTAAATCTTACTCTGCTGAAAACGTTAAAATCCAGGCAGCTCCGCAATTAACCCCCTCTTTCCACCCCACTTATAATGCCTAAGCTTTTAAGATGCCAAGATCTGGGTTTCTGTATGTTGGTGCATTATAACTATACTAAACTAAGAGTATTCCAGTATGTAATGCAAAACACACATTACTTTAATGACCTAAACACAAAAAACACTGCCAAACAAAGAAACCCCTGGTTAGAAGTTTTAAAGGAAATCTGTCTTTAGGATCAACCAACCTAAGCTGTCTGTGTGAGCATGTAAGTCACGGTAAGATCTATGGGCCGCACATAGGTCTCCCTGAGAATCTGACTCCAGAGGTTATTGTAAATAAAAATAGGATTTACCAATGTAATACATGTACATCAGAAGAGTAAACGGTCAGTCATTACATGTCTCGCACTGGAAACACCACCTTTCATTAAGCTCTGGCGGCAGAATCTCACATGACATCTATGTCCGGCCCATAGATATTAACAGCACAATTACATGACTATTGGGGTATACTTATGGTATAAAGAGACATATATTTGGGAGCACAATGCAATTAAGGACTATGTGGGGGTCATATGTGTATAAGAGACTATTCATGTGTATTACACTGCATATAACTGTGTGGGCTCATGATGTATATAGGGAATTTCAGCGTATATAGTTCTGTGTGGTCATAATGTATAGGAATTCAGATACCTAATTTGCTTATATAACGTATATAATTATATCAAATAAACTATATATGATTGTTAATATAAGCTAAATTAATTTCAGCCTATTGGTTCAGCCTCCCCTCCGATCTCTCTTGTTGCCCTTGGGAAAATTAGTTGCCCACCCCAGCTCTATAGCATAGAGGAGGCATTGTGGTCATGTTGCTTACCTAGGAAACCAGTCACTCAGAGACTACAGAGAGGCCAGTAATCTAGACATACAAGCAGTATACTGTAGAATTAAAAATGCATTTGTTCTTAAGAATGAACAGGATTTTTAATCAGAGGTACATTGCTTGTTTTACAAGTACTTTGCAACTTAACCCTTTTGCCATTACTAAGCAAAATCTGCAGCATTAAAGGGAACTTGTCAAGTCCTTCTTGTTATTAAACCATGCCCAATGTTATTTAGATCATGTAGTGTTCATTAATAACTTAAAAATAAATGTTGATTTCATCCCACAAAAGCATTTTAGCAACTTACATATTTTCATTAGGTAGCTGGGCAAGTCAAGCAGTCATCTGGCAGGCTAATAGTTAACAGTTCATCTGAATTTCAGAAAATGATGCAGGACCTGTGTAATGTCAAGACCATGTGACTATAATAGGCAGAACAAAGTCTACATTGACCGTAATGATTTTGCTTGTTTAGCTCTGCTCATTATGGTCACATGCTCATGACATTACACAGGTCATTTATACAGAGAAGTTGGCAAAGAGTTAAACCTGTCAGATTGTTTATGCCAACAAGGTGTCTAGCCGCTGCCTCATTTACATAAGAAAACATAAGTGTATAAATGTTTTCTTTTCAACTTTAACATTACAGTATTAGCTCAGACAGGGCTAATTAAAATAGTACTATGAAGCTGCATGTACAGACACTGATAGCTTGAAGAGCATAAACTAGCTGACAGGTTCCCTTTAATTGTTTTTTTTGGGGGAGAAGACAGAGTTAAGGGGGTCATTTAAAAAACTGGACCATCCATGCCCGCAAATTGCAGATGTGAATGGCTTAAGGGGCAGCTTAGTTTTCTTGTTCTTGTTCCGGACAGGTGCAGGAGCTACATTTTATTGCATACACTATTCTTTTTCATAAAATGGATTGCTCACTTGGACCATGGAACTGTGTATAGAAATGTCATTGTACAGAATCATATTGGCTACAGTTGGTCCATCATAAACATGGACTATACACAGACCAAAAACAGGGTCATCTGAACAAGCCCTTATAAAAATAAAAAATTTGATCTATAGCACCTTCATTGTAGAAATCATTGGCATGCCAATGCCAATGTGATGAGTCCATGAACATCTTTGGACTAGATCAGCCTTGATGTCGCATGTTCCTCCTGTTTCAGCTTGTAATCACACGTGGGTCATGACAATAAGTAAAATATATATTCCTTGTAAAAAGCTTGAGCCTTCTATTCAGTTATAAAGCAAGTCATTAAAGCATTCACAGTAACGCCCGATGTACCAACAACCAGACCATTACCAGCTCGTGCCCGTCGCAAAGTGTTCATTTACGTCTCATAGCCGCTGCCCCTCAGTTCTACTAGACAGGAACACGCTGTTTCTTTGAGGTCACTGGTTTAATAAGAAAACAAAGTGACTTGTACACTATTTGCAAAAAAAGGCGGCTTTAGTCTTACCTGAATGTATTCTGTGAGTGAATTAAAGATTTGTTTGGTCACAGCCAGAGACTTTGAAAAGTTGTGCTGCCCAGATTCATCAATCACTTCTTTCCCTGAGTAATACCAGTAGAAGTCACTGATAGATTCCTGTGGAGAAAGCAGATGAGCTGTGTCTGAGCATAAGAAACCGGCATAGCTGAGGAACGGGAACTATTTTACCATCAGATTTAGCTGCACATAATAAATATTATGACTATTGTTTAAGAAACAATCAAGGTGCAATAATAGACTGTACAGTAAATTCAATCATTTCTAAAGTAGAGAAGGTCCCAGGGTTGAGCTAATGTACGAGTACAAACACTGTTACCATAGTATTTGTCCACAGACATCCCTGGGCTGAAGAGCTACAAACGACTATTATTAATTCCAACATCAACACATTTTTTTTTAAAAATTGGAAAGCAAATGTTTCAGCTGAAAGACTTTTTTTAATCTAAAATTCTGTGCTGATCTTAATCTGTCAATGGAATGTAATTGAGTCTATCAGCAGGTTTGCGCTATGTAACTGAGGACAGCATGCTTTATAGGTTAAAAATTAAACCAACTGTGCCTCTCTTATCAGTTTGTCTACTATTGGTTATCTTAAATAAAGGCTTTATCACCTGGTGATTACCACTAGGGTCCCATTACACGTAGCGACGCTCCTACGATAATGATAAGACCTGGTAGGGATCGCTGGTGCATCACTACATGATTGCTGGTGAGATGTAAAACAGTCCGATCTCATCAGCCACGCAGCAACAATATGGAACGATACAGCAGTCATTGGGAAAACTAAAACAATATCCCTATTGTATATATTCACTCCATTGAGGAGTTGGGAATTGTTTTAATGCTGATGGTGTAGGTTTGGTGATACCATATTGAATATAGGATACCTCAGTGTGAGTGAGGTTATCAGTGGTTAGCAACCTGAATTAGCATTTAGCTCCCATATATCTCTCTATATATAAGTGTAATACCATAAAACCTTGCCACTATTGGAGACAGTGGTAATGTACATACTGTGGCTATATAAAGAATTGTTAAGTATAAATTGAATGTCATATACTATGAAATATATACTGCTGTGGTTGTAACTTGTGGATCCCTAAGAGGATATGCTCTGGATTTGTTTTAATATTTTAATATATATTTTTTGATATTATGGAATATAAATAAAGTTTGAAATTATTTGTATTTGGATATCAATTGTCATCATTCCTATAGAAAAAGGATCTTTTTCTGTTGAAATAGCGGTCATTGGGAACCTGTCACTCTCGGGCGTAGTATTGAGATCGTTGGTCGTTGTCCCTGTCAAGCACAGTGATGCAGCATGCCCAGCGGGAGCGTGACGACCAAAAAATGGTCCAGAACGGTTTGTCACGATTAGCGATCTCACAACGGGGGCCTGGTTGTTGCTACGTGTCAAACGTAGAGAGATCGCTGGTGAGGTTGCTGTTGCGTCACAAAACCTGAGACGAAACAGCGATATCGCTAGCGATATCCTTGTGTGTGAAGTACCCCTTAGGCTGATTTCACACTACGTTTTGTTCCTGTTCGTGGGATCCTGTTTTTTGCAGGATCCAACGAACAGGAATGGACAGCACCAGATTGGCAACTCCGGATGCCACTTCTGTGTCCGGGTCCGGTAGCCGGGCACAGGAAGAGCAGGGGGAAGCCAAGCCAGACAAGTGCTGTCGGTGTTGTCAACGTTCACTTTAGCAGTGTATCTATATACACTGCTAAAGTGAAATTAAGTCAATGGATGGTTAAAAATAAAAAAAATTATAAATTCTCACCTATCCACCGACTCATGGTACCTTTACACGCCGCGACGGCAGGCTGGATACATCCCGCTACAGGCTACAAATGTAGCTTGCAGCGCCAATGTAGCCCGTCGTAGCGGCGTCTGAAGACGTGACGCTACAGCCGGCAACAGATACATCTGTTTCCTAGGTCTGCTCGAAAACTGATGGCTACAACGCCGATGGTAGCGAGCTGTATCGGCGTGTAAAGAGGCAACGGAAGGGAACTCGGGACAGCCTGCGATGTAGCTGCAACGTAGCTAAGGCGTGACCCTGGCTCCGTGTTACCGCGCCCCATGTGCGATCATTGGTGGAAGCTGCTGCATGACAATTGGTAGTCGCTGCATAGGGAGGCATATTTAAAGGAGCTGACGAGTCACACTACACAATTGCTCGAGCGTGCTGTATTACTCAGCCTCCTGTGTTGCCTGCCCAATCATGATGTTATTGCTTCGTCCTATCAGCGTACGGACGGCTCGTAAACCACAATTGTAGCACGCCTATGTGCTGGCCCTGCTGCACCAGGTACGCCCATAGTAGCTGGTTATAGCGGTGTGTAAATGAGCTACAGCTGGCTACTGGAGACACCCGGCGATGTAGCTAGCTATAGATGTAGCGTGGCGTAGCGCATCTTGTGGCGGCGTGTAAAGGTGATGCGTTGACCGTTTGTAACCGTTTGAGCGTGCTCGTGCACGTGAAGTAGCGGGATGTATCCAGCCTGCCGTCGCGGCGTGTAAAGGTACCTTCAGAGTGTCTGGCGATAAATTCATCTCAGAAGGCAAAAGTGCCTGTGCATCAGCTGACTGGGAATGGGTGGGACAACCCGATCAGCTGATGCGGTCATGTGACCTATCAGCTGATCGGGTTGTGCCGCCCCTTCCTGGTCAGCTGATGTACAGGTTCTTTTGCCTTCTGAGATGAATTTATCGCCGGACACTCTGAGTTGGCGGATAGTTGAGAATTTATTATTTTTTTATTTTTAACCATCCATTGACTTAATTTCACTTTAGCAGTGTATGTAGATACACTGCTAAAGTGAAATTACACACATGTACCTCAGGTACAGAGCAGTGCTCTTGTTCTGAGCATGCTCTGTACACTGGAACCGGATCTGCAAAACGGTCCGATGTTTTAACGAATCCGACTACATAGAACCCCATGTTAAGTGTCCCGGACCGCACTAGATTAGTTTCTGTGTGGTTTTGTCACCGGATCCC
The DNA here is from genome assembly GCA_033576535.1 of Allobates femoralis. Taxonomy (NCBI): domain Eukaryota; kingdom Metazoa; phylum Chordata; class Amphibia; order Anura; family Aromobatidae; genus Allobates; species Allobates femoralis. The sequence goes on from JARQOC010000012.1 coordinate 55,001,550, forward strand.
GAAAACGATGCAGTCTTCATTTTTGGGACCGGTGAAAAAGGGACAGAAACAAATCCTGTACTGAATACATAAAACCGGATGGCCAAATGTGGCCAATCCGGCATCATAGGGATACATGGGAGGCAAAAACGATCCTGTTCTGTTTGTTTCAAAAATGAACAGAACAGGATCACAAAAAACGTAGTGTGAAGCCAGCCTTACAAGACTACTTTGTCTCCCACAAGGCAGTCCAACACGCCCCCTGCTGTAATTGACACCTCCAAGTCAATGCACAATCTCTATTGAGAGTCTGTTGTAGGTGGGGGCAGCTTTCCCAGCTCAGCTACATGCCTAAAACTAAATACTTTGTGTCGGAATAGCTACAGCCAGTAATCTAAGTTAAACATCATTGGCTTCAGGGTATCTTTGATCACAGTTTGTTGCTGTCAGATAAAGTAGCAAAAACCTGCTGACAGATTCCCTTTAATGCAAGACAGACTCAGACAGAAGAGGCCCCTGTGCATGAACACTATATGGGGCCTCTACAGATCAATAGCTCATCATAATGTTCTCCATATGTGCCTATAACTGAAGTTTCTTGCATCACTGCAAATGGAAGTGGGCCCAATGGCATGTCTGACCCTGGCTTAATGTATTTTTAAAGTAAAGCTCTGTTTTTCTAATACAATGTTCTAAATCTCCTGCAGTGCCTTGTGAAAGTATTTGGCCCCCTTGAACGTTTCAACCTTTTGCCACATTTCAGGCTTCAAACAAAGATATAAATTCAAATTTTTTGTGAAGAATCAACAACAAGTGGGACACAATTGTGAAGTGGAATGAAATTAATTGGATATTTTAAACATTTTTAACAGATAAAAAACTGAAAAGTGGGGCGTGCAATATTTTTCGGCCCCCTTACTTTCAGCTCCTCAAACTTACTCCAGAAGTTCAGTGAGGATCTCTGAATGATCCAATGTTGTCCTAAATGACTGGTAATGATAAATCGAATCCACCTGTGTGTACTCAAGTCTATGTATAAATGCACCTACTCTGTGATAGTCTCAGGGTTCTGTTTCAAGTGCAGAGAGCATCATGAAGACCAAGGAACACACCAGGCAGGTCCGAGATACTGTTGTAGCGAAGTTTAAAGCCGGATTTGGATACAAAAAGATTTCCCAAGTTTTAAAACATCTCAAGGAGCCTTGTGCAAGCGATCATATTGAAATGGAAGGAGTATCAGACCACTGCAAATCTACCAAGACAAGGCCGTCCCTCTAAACTGTCATCTCAAACAAGGAGAAGACTGATCTGAGATGCAGCCAAAAGTTCCATGATCACACTGGATGAATTGCAGGGATCTACAGCTGAGGTGGGAGAGTCTGTCCATAGGACAACAATCAGTCGTGCACTGCACAAATCGTGCCTTTATGGAAGAGTGGCAAGAAGAAAGCAATTTCTCAAAGATATCCATAAAAAGTCTCGTTTGAAGTTTGCCACAAGCCACCTGGGAGACACCAAACATGTGGAATAAGGGGCTCTGGTCAGATGAAACCAAAATCAAACTTTTTGGCCACAATGCAAAACTATATGTTTGGTTAAAAGCAACACAGCTCATCACCCTCATAACACCATCCCCACTGTCAAACATGGTGGTGGCAGCATCATGATTTAGGCCTGCTTTTCGTCAGCAGGGACAGGTAAGATGGTTAAAATTGATGGAAAGATGGATGGAGCCAAATAAAGAACCATTCTGGAAGAAAACTTGTTGGAGTCTGCAAAAGACCTGAGACTGGGACGGCGATTTATCTTCCAACAAGACAATGATCCCAAACATAAAGCAAAATTTACAATGGAATGGTTCAAAAATAAACATATCCAGGTGTTAGAATGGCCAAGTCACAGTCCAGACCTGAATCCAATCGAGAATCTGTGGAAAGAGCTGAAAACTGCTGTTTCACAAATGCTCTCCATCCATCCTCACTGAGCTCCAGCTGTTTTGCAAGGAAGAATGGGCAAGAATTTCAATCTCTCAATGTGTAAAACTGATAGAGACATACCCCAAGCGACTTGCAGCTGTAATCGCAGCAAAAGGTGGCGCTTCAAAGTATTAACTCAAGGGGGCTGAATAATATTGCACACCCCACTTTTCAGCTTTTTATTTGTTATAAAAGTTTAAAATATCCAATAAATTTCGTTCCACTTCACGATTGTGTCCCACTTGTTGTTGATTCTTCACAAAAAAATTTGAATTTATATTTTTATGTTTGAAGCCTGAAATGTGGCAAAAGGTTGAAAAGTTCAAGGGGGCCAAATACTTTCACAAGGCACTGTATATAGTCTGCCTTCAGACATTACTAGGTGAAGCTCACTTCATGTTGCCTTTCGGAATTTTATATATAAATGTTATGCATTAAAGGTAATCTGTCAGCAAGTTTTTGCCTTGTAATCTGACAGCACCATGAGTTGGGGACAGAGACCCTGATTCCAACGATGTATCACTTAGTTTACTGGATGCAGCAGTTAAGAGAATCACAGTTTTCTCTGCTGCAGATCTAGAAGAGCTCAAATGTTGAATTGTGTATAACGCACCCACACCACAGCTTTCTGTGTACATTGTATAGTGACAAAGAGATGCTAAGTAGGGGGTCGTGGCTGGACCAGGAGGCAAGAGACACCCTGTCCTGTGGTGATAATCTCCTGCTTATAAAACATAGATTGCAATGAAACAGCAAAACACAGCTCAGTAACTGGAATTAGGGTCTATGCGCCTACATTATGGTTCTCTCAGATTATATTGTAGAAAACCTGGTGACAGATTTCCTTTAAGTGCCCCCCTAAATGTGCAGAGACACATAGCGCTATCTACTACAGATGAGTGGATCCTCCAAGTACAGGATAGGTCTGATTGCTAGTGTCCCTCTGTGAAGACCTCCAGTGATTACAGCAACAGGGAGTCCCATGTCCCATAAGTAGAGTATATCCACTTCCAGTCCATTCATTGGTTATAAGCCTGACAGAGATATACGAGCGCTGTGCTCCAGTATCGCATCACTATGTTATCGGCGTGACAGGTAGGCTCCCAGCAACTTGTCACCTGTGTTGTGGATAATAGTGATGGGTGAACCTGAGCTGTAAATTTCAGGTCAGTACCGAACACCTAGTGTCTGGGCACAGACCTCCATCACAGACTTCCCTGAGCAGTCTTAAGTATTTATTATACTTACCGCTGTCCCACCATCCTGCATACTGCCTCCTGCTGTACAGCCACTTGCACTTCCGGGGCCACTCATTAACTTCCAGGAATATTCACTGCACTGCTGAGAACTGCTCAGTTCTCAGCAGTCTTTGCTGTGATGTCAGAATCGGGGGTCACACGAGTTCAGACCTCAGCTATGAACTCGAGTGACCTTTCTGACATCACCAAGCTCAGCTTGAGCCTGTTTGTCCCTCAGAACAGACGTGTGTCTGTTCAGAGCAATGAAGAAGAGCTGCCTGTGGACTATGGAGGAGGGAGGTTTTTATAAAGATAGAGTCCATAAATATGTTTTGTGTTTTATTTCTTTTATGTTAGTTCACAGCCACCCCTGAAAATGGCGCATTCATCATAGCCCCATTTCCAGGTGCTTTACCTCAGCTCTTCCAGTGACCCAGGTGGGGGGGGGTGGCATGCTGTGTAATGAAGTGGGTAATACCAGCTTTGTATTGTCAGCTGGTACTAAGCCCGAAATCCATGATGTCAGGCCAAATTAGACCCAGCCACCATGAATTTCTAGTAAACATGAAAAAACACAACAAACATAATTTTTTTTATTAGTAATAAAACACAAAATATATTTAGGGACACCATATTTATTAGAAAAAACCTCTCTCAGACATAGTCCACAGGCAGCTCTGTTTCATCACTCTGAATAGACACACATCTGTTCAGAGGGACAAACAGACTTAGACTGAGCTGGGTGCCATCATAAAGGTCACTTGAGTTCATAGCAGAGCCACGAACTCACGTGACTCCCGACCCTGACATAACCAAGAAGACTGATGAGAACTAAGCGGTTCTCAGTGATGCAGTGAATATCTCCGGAAGTTAATGAGTGGCCCTGGAAGTGCAAGTGGCGGTAAAGTGGGAGGGAGGACGGCGAAACAGCATAAATATAACAATGGTGTGTACTAATTATATGCTTTCTTTTACAGCCACCCTTCTTCCCCCTCCCTTCCTGTCCATCACCATCCCATAACTGTAAAGTCCTGGCTCAGGGTTTGGACGCAAGTTCGCGTTATGTCCATCCCCAAACTTGGACTTTACAAAAAGTCAGAACGAGTCTGCCGATCTCGAGCATTGGGGGGTTCACCCGTCACTAGTGGATCACGGTTTTAGGAAACACTTCAGCACAAAATTTTGTAAGCAATTAAATCATGTTTAATAGTGAAAATTTACTCAAAAGCAATGGTCAATTTCTGGCAGCAACAATGATTCCTATTTTTTCTTTATTTTGTAGAATTAATTTTGTGTTGGAGCCTTGTTGGTGATTGTAGCCTGAAGAAATACTTTCAAGAGAGACATATAAGTTCCTTCTAATGGAGTATCATTTCACGTTGCACTCCAGTCTGCAAATTTTCCATCTGTTTTAAACTCTGAGCCCGAAGATGATTGTTTTCGCCAAAGCTGTTCTGAGGGGAAATTGTGAGGACTATTCTATGACTACAGCTATAATGTATTTGACCATTGGTGGTGTTATTACACAAAATAGTTTTTAACTTTAACATGTAATTGTCACGGGTGTACCATGTCTTGATGAAACATCTATGGGATCTGAGATCAGAAGATTACAAAGCATAATTAATTGCAGATCCTCGCTGCTGCCCACTTAACTATTATGTATTGGAGTGGATTTACTTTCATTTAGTTGCTGAAAGGGTTAAGGACCCTTTCCCATCTGACTGAGAACTAGCAGCCTTTAACTCAGCTTCAGCACCTTCTGACAAATCCCTTCTGCTATGTATCCACACTCTTGGCTCCTATTCAGTGTCAGTTATATTCTTTATACTGACCACTTTGAAGGAGAATGTCTCTGGAGAAGCTGAGGTGTTTGTTGCTGTAGCTGCAGTGAAGTTCCTGTTGGAGCAGCTGAAGATTGCTGTTTATTGTGTTTATTCTCATCTGCTTGTCTTACCTATGTCATGTTTTATTGTAGTAGGAAGACTAGTGCCTCTCTGGTCTGCACACTAGTCAGGCTGAGATCAGGGAAGCAAGGGCCTAGGCACGAGATGGCAATGGGAGCCTGAGGTATGTGTATGGAGGCGACCCCTCATCCCCTCTCCCTAACGCTTGGTCGTTCCATTGTCATCTTCTCTGGTGTTCCCCTCTGTGTTGCAATGCACATTCGGCGTTCCCTTGCCCGGATGAGACAGTAATTGGAACTAAAGAAGGGCAATTCCATAATATAACATTAGATCTGTCTAATTGGAAGTCCTCTTTTTTTATTTTAAATTGTGTTATATAAATGTGCCAGAAGAGGACACAAATCTAGTAAAAACGATAAATTGTGGCGTCTCTATGACTGCACAAGACAGTGCTTTATGGTAGAGATTTGTAGACAAGTGTATAAAGAGAAAAATCATTAATTAGATACTTTATTGGTGTGTTTTGTGCCATTTGGTTGTTGCTCCCCTTGTCTTATTTAAATGAATCTCATTCATTAGTAAAGGGTTAACTGAAAACAAGATCACAATTCTGATGCTAAACAGTAGCAGATGTAAAATATTCCCCATGCATTATACAGGGAATCAAATTCCCATTGTATGAGCTGAGGCCAAACCACAATAAACCTGTTGATTAAACATACTGGAGCACTGTAGCTTTACCAGAGATTTCTCCAGTCGCTCGTATTTGTCCTATTTTATGGTTGCTTTGTGTTTTCATTCTTTTATCTCAGTAAAAGCCGGTAATACAGTTTGCATTCGATCCTGATGTCATATGGAGAATATTACGATGGGTCGTTTCCCGTATGTGGCACATGCTTTTATTAGCGGCAGTGTACACAGCGCTACGTGACTGTATAAAGAAGCAGATTTTTCACGTTCGGCTGGACTTATGCACAACATGGGACTCACAGGGTACCATCAGGTCACTAGAGGAAAGCTTGCCAAAATTAACAAATGCTAAACATTTCTAAGAAAAAAATATATTTTTGGTTACCTGCAGACGTAGAAGGTAATCCACCGTACTAATGATAATATTTACTGTTGTCGTATTTCCCATTTGGGTTCTCAGGAAGTTCTGAAAGTCTAAAAAGTAAAAACAGATTTTTATTTCATCTGTTTTCATAACAAGAAAACAACATTGAGTCAGTAAAAAAGTGATTAGTGATGGGCGAGCACTATGATGCTCAGGTGCTCTGTACTCGAAACGAGCAGTTGGATACTCGGATGGGCTTAACTTGAGTACCCGAGTATAGTGGAAGTCAATGGCAAACTCGAACATTTTTCTGGGAGATCTCCCAGATTTCTCCATTTACTTCCATTATACTCGGTGCTTGAGTCATGTCCATCTGCTTGATACGAGTACTGACCGCCCGAGCATCATAGAGCTCACCTATCACTAGTGATAAGTAATATGCAATAATATGCATAATTGCAAACATGCTGCATATTTTGTGTATACCGTAATATGTATTGTCTCTCTGACAGGGTGTAGATTTAGGGGGTGCAGAGGAAACATTTGTGCTGAGATCCTTTTGTCTAACTGAGCCCAAGTTCTCCCAAATCACATTAGAGGCTCCATGACATATAACTAAACAGCACATGGTAGGTAGGTAGTACACCATCACAGAATTTTGTGTTGGGGTCCTGCAGCTTTAGATTATTTATCTGGTCTCATCAAAATCAATGATTATTATCAAAGCACTCAGTATTACTGGAGATTTTTAGCTTCTCACCGTTGTTGTGTCCTTCACACAGCAATTGCAGGAACCTGAAGAGGTCTCTTGTAAATTCATCATTCTGTAAAACCTTTTCACCTAGGAAAGACAACCCGTTTCATCCCACAGTTATTTTACCTTCTTGCATCAACTGTTTACAGGGTTTTGCATAACAAATACCAATACACTGTAGTCAGCATAATTTGAAAGATTTTCGGAATATCAATGAAAATAATTCTAAATGTTGCATTTGTGTTGTATTGTTGAAATTGTATACATTTGGGGCTAAAAAAATCATTTTTTCTATCAGGGTTCATTAAACATTTTGCTTAAGTTTTAGGGGCCTTTCACACTTGCGTTTTTTTCCTGATTTGGAAGATCAGGAAAAAAATCTGATTATTACAGGATTCATTTTTTTGCCCATTCACTTTAATGATTTCAGGAAAAAACCTGAAGCAACAAGATTCTACCTGAAATCATTAAAGTGATGGGCAAAAAAATGAATCCTGTAAGAATCAGGTTTTTGTCCTGATCTTGCACAGTTCAGGAAAAAAACGCAAGTGTGAAAGGCCCCTTACACGTTCTTTCCCTGCAAAATCAACTTTGATATTCTCTGCGATCAGTCAGATGAATGGAGCTCAGTAAAAGACAGAATAAATTATGCAATTAGGTGAGTGACATAGCATGTTCAAGACAGTACAGTAAAGTTTCGATTCACATTGCACCTGACCGTGTCAGGCTTGGTCTTCTTTAATGGCAGTCACACTTCTATGCCCAGCGTCCTTGGTGGCTAAGTTGCTTACCAGGCCACATGATGTTGAATAATAACCTATTCGAAAAAGAGTTTATAGCCCAAAATCTGGTATAAAAATATTGATTTTATTGGTATACAACTACATAATACACATACAATTTCGATATTTAAAATATATTACATGATGAAACAACCATAAAAACTCTATAAACTCTTTTTCAAATAGGTTATTGTTGGTTTGAGTTTGCCTTAAGTGCATTATTGGCCTTTATCGGTTTTCACATGATGTTGAGTCACTAGACCTGCACAATGTCTTGAAATATTTTGGCAGGCACTTCCTTCACAGGATAGTGGTGCTTGTATCATGGGGTGGCATCCCCACAAGACAATACAAAAATAGGTTCGGCACTCATGTCAATAGTTTTTTTGTTTCAAGCTTCATTCCATAAATACATCAATGTCAAAATAGTATATGTAAATATTCTATTTTGACATTGATGAATTTATGGAATAAAGCTTGAAGCAAAAAAAACTATTCACATGAGTGCCGAACCTATTTTTGTATAGACCTCACTAGAGATGAGCGGACCTGTGGAAGTTTGGATTTTGGGGATTTAGCCCGACTTTTTTTTTTAAAGTTCAGTTCTGCACCCAAACTTGACCTGAACCTCATTGGAGGTTGGGCAGTGTAGTTCTCCGCTCACATACAGCCATAAACAAAGCACTTCCGGCAATGGGAGGGCAGGGTTTTGTCTTTATATTTTTTTGTACATCCAATAACGCAGTTTTTACCCCCAGTGCGAGCTGTTCAAACACTGCAAGTGTCTCACATTGGGCCAAGCACCGAGTGTACCCGAGCACAGAGTTGCTCGCTACAGTGCACGTAAAGCACCCAAATTCTGACATTTTTTTTAAGTTTGTCTTCGGTACGAACTCCGAACTTGAAAGTCTGATTTGCCATCCCTAGACTTCACACAATATGATAAAGTGCCTAGGATGCCTGGGGCAGAATTGATGACCAGCTACTTCGGAGAATTGGACTAGAAGTCAACTTACAGCAGCAGGAATCGTATTGCTTATTCCTAATCACATGCAGTCACCCACACCAGCTTCCACTGATTACTAGTCCTATAATGCAACATTTTTTCTTGAGGGACTGCAGGAAAAACATTAGTAATGTATTTGGTGCTCATGATACCGGTTGATGGCAGGGATTCCAGCAACCGGAGCACCTGCCATCATCTGTAAAAAAAACATCCACAATGTGTAAACACAGCTTTGAAGATTGCAGGGCACATGAAATTGCACTTCCATGGGACCCTCCATCTTCAAGGTTGCGTTTACACGTTGTGGCTGTGGTATGTTTATTCTGCTGCAGTTTTCTGAAGTTTTGATAAAGAATCTGCATTGATTTTTAATATTGCAGCAAAAATAATGTGACTTCGGAAAGCCATAGCAAAAAAATTGCCATGTGACCATTATATGTGAACATATCATGCAAGGTACTAATTACATAAATTACATTCTTACTTTTCATAGTGGAAAGCAAAATAAATAGTGTATGTCTAGGGCCACTACATAAGGTAAATATTTTTTACAATTACATTCCCTAAGAGAGGTGAAATAACTAATGTTCATGAAGACAGTAATTCAAGAAAAGATCTGGCAAAAGGTAAAAAGTGAATAATTAGAGATGAGCAGATAACTAATTAATGTCTGCAGGCGTATGCTGATAAGATGAAAGTTGGCCCACTACTTATCTAGTGCAGCATACATCCATCAGCACGTCTTACATATTGTAACAAATGGCCTGCTATGAAATGTAATTAAGAATACACTTATCTGAAGTTGAAGCATTACCTACCTCGTTCCCGGACAATAACTGCATATCAGAAGAATAAAAGAGGGAAAAATGGAGAGTTACTGTTTCAGAATATGTCAGAATAAGACAGCACACATTTCTGTAACAAGCAGCAAACTTAATTGTAATGTATTCTTTACATGACCTATGATATGAAAGCACAATCAGGATCAGTCCCAAAATACTCCAATATCAAATAAAGTGGCTCAGTGCTTACAATAAAGTGGTCTATGTGTTGAGGTGTCGGCCATACGGGGCCCTGATAGTTGAGGGCGAGACAGGGACTCCGCTGCGGAGCAGCCCTGATTCTGCTGGGCTCTCCCCAGCCGGCTCCTTAGGGCTAAAGTTCAGTTCAGTGTTGCCTTCATCAAGGGTCAAAGACAGTCAATAATACTTGAAAATAATTCTTTACTCAAACAGTCTTGTGGAACAAGGGCACAAAGCTTAAACGTTATTCTTCTGGGGCCATTCACATCCCAGCATCTGGGAAGAGGAGATGAGCGCAGGTCCCACATGGCAACACAATCATGCTCTCACAGCCATAACTATGAGTCATTGACAGTGTCTGGGAGGAGATAGAGAGCAGGGCGTCCTGCACAGCAGCACATTACTGTCCTCCTCGGGCAGTGTCCATTGTGATGCATGAACGCTTTGCACATTAAGGAGCATTGGGCTAGAAAACTGATTGGGTTGCCATGCAACACTAGGTCCTGTAACCATCGGAAGCTTGATGGAGGCGTCAGAGGATCGCTGGAAAGGTGAGAATACATATTTTTTATTTTTAACCCTTATTTTTACTTAATTTCACTTTCACAATGTATATACATACATTGCGGAAGTGAAATTAGATGGTACAGACGTAATAAATGTTTTATAAGGCTGCTTTCACATTGCGATTTTTTGGGAACCGTGGCTGTCTGTTGTAAAACTGACAGCCACAGATCTGATTTAGCCCCCATGTATCCCTATGGGCATTGGATCACATCGGATTTGCCCTTAATGGCATCCGATTTGTGTCGGATAAGATTCTGTCCAATTTTTTGCTGTGCCCAAAATCAGAGACTGCTCCAATTTTGGGCACAGCGGACCAAATCGGACACAATTGGATCCGACTCGATCCATGGCCTTTACCATGGGGGCCTATGGAGTATAGGTGTGAGTAAACAGCTGATCGTTTCTAGGACCCGATTTTAGTGTACTGAGCTCAGAACACTAAAACTGCTCTGTACCATTTAATTCCACTTCTGCAATGTATATACATACATTGCGTAAGTGCAATTAGGTAAAAGCAAGGGTTAAAAATAAAAAAAAATATGTATTTTCACCTTTCCAGCGATCCCCCGACGCCTCCATCAAACTCCCGATGGTTACAGGACCTGGCGAAGCGTGCCAACCAAATCAGCTGATCGAGTCACATGACCGGTTACTGCAGCAACTGCGATCATTTGACGATGACGCTCATCGGATAACCCCGCCTTGCCAGGTCCTGTAACCATCGGGAGCTTGATGGAGGTGTCGGGGAATCACTGGAAAGGTGAGAATACATATTTTTTATTTTTAACCCTTGCTTTTACTTAATTTTACTTCAGCAATATATATATATACATTGCAGAAGTGAAAGTGCCCCTTTTTCCTCCTGTCAGCTGTTTCTGTGTCTGGACCTGTGAAAATAACGGCCTTGGACACAGAAATAGCACCAGGAAGCACACCTCCGATGCTGTCCTTTCCTGTCCGTGGGGTCCTGGAAAAAGTAGGATCCCACGGACAGGAAAAAAAAAAAATTGCAATGTGAAAGCAGCCTAAGCTGTATTGTGAATTTACTTGGATTGTCTTTGGCTTATATTAAAATGTATTGGATGATTTGGAGAGGCAGATGTTTTTTTTTTCCCAGAGTTCGGAATGTTTTTTAAAGTTTTGTCATAATCAAGAGGCCTAGAAAATGCTAAACTTTAGCTTGGCAATTAAACTTGAGTGTTCTGGATATTGTACTTACGTGTTCCTTCTTCCGTGACCATTCCAAGGCCTTCTGCTTTATTCTGTCTTTCAAATGCGTTCAAGTCAAGAACACTGATCAAAAAAAACAAAAACAAACTCAATAAGAATGATCCATATATCAAACCACTGAATGTCAGAGGAAGCTTTGTAATATTTCTGAAGACTATAGCATTGACCTTGGTAAGGAATGTGCTATAACAGCGTGGGTTCAAGTTGAGTCTTGTAATGTGACTCAGAGAAACATGGCTGATTTTCAGCACCAATATAGCTGTATGATATTGTTTTTTTGTACTCGGCGATTGACAATAACAGCATTGCATTTCTCAAGGACAAAGCATGTAAGTATCAATGCAGAAGTCATAGGAATGTAATTACCTGCATGACATCATTAGACCGGACAAGCTTTGGAAAAATCCAGCATCCTTTTTCTCTTTGAGGTAATCTAACATTTTCTGTAAAAGTTAGACATTAGTGTTCTGCATCTTAGAAATTCACAAATAGATTGCTTTTCACAAAATAACACAACTTTTCACAGTTGGCCTTGTTTCCACCGATCCAGCTTTTTTTTCTTTTCATATGTTGAGGAAAACTGTTCCTAAAAGTTGCCAGATCAGAAAAGTCTACATGTCGCGTTTTTTGATCCAGCTTATCAGTTCTTGCAGTAGAAATTGGTGAAAAAAAACCTTAGGACAACTAATGCTGTTTTGATAATTGTCACCAGTCTAAGCACAACAAACTTATGAATGTCTTAACTATAGTAAAACCCGGTCTTACAAGCAACCGTTAAAAATCCCTTATGAGGGCTCAAGAGTACACGCTATTCTCAGAGACACTTCTCAATAAAAGGCACAAGATTGTACATGTGACCTATTCACGGGGAGTTTCAATTAACTAAAAGACTACAAAAAAAAAGCAATGTGTATATTACCTGTTGCACAACAGTATTTCCACCATTCAGAATTGCAATTCCAAGTTTCAGTGTCTCTACAACCATGGGGCCCATTTCACCTGTTTAGGAAAGAAGACAAAATTGTCAAATAAGTGGAATATGAAGACCTTCCTAAATTGGTTCTATATCATTATATCACTCATACATTTGTGTTAGTGTATATAGTAATAACCACAATAACTGCAGGAGTGACTATAGTTGGACCTGTGTATGTCCATTCTGGGGAATATATAGACACGATACTGAATTTATCATAGAATCAGAATGGTTGAGTTGGAAAGAAGCTCTTGGGCCACCTAGTCCAACCCCCTGCTCACAGCATGTATACACACGTGGTCAAAATTGTTGGTACCCCTCGTTTAATGAAAGAAAAACCCACAATGGTCACAAAAATAACTTGAATGTGACAAAAGTAATATAAAAAACATGTGTCACAGACTGTGCTGAAAAATTACCCGTGGAATGTTAGTAAATGGCGTGCACACTATAGTGAGTTGTGAGGCGCTACTGGAGGGGTCATATAGGCCCGAGTCCAAACATAGAAGATAAACACTGCACACTCGGATGTATTTCGCAAAGTGAAGAGTTTTCTTTATTGGTTCACAAATGACAAACATTGCCCCACACTTTCATCGAGCCCTTTGGACTCTTGCATGCACATCCATTAAAACTTTCCTAATAAAATATAAAAGAAGGAATAAGCATAATAAATTATTGCATTATGGTTAAAAAAAGGCAACAAATGCAGTTGGGTGAGAAACCAACCCCATTCTACACATACTGTGAAGATAAGTATTTTCACAAAATGACCCCTTCAAATCTGTCATATTGGGAACCTCAGATTTATAGGAGATGGATAGCACTTCTTGCTTATTATTTAATTTGACTACAAAGTAAATTTCCACTTTTTATAGTTTCATTACTCGCTTGACGGCTACAGAAAGCGATTACAAGTTGTGATACTTGCCAAAGGGGGTGCTACTAGTTACTAACCATGCAGGGTGCCCAAACTTTTGCATCGGACCATTTTACTTTTTTCAATTTTTAAAATGTAAAAGATTAAAATATAATTTCATCTTCAACTTGCTTAAATGTTCACAATAACAGTAATTTTGTCCATGAGTGCCGAAACCTTTACATGCCAAATATACAAAGAATGGAGTTCTTACCGCTATTAGGTAACATAAAGAAGTTATTCAGCATACAACACCCATTTAGATATTAAAACATTTTAAAAACAGAAGGTGGTAAAGGTGAAAGAAGTATTATTACCTTTACTTGCACTGATCATCTGCAAAACCATCTCGGCAGCCCCCCTTTCGTGAAGACGGGCCTGCTGATACAAGGTCTTCTGTTTTTCCATTTCTTTTTCCTATAAACAGACAGGAGAAATGTTAGGAGAATTTGCTCTCGTTGACCCATCCAAGGAGTCCTATGGATAATTTAGTATACTATGTAACTGATTGTATCAGCCGAGGATTGCCGCAGTGATGAAACATTACTGTAATTATTCTAGAGAAGAACTAACATTATATTTAAACATTACAGAACTCTAAGATAACAAAATCAACATTAAGTTTCTTACTTCAAATGTCTTCTCTTTTTCTTCATCTTCCTCTTCATTTTGGCAGCTCTGTAGTTAGAGAGAGTATAATGTGAGCATTGGCTACGGCGTAGGATGGCGACACATCGATCTGGCTGATCTCTAATGACAGAGCTTTAAGCAGAAACTTAACTGTACCATAATGCTGCAGTATATTAATGACATCTAAACACCCAAAACATCAAGTTATGCCCTACTTATAGAATGTGCTGAAAGGATGGGTGCCAAAGATAGGGAAAAAAACGGAGAAAATAATGTAGGATTACAGAAAATAGACAAATACTAATACATAAACACTGCAGAGTCAAACAGGAATGTGTCACTGAGTTATGGCCACCTAATCTGAGAGCAGCATACCGGGATTCCAGTGATTTGTCACTTACTGGGCAGCTTTCTGTAGATTTGGTAAAATTATAATTTCATCAGCAGGAGATTATCACTGGGGGACTACTAAAACCCGACCCACAACTGATTGGCAGCTTTCTGCCAATGCACAGTGTACACAGAAAACTGCCAATCAGTGGTAGGGTTAAAGAGCTCAGTATTCAGAGACTACAGAGCATCTGCAGCAGATAAAACCTTTCATCAAACCTGCAGAAAGCAGCCCAGTAAGCGACATCACTAGAACCAGGGTCTCTGCCCCCACATCATTCTGAAGCAGAAACAATTGTGGTCAATGGAGCGCTAGATGCAAGGAAGCCTCTGAGAGGGGAATACTTTATTTAACTTGCTTATTTAATTCCACAACGCGTTTTGACAGCGGATTGCCATCTGATCGTACAGTGGATTCCTTGTTCTTATTGTAGATTCAAACTGAAGAGAGCTGGTTTAGCGGTTTTATGCTTGAATCTACAATAATAACGAGGAATCCACTGTATGATCAGATGGCAATCCGCCGTCAAAACGCGTTGTGAAATTAAATAAGCAAGTTAAATAAAGTACCGTATATACTCGTGTATAAGCCGAGTTTTTCAGCACAGAAATTGTGCTGAAAAGTGCCCCCTCGGCTTATACACGAGTCAGTGACGGCTGACTGTGTGGGGCCGGTGTCCGGGGGATGGAGGAGGCAGGGGGAGGCTGTATAGTGAGCGGCCGGTCACGTGGGGCCGCTCATTAGTGCAATGCAATATGCACTGCATCCCCCTGTCCATCAGCGGCAGGGGGAGCCGTGCATACTACATAGCACTGTCAGTGCTCTCCCGCCCCCCTGTGGTAGTATACAGCAGCCCCCCCGTGGTAGTATACAGAAGCCCCCCCGTAGTATATACAGCAGCCCCCCCCTGTGAGAATACAGCAGCCCCCCCCGTGGTAGTATACAGCAGCCCCCCCGTAGTATATACAGCAGCCCCCCCGTGGTAGTATACAGCAGCCCCCCTGTGGGTATATAGAGACCCCCCCGTTGCTGCCGCACACCTGTAAAAAGAAGATCTTTCATACTTATCCTCCTGCTGTCACCGCGCGCGCATCCTCCGCTCTTCTTCTTGCTGCTTGCACCCGGCGTCCATCCACGTGACCGCGCACAAATAATGACGTCATTATTTGTGCGCGGTCATATGGATGGACGCCGGGGCCCGGGTGCAAGCAAGAAGGAGAGCGGAGGATGCGCGCGCGGTGACAGCAGGAGGATAAGTATGAAAGATCTTCTTTTTACAGGTGTGCGGCAGCAACGGGGGGGCTCTATATACCCACAGGGGGGCTGCTGTATACTACCACGGGGGGGCTGCTGTATATACTACGGGGGGGCTGCGGTATACTACCACGGGGGGGCTGCTGTATATACTACGGGGGGGCTGCTGTATACTACCACAGGGAGAGGCACTGCTGTATACTACCACAGGGGAGGGGCTGCTGTATATACCACAGGGGGGGACTGCTGTATACCCACAGGGGAGGGGCTGCTGTATATACCACAGGGGGAGGCACTGCTGTATACTACCACAGGGGAGGGGCTGCAGTATATACCACATGGGGAGGCACTGCTTTATACCCACAGGGGGGGCTGCTGTATACTACCACAGGGGAGGGGCTGCTGTATATACCTCTGTGGCTGCTGTATACTACCACAGGGGGAGGCTGCTGTATACTACCACAGGGGGAGGCTGCTGTACACTACCACAGGGGGAGACTGCTGTATACTACCACAGGGGGAGACTGCTGTATACTACCACAGGGCGAGACTGCTGTATACTACTACTGGGGGAGACTGCTGTATACTACCACAGGGGGAGACTGCTGTATACTACTACTGGGGGAGACTGCTGTATACTACCACAGGGGGAGACTGCTGTATACTACTACTGGGGGAGACTGCTGTATACTACTACTGGGGGAGACTGCTGTATACTACCACAGGGGGAGACTGCTGTATACTACCACTGGGGAGGCTGCTGTATACTACCACTGGGGAGGCTGCTGTATACTACTACTGGGGCTGCTGTATATACCTCTGTGGCTGCTGTATACTACCACAGGGGGAGGCTGCTGTATACTACCACAGGGGGAGGCTGCTGTACACTACCACAGGGGGAGACTGCTGTACACTACCACAGGGGGAGACTGCTGTATACTACCACAGGGGGAGACTGCTGTATACTACCACAGGGGGAGACTGCTGTATACTACCACAGGGGGAGACTGCTGTATACTACCACAGGGGGAGACTGCTGTATACTACCACAGGGGGAGGCTGCTGTATACTACCACTGGGGAGGCTGCTGTATACTACTACTGGGGCTGCTGTATATACCTCTGTGGCTGCTGTATACTACCACAGGGGGAGGCTGCTGTATACTACCACAGGGGGAGGCTGCTGTACACTACCACAGGGGGAGACTGCTGTACACTACCACAGGGGGAGACTGCTGTATACTACCACAGGGGGAGACTGCTGTATACTACCACAGGGGGAGACTGCTGTATACTACTACTGGGGGAGACTGCTGTATACTACCACAGGGGGAGACTGCTGTATACTACCACAGGGGGAGGCTGCTGTATACTACCACTGGGGAGGCTGCTGTATACTACTACTGGGGCTGCTGTATATACCTCTGTGGCTGCTGTATACTACCACAGGGGGAGGCTGCTGTATACTACCACAGGGGGAGGCTGCTGTACACTACCACAGGGGGAGACTGCTGTACACTACCACAGGGGGAGACTGCTGTATACTACCACAGGGGGAGACTGCTGTATACTACCACAGGGGAGAACTGCTGTATACTACTACTGGGGGAGACTGCTGTATACTACCACAGGGGGAGACTGCTGTATACTACCACAGGGGGAGACTGCTGTATACTACCACTGGGGAGGCTGCTGTATACTACCACTGGGGAGGCTGCTGTATACTACTACTGGGGCTGCAGTATATACCTCTGTGGCTGCTGTATACTACCACTGGGGAGGCTGCTATATACCACTGGGGGGGACTGTATACCTGTGCTGGGGTCCACCCTCGGCTTATACACGAGTCAATAGGTTTTCCCAGGTTTTGGGGGCAAAAGTAGGGGGGTCGGCTTATACACGGGTCGGCTTATACACGAGTATATACGGTATTCCCTCTCAGAGGCTTCCTTGCATCTAGCGCTCCATTGACCACAATTATTTTTGCATCTGAATGTTCCTCCCTTCCCTGGGGACTGTGTTGAAGCTGCTTAGCGTGCAGAGTGACGGTGAATCCTCGTCAAGGACCTGCCGTGACATAATTCCGTTCCGGCCCTCCGGCATCACATGACCACGAGGAGGAAATGGAGACGCACTAACCACGGGCTCGATCTTTACCTTTGTTGTGCTAGGAGAGCACAACAAAAACAGGTGAGAGGTTAAAACAACCCCACTGCCTAACTTGTCCCCACTGGACCACCGGGTACCCCTCATTGCCCCCTCTATTTTGTTTTGCATGTAGATAACCCACATGATTCTGGATTTATATAAAGCCAGTCTGGTGACAGATTCCGTTTAAGGCTACATTCACATGTTTGGTTTTTCACATCAGTCTTTGGAAGCTAAAACCAGGAGTAGATGAAAAATACAGAAGTGGTGATGACTTTCTATTAGGCCAAGTTCACAGGTGGAGTGTTTGGTCAGTATTTTACATCACTATTCACAATCAGAGGAAAAGTATAACAGAAACACGTCACCACTTCTGTATTTTCATCCATTCCTGGTTTTGGCTACAAATACTGAGGTAAGAAACTGATGTGAAAAACTGACAAAAAACTGAATATGTGAACGTAGCCTACGATTGTGTAGCATCACTAAAATATTAGAGATAGAGATATCCATAGATCCATATGATGTTTGTGCTTTGTTGATCCAAAAAAAGTTAAAAGTTATAGGGTATTACCATGGCCTACATGTGTACATTTGACATGAGTGGCCTTTATGGATGGTGGTCTATGAGAAGATATTATGCCCAAAAGTAAAATTGGAGATTGTTAAACTGTATTAGGCGGCCGTCAGACGCTTCAATATCTTGAACGATATCGTTTAAGCGATCTGCTTTTTGATCGCTTAAGCGATATCGTTTGTGCATCGTTACGTGCGATCAAGCGATTTTACAATGTAAAATCGCTTGATCGTGACATCGCAGATATGAGAGCAGGAGCTCATATCAAGCGATAAACGATTTAACAATCTGTTTCATCGTGGTGTGTGACACCACGATGAACGATCTCCCAGCGGCAGAGCCTATGCTGGGAGATGGTATCTATGGTACACGTCGGGTTACTAAGCGCCGCGCGGCGCCTAGTAACCCGATGTGTACCATAGTTACCAGCGATCTCGCTGGCCAACATGGCTGGTGAGTCTGTCTGTGTGACATCTCACCAGCGATGTGAACGATATTGTAAGCGATCGCGCGTGCACGTGATCGCTTACAATATCGTTCAAGATATTGAAGCGTCTGACGGCCGCCTTACAATTACTTTATGTCTGCTACTTGCTTACACATGGCCTAGGCATCAATGTCTATACTTCTATGCCTTACCAACCATGGATGGAGTGTCATTCCGGAGAGCCTAAGGATCCTCAGTCTAAGGTTACATCTAAAAAGATTATTAAGTGAATATATCAGCCTACAGCTGCGATGTGTCTTTTTCGGTCTGTTTGTACCAGATGTAATGCTGTTCCGCTGCCTACAATGAATTATAATGCATATCGGCTGAGAAATGAAAGATAAACAATAGAAAATAAGGCTCCTCCTGAGTGATATTTGCATTTTTTATAGCACTGCTAGTTTATATCTACTGCTCTGATCCAAAGGAAAAAGACAGTAACGGTATGGTTCAGGATCTCCTGAGGAGCAAGGACTTGCAATGAAATAGATGCAGATTTATGGCTACTGCCATAAAGTGTCACATGTGATATCTATGCTTTCCATAAGTCTCTAGGTGAACTTACTTATGGCAGGGATCATACTGTAATGTGGAGAGTGATACACCAATCTGCTATGCCAGTAATGAGAAGATTGCCAGATTGGTATGTCACTCTCCACAAGAAGAAAAGCTTATCCCTTACACCCCACTTAGCCTCTCAAACAGCCAGATCAGGTCTGATACTTTGCACCGACGAGGGGCAATACCCTGACACACAGTGTCTGCAAATTCAGATTCTGGTCTGGTTTAAATCCTGGTTTAAATCGTTAAAGGATCGGTATTGACTTTATGATTCAATTTCCAATAGGTGGCCCTAGAGTTTGTCTACTCTACTACCTGAAGAGACAATTTGCATATTTCCCAGAGGGGCATTGCGGCTTTAAGTCTCCTCACTACTGGCATGCCGGATTAGTGTGTCACTGTCCACAAGAAGAAAATCTTACACCTTAGCCTCTCATATAGCCAGATCAGATGTCATACTTTGCACTGACGAGGGGCAATACCCTGAAACACCGTGTCTGCAAACTGAGATTCTGATCTGGTTTAAATCCTAAATCATATGACAAGGCTCATTAAAGGGTCGATTTTGACTCTTAGGACTGCTACTTCCAAAAGGTGGCACTAAAGCTCAAGTCCTCTTTCCTTCTGAAGAGACGATTTGCATACTGTAATGACAATTTAATATCCATTATATCTGTAAGTCTTTATGGATTCATAAAGCCGCACATTTCATCTTAAGTAAAACAACAGAAAGATGAATCAACTCAACTCCACTATATCTACATATATCTCGAGTGATGGATACCAGTGGGGCACCAACAAAACTCTCTGCCTTGACTCTCTTTAGATGCAGGATTTGGACAGGACAAAAAAATCATTGCTCCACTCGAAAGCAAGCCGTCCTCTGTGGGTAGTTACCTCTGCTTTCCAATAACAGTTTTCTTCTGCACATTTCCAAGGCTACAGGTCATGTTCCTTGGAGACTAGGTTGATTAAGAGGGCGCGCACAGCTTTAATCTCTAGGTTAATTTGCTCTATGCATTTTTATGTTAATCCAAATACATTACCTTCTTTCTATATATAACTCATCTGCTGGGAGTTTGTTTCCGTCAATTTACTTCTATTCATGCCTTTATACTGACTTTCAACTTGCCACCCACTGCAGCGTCTTGATTTGTCATGTTGGTTTGAGACGTCTATCTCGGAATTTCAGTATTTCTCAGAACTGTGTCTCCCCCACCTGTGCTGAAGGAACCCTTTGCGTATTTAAGTTTCTATCTCTGAAAAACCAAACTCCTTGCTTGAAAGCTGCATAATAACACTGACATCTTTCAATCTAGACATCCACAGTGCTCTTTATCAGCAAATTACCAGTAAAGAAAAAGCATTGTTTCTGTAATACACTTTATATTTCCACAGACTAAATGGTAGCCTGTTAGGAAAAGATAAAATAAGAAAATACCCGAAGAGACAAAGACATTTCTCATTTTTCAATCACAATAATCATGAAAACAGCAATCAATGTAGTAAATAAATGCTGACCGCAAAACATTACAAGCTCGGATAAGCTAAGCTTAAAGCGGCTTATCTGTAGTGCGGGTGTTCAAAAGTAATCCAATCAGATGTAGACGAAGGCCAGGGCAAGCGGCCTCAGAATGCCGGCCTGAATACTGTGGTCACAAAATTACACAGATGAAAAGTGTGACCTCATGATTATCAAATTACACAGGGCTCAGCTTACTCTACTTCAAATATCCAAAAACCACTTCAGGGCTGGTACAGTCCTTGTTGGCCAATTGTCATGGTTATCAGATCTATGTAAATAAATGTACAATGTAGGTGGGTTTTTCAAGTACAAGCTAGCGTTTCACAGATTTTTAACGTTTCCATAGCGGAACTGTTTTCTTAAATCAGTACTTTTACATTGGGAAATCCTCCAAGAGAAGGATGGAATTATGATAGAAAAATCGCCCTCCTGTCCTGTAGTAAATATTTTTTTAAAGTGGGTTGCTCCTTATTCACTTAAATCAGGGCTGTGGAGCTGGTATGCCAAACCTCTGACTTCAACTCTGACTCCACCTCAATTTCCCTGATTCTGACTCAGAGTCCACCAAAATGGACAAAGATTTCAACTCCACGACTCCAACTCAACAGCTCTGGCATTCAGTCGGTAAGTCAAAATCCAACTCCGACTCAAGTTCCCTGAATCCCACTCCAAGTCCACCAAATTAGACACAGACTCCAACTCCACAGCCCTGACTTTAACCAATGGACAATGGCCAATATTTTTCTACCATCCCCATTCCCAGGATTTACTTTAGCTTCTGAAACCACATTGGGTCCTGATGCCATGCATTATAATAACACAGCAGAATACACAATATCCTGATGCTTCAATAGGAGGTTATCCAATTCTATGGTGGCCGCGCTCCCCGTGGTAATGATTTTAAGAACTTTTGTCCACAAAAAATTTTATTACTCAAAACATGTGAGAATATAAAAAACGGATACAACGCGTTTCGGCGGAGACAACCACCTCTCCTCAGGTATCCCTCAGGATAATCATTACCACGGGGAGCGCGGCCACCATAGAATTGGATAACCTCCTATTGAACCTTTATGCCTGTGGGAATCCGTGGCAGGATACAACACAGGATCAATTCAAGGCAAGCAGCAGACCCGGATAAATATCCAAAGCGTGAGGAGGCTTTGGAAAAACCAAATGCTTGAAGTTTTATGGCAAAAGGTGAGTGCATAAAACTTCAATAAAAGGGCACCAGAGAGTTACATTGGTAACGCGCTGACATTGGCGCCGCATGTTTGTTTTTTATATATACCCTACAGGGAATCACCTTACTTCAATATCCTGATGCTGCTATTATTGGGACCATGCTTTTGGAGGCACCTGAAACCAAGGAGGAGCTCGTAGAGTATCTATATATTCAAGCAGATTTTCAAAGGAACTGAATGTGCCCTAAGAATTTGTGCTCCACTAATATCTTCCCTACCTCCAGTTTTCAAGCCAGACCTATCCCTTGAAGCAAGCTATGACTTGCCTACTTTGGACACATCATACAAAGAGAGCAATCACTAAAGAAGGAATCATGGTCGGAAGAATAGAAGGAACAAGGCAAAGAGGAAGATCAATAACCCGATGACTAGATACTATCAATAAAGCGGCAGAGAAGGCCATTGGTGGACCCATCTAGGCTGCACAAGATCGATCTTCCTACAGAGTGTTCATCCATCAAGTCGCCATAGCTCAAGATCGAGCTGAAGGATGGTAAATAATAATAAACCTCCAGTTTTCCATTCTTGGCCTGCTCCTGTTCAAACATGACTTGCTAGGATTCAATGAAGACTGGATTCAAAAAAGAGGATACACACAGTGTATTTGGAAACTATGTTTAAGCAATATCTAGAATTGGACACCAAAAACATGAGAGGTATGAGTCTTTAACACGTTTTAAAGCACTCTGCTTGAGCAAGTCCTTAAAGATGACCTGTCGCCATGTTAAACATAGCCAGCTTTTACTTATGTTTTATTCCCACCACACTTTTGCAGAGAAACAGTTGTGCTCAAAAGTTTACATACCCCAGCAAATTTTTTGCTTTCTTGGCCTTTAATCAGAGATTATGAATGATAACACAAATTTTTTTTCCACACATGGTTAGTTGTTGGGTGAAGCTGTTTATTGTCAAACTACTGTTTTCTTTTTTTTAAATCATAATGACCACCAAAAACATCCAAATGACCCTAGTCAACAGTTCACATACCCCAGTTCTTAATACCTTGTATTGCCCTCTCGAACGTCATTGACAGCTTGAAGTCTTTTGTGGTAGTTGTGGATGAGGCTCTATTTCTCAGATGGTAAAGCTCCCCATTCTTCTTGACAAAAAGCCTCCAGTTACTGTAAGTTTTTAGGCTTTCTTGCATGAACTGCGCCCTTGAGTTCTACCCAGAGTAGCTCAATGATATTGAGGTCAGGATACTGAGATGGCTACTCCAGAACCTTCACTTTTTACTGCTGTAGCCAATAACATGTCGACTTGGCCTTGTGTTTTGGATCGTTGTCAGGTTGCAGTGTCCAAGTACGCCCCCATGTGCAGCTTGATGAGTGGAAATTTGTATTCAGTATTTGCTGATAATTTGCTGCATTCATCTTTTCTTCAACTTTGGCCAAAATTCCTATGCTTTTGTAGCTCAGACATCCCCACATCACCAGTGATCCACCTCCGTGCTTTACAGTAGGAATGGTGTTCCTTTCATCATAGGCCTTGTTGACACCCGTACAAATGTAACGTTTATGGTGGTGGACAAAAAGTTCGATTTTAGTCTCATCACTCTATAATACCTTGTTTGAGAAGTTTGGAGGCCTGTCTCTATGGTGCATTGTAGGTGAGATACTTCGTGGCATTTGCACAGTAATGGCTTTCTTCTGGTGACTTAACCATGCAGCCCATTTTTCTTCTAGTGCCTTCTTATTGTGCATCTTGAAATAGCCACACCGCTAGTTTTCAGTGAGTCCTGTATTTCAGCTGATGTTGATTTTGGGTTTTTCTTTGCATCTCGAACAATTTTCCTGGCAGTTGTGGCCAAAAATTTTTGTTCGTCTACCCGATCGTGGTTTGGTTTTTACAGAGCCCCTGATTTTCAATTTGTTAAATGGAAATAGGGCACAGGTGAGAATGTTACCTTTACTAGCCATTCAAACCCATTTGTGTCAACGTCTGTGCATGTTAACAGGCCAAAATCATCAGGGTATGTCAACTTTTGATCAGGGTCATTTGGATGTTTTTGGATATCATTATGAAAGATAAAAAAGAGAAGGCAAAGTAGTTTCACAATAAATGGCTTCACGCAACCACTAACCATGAGTGGAAAAAAATTTGTGTGTCATCATTCATATTCTCTGAAAAAAGGCCAAGAAAGCAAAACATCTGCCGGGGTATGTAAACTTTTGAGCATAACTGTATGTACCTTTTTTATGTGGATGTGTCTTTAGTCTGTTCTGTATAATTACACCCTTTAATAATGACAATAAAAGATAAAACTAAATAAAAAGACATGTATCTCTGGAACTATGTTTTTTTTCAATCTGTCATAAACAAATAAGCACAAACAGAAAGGGAAAACTTAGGGAAGCAGCATAAAATATGAGCCACCACCGGCCACGACTGAGCTGGTGACAAATCCTTATAATACATATGTTTGTTTCTTTGTTTTTACTTATTTCTTTTTTATTATTATCATACATCATGTATTATGTTGGAGCAGTTTTGCATCTAATGTAACACTAAGGGATGGAGTATTTATTGTAAATCATATTGCAAGCTATCTTAGTATAAAAAATGTTACTATAACGAACAATCATAAAAGTTTCTTCATAGACAATCTGCTGAATAGTTCTTGGAATTATTAAATTACCAAACAAATCTTGACCCTGTACATGAATGCTAAGACCTAAGCAAAACAGGATCACCTTCCTGGCCACATACAAGTGTAGCGACCGGTGGTAAGGCCGCGGGTGTGTGTGTATGATCTTTCTCAACAGAATCCCCATACTCAGGTTTAACCGATAACTGTTCTTTACTGGCAAACATGTTTATATCACAGTCAACCGAACTATATGCACACTTGTATATATTAGAGTCTCTGAATCTTCACTTCTGCCGGGTACGCAGCAAGAAAAGAAAACACAACAATGAAGATATCTTTCCCTAACTTTCCTAAAATCACGTACCAGTCTTATCACAGAAGAAGATGTCGCTCCCACATAGCAGGCCTGGGGGTCTCCTCAGTCTTCTTCTTTGGTCTCCTTCCACAGGTAACAGAACTTTCTTTGTTAGTCTCTCCCAGTCTCAGGGCACACCGAGCAGGAGGGAGATCACGGCAGTACAAATGGCTCCCTTATGTCGGTCACGGCCCCTGCACATGCACTCTGGGTGCTCGACGGGCAAGGTTTTGCAGAGCGGCCAGATACACAGCACCAAAGTCCAGTGGCCCAGGATCAGTCGCAGGGGCTTCTGCGGGGTGATTTTTCCGGCAAGGTGTCGCAAAGTAGTCCACTTTCAACAGACATCCACAGGGAGATCTTCTCTGGCTCAACTCTGTATCTATACTGACTTCCCGCCCTTTCTGTTCCTCAGCACAAGGCTCTTGGGGGAGGGGATCAGCAAACAATGTTTTTTTTTCTCTCTGCAGTCATTTCAGCAATTGTCCACAAGGGGGCAGTATCGGACTGTGTAATGCTCACTTCAGTGTCCATTTCAATAATACAATCTGAATTGCTCACCAAATTACATACCCCCCCACTTAAAGGTTGACAGTCCCTGTCAACAACCATCGGCTCCAAGGCAGTGATGGCCGTTGATATCACAGGGATTGATCTCCGGCGGAGTAGGGACCTCTGTTGGGGAAACCGTCATCCCCCCGTTCACCTTCGCTCCCTTGTTCAGGGCTCACAATATCTCCAATAAACTCAGTCACGTTTTCTACCCGGGGAGAGTAGGATCGCCGGCGGTAGCGGCGCCGGTTGGGGGCAAATCTGCTTCCTTTAACGGGAACACCCCCAGGACCGGTGACGTCGGCGGCCTCTGTACCCCTCCCTCCCTTCACAACATCAAACTGTACCACCTCCCCATCACCAACGCTGCGGAGGCACTTACGAGGATTGTTACGCTTTATGGCAGTCTGATGTACAAACACGTCCTCCATTGTGTCATTCCTGCTGATGAAGCCATACCCATCGCGGACATTAAACCACTTCACCGTCCCCTGGACCTGAGTGGCCAGCATTTGCTTATCGGTCTGGCTCTGTCTCTTCACACCCTTTTCCCTGATCTCCCCTGCCGAGCGAGCCGCTTTGGCGGGGGCGTCTAGTTTAAAGGTGGCTGCTGTTGTGGGGCATGACTTGCTGGTTCTGGTATATCGGACCACGGGTGGAGGATGTGGACAATGGTTTGCCTATGGCGGGGGTCACCGCATGTCCAGCACCTTCCCATAGGCCGGCTGGGTTGCTGTCTCGCTTGCCTGTCCGCCTGTTGGTCTAGCATGAGCTGTAGCTGTAGTATCTGTTTCTGCAACTCTGCTACTATCTGCTTCAATTCTTCCGTGTCACTGTTCGGAGTGCTGGCACCGGATATGGACCTGCAGGCAGGGCCGGCGTCAGCACCCGGCGTACCCGGGCAAGTGCCGGGGCCCTGACCTGAAACAGGGGCCCACCGCCGCCCACACACATCGTGCCATGATGCCGCTATAATTATTTTCCCCTCCATTCACTCATTTTCACCTCCATTTGCGCTCTAACGCAGGTTCTGTGACAGTCCCTGTCACGTTGCTAAGGCAGCGGTCGGGTATCCAAGGGACGTGCCCGCACCACTCCCCCAACAGCACCCACATCCAATCCGGAGGCAGCTGAGCAGAGAGGTGGGCGGGACACGCCGAGGAGGAAGCAGGAAGCAACGGCATCTCCCAGCCTGCAGTTCCAGCGAGGGGAAAGAAGAAACGAGAAGAAAGTTGCAGAGGAGGAAAAGAGAAGAAAGTCCAAAGATGAGTATAATCGTTTTTAATGTGTGCTGGAGGCTCCTGGGGTGTATATAGATGCTGCAGTGCTGGGGCATATACAGAGGCTGCTGGGGTATATACAGAGGCTTCTGGGGTATATACAGAGGCTGCTGGGGCATATACAGAAGCTGCTGGGGTATATACAGAGGCTGCTGGGGCATATACAGAGGCTGCTGGGGTATATACAGAGGCTGCTGGGGCATATACAGAGGCTGCTGGGGTATATACAGAGGCTGCTGGGGTATATACAGAGGCTGCTGGGGCATATACAGAAGCTGCTGGGGTATATACAGAGGCTGCTGGGGTATATACAGAGGCTGCTGGGGCATATACAGAGGCTGCTGGGGTATATACAGAGGCTGCTGGGGCATATACAGAGGCTGCTGGGGTATATACAGAGGCTGCTGGGGTATATACAGAGGCTGCTGGGGCATATACAGAAGCTGCTGGGGTATATACAGAGGCTGCTGGGGTATATACAGAGGCTGCTGGGCATATACAGAGGCTGCTGGGGCATATACAGAGGCTGCTGGGGTGTATATAGAGGCTGCTGCGGTGTATATAGAGGCTGCTGGGGTGTATATAGAGGCTGCTGCTGGGGTGTATATTGAAGCTGCTGGGGTGTAAATAGAGGCTGCTGGGGTGTATATAGAGGCTGCTGGGGTATATGTAGAGGCTGCTGGGGTATATGTAGAGGCTGCTGGGGTATATGTAGAGGCTGCTGGGGTGTATATGGAGGCTGCTGGGGTGTATATGGAGGCTGCTGGGGTGTATATGGAGGCTGCTGGGGTGTATATGGAGGCTGCTGCTGGGATGTATATAGAGGCTGCTGCTGCTTGGTATAAAGGCTGCTGCTGGGGTGCATATAGAGGCTGCTGCTGGGGTGTATATAGAGGATGCTGATGGGGTGTATATAGAGGCTGCTGCTGGGATGTATATAGAGGCTGCAGCTGGGTTGTATATAAAGGCTGCTGCTGCTGGGGTGCATATAGAGGCTGCTGCTGGGGTGTATATAGAGAATGCTGATGGGGTGTATATAGAGGCTGCTGCTACTGGGTTGTATATAGAGGCTGCTACAGGGTGCATATAGAGGCTGCTGGGATGTATATAGAGGCTGCTGGGATATATATATATAGAGGCAGCTGCTGCTGGGGTGTATATGGAGGCTGCTACTGTGGGTATATGGAGGCTGTGTTAGTTCACATATAATATTTGGAGACTGTGATTGTGTGTATATATATATATATATATATATATATATATATATATATATATATATATAAAATATTTGGGGCTGCTGCTGGGCTGCCACATCCACCAAATAATATATACAGCCCAGCAGAGCCCCCAAGTAATATATACAGCCCACAGCCTCTATATTATACATACAAAGCCCACAGCTTCCATATTATTTATACAGTCCAGCAGTCTCCATATTCTATCCACAGCCCTGCACAGCCTCTATATTATATATACAGCCCACTCAGGTGCCTCTATATTATATATACACAGCCTTCAGTTTCTATACTGTATTCATGAATCATGGTATGTGTTAAAGGGGCCCACTGACACTGTTTCGCCCGGGGCCCACAAAAACCTGGAGCCGGCCCTGCCTGCAGGCCGTAGTATAAGTCTGGTTATAAGTCACTACCGGGAGGAGATTCTGTTGATCACACATCCTGCCGACTACGCCAGATGTAGCGACCGGTGGTAAGGCCGCGGGTGTGTGTGTATGATCTTTCTCAACAGAATCCCCATACTCAGGTTTAACCGATAATAACTTTTCTTTACTGGCAAACATGTTTATATCACAGTCAACCGAACTATATGCGCACTTGTATATATTAGAGTCTCTGAATCTTCACTTCTGCCAGGTACGCAGCAAGAAAAGAAAACACAACAATGAAGATATCTTCCCCTAACTTTCCCTAAAATCACGTACCAGTCTTATCACAGAAGAAGATGTCGCTCCCACGTAGCAGGCCTGGGGGTCTCCTCAGTCTTCTTCTTTGGTCTCCTTCCGCAGGTAACAGAACTTTCTTTGTTAGTCTCTCCCAGTCTCAGGGCACACCGAGCAGGAGGGAGATCACGGCAGTACAAATGGCTCCCTTATGTCGGTCACGGCCCCTGCACATGCACTCTGGGTGCTCGACGGGCAAGGTTTTGCAGAGCGGCCAGATACACAGCACCAAAGTCCAGTGGCCCAGGATCAGTCGCAGGGGCTTCTGGGGGGTGATTTTTCCGGCAAGGTGTCGCAAAGTAGTCCACTTTCAACAGACATCCACAGGGAGATCTTCTCTGGCTCAACTCTGTATCTATACTGACTTCCCGCCCTTTCTGTTCCTCAGCACAAGGCTCTTGGGGAGGGGATCAGCAAACAATGTTTTTTTTTCTCTCTGCAGTCATTTCAGCAATTGTCCACAAGGGGGCAGTATCGGACTGTGTAATGCTCACTTCAGTGTCCATTTCAATAATACAATCTGAATTGCTCACCTCATTACACAAGAGACAGCAATCCCTCCAAACTTATCCATACACGTAAGCACTCGGCTGAGTGTTAATGCGTTTTTTCAAAGAAATAGGTGAAGACTAAAAGATCAGTCATTGAAATTCCAACTCCATGGTTCTTCTCTCCCAAGATCATCTGTTCATGGAGCACTGCTAATCATCCACCCCCATACACAACAGAGTGTAGGCCGGTCCTGCTGAAAGTGACGGGATCAGGCGATTCTAGTCTGACATGTATGTGTCACATTCCAACCAGAGCCTGCTCCATGGACATCTGCTTCTGTCACCGGGCACCGCCGTATTCACTTCGTAGGTGGTACTTGTGATGGAGAGGTCAGAGGCAGAGACTCTGGTAAGCGCAGGTACCACCCATCTACTAAGATTACAGAAACTGGGACCTGCTGGACATCACAGTCTGACAATGGATGTGTGTGTGCTGTCCAGCTGAAGTCATTAATCACTAGCTTTAGCCTACTGGAAAGCAACACACCATACTAATACCTTCA
Organism: Allobates femoralis; assembly: GCA_033576535.1. Classification (NCBI taxonomy): domain Eukaryota; kingdom Metazoa; phylum Chordata; class Amphibia; order Anura; family Aromobatidae; genus Allobates; species Allobates femoralis. The sequence continues at coordinate 55,031,567 of JARQOC010000012.1, forward strand.
GTTTTCTGCTGGAAGCTGCCAGAAAGAGCTTTTGGTTCCCCTGGCTAGTCTCCTGTGTTGAATTGGCTGCATTACCTCAGCCTATTTTTGGACACTTCTCCTACCTCGCGATTTTGTACCCTGCTGCCATCTCAGTTTTAATATGTAAATAAACAGAAAAAGATGCGCAATGGGTGCACCTCAGTTTTGACCCGGCTCCCTGACTATGCTATGGGATCCTGATTTTGTTCTTTACCTGACCTCCTGGCTTTGACCTTGCTTGGCAACTTTCCTATCTCTGGACTGCAGCCCATTGACAGGCAGTTATCTCCTGGATTCTGTTGTAAATCCAGATCCCTGTATAGAGGTTAAAGGGTGTCATGGTTTCTCGAGATTCTGCCAAACGGAGCAGCTTGTCCCTAGTCTGTCAGAGATAGCGCTTTTGTGCCTATAGCCCCAGAGGAATGTCACAGTATGGGGGTGCATTTAGGCTGGCCAAAGACTTGAGACAGCTGAAGTGTATAATTATTTATATTCCCTGACAGAAGTTATGTTGCTTATCCATGTTATGTAAATAAAAGCTTATAACCTGACGTTAAATTCATCCATTGGTTGTATATTATTATTATTATTTGTTAACTACATAAATAGTAAGAAACTAAAAAATGATGGTGTTGGCCCCTTTAAAAATAGTCTGGGTGAAATGGTGGATGAGGATGAGGAAAAAGCCAATATGCTAAATGACTTTTGTTCAACAGTATTTACACAAGAAAATCCCATGACAGACAATATGATCAGTGATGACAAAAATTCTCAATTAAATATCACCTGCTTAACCCAAGAGGAAGTACGGCATCGTCTAAAAATCACTAAAATTGACAAATCCTCGGGCCCGGATGGGATACAGCCCAGAGTGCTGCAGGAATTAAGTACTGTCATAGATAGACCATTATTTTTAATATTTAAAGATTCCATAATAACAGGGTCTGTACCACAGGACTGGCGTATAGCAAATGTGGTGCCAATATTCAAAAAGGGGACAAAAACTGAACTTGGAAATTATAGGCCAGTAAGCTTAACCTCTACTGTGGGTTAAATCCTAGAGGGTTTTCTAAGAGATGCTATACTGGAGTATCTGAAGAAAAATAACCTCATGACCCATTATCAACATGGTTTTACAAGGGACCGTTCCTGTCAAACTAATCTGATAAGCTTCTATGAAGAAGTAAGTTCTGGACTGGACCAAAGAAATGCAGTGGATGTGGTGTACATGGACTTTTCAAAAGCTTTTGATACGGTGCCACACAAAAGGTTGATACATAAAATGAGGGCAATGGGGATAGGGGAAAATATGTGTAAGTGGGTTAAGAACTGGCTTAGTGATAGGAAACAAAGGGTGGTTATTAATGGAACACTCTCAGAATGGGTCACAGTTAACAGTGGGGTACCACAGGGGTCAGTGTTGGGCCCGCTTCTATTTAATATATTTATTAATGACCTTGTAGGGGCATACAGAGTAGAATCTCAATATTTACAGATGACACTAAACTCTGCAGGGTAATCAATACAGAGGAGGACAATTTTATATTACAGGAGGATTTATGTAAACTAGAAGCTTGGGCTGCTAAATGGCAAATGAGCTTTAATGGGGATAAATGTAAAGTCATGCACTTGGGCAGAGGAAACAAACGGTATAATTATGTGCTTAATTGTAAAACACTGGGCAAAACTGTCACTGAAAAAGACCTGGGTGTATGGGTAGATGACAAACTCACATTTAGTGGCCAGTGTCAAGCAGCTGCTGCAAAGGCAAATAAAATAATGGGATGCATTAAAAGAGGCATAGATGCTCATGAGGAGAACATAATTTTACCTCTATACAAGTCATTAGTGAGACCACACTTAGAATACTGTGTACAATTCTGGTCTCTGGTGTATAAGAAAGACATAGCTGAACTAGAGCGGGTCCAGAGAAGAGCGACAAAAGTCATTAGAGGACTAAGGGGTCTGCAATACCAAGACAGGTTATTAAACTTGGGGTTATTTAGCTTGGAAAAACGAAGGCTTAGGGGTGATCTTATAATAATGTAGAAATATATGAGGGGACAGTACAGAGAACTTTCTAATGATCTCTTTACTCTTAGGCCTGAGACTGGGACAAGGGGGCATCCTCTACGTCTGGAGGAAAGAAGGTTTAATCATAATCACAGACGCGGATTCTTTACTGTAAGAGCAGTGAGACTATGGAACTCTCTGCCACATGATGTTGTAATGAGTAACTCACTACTAACATTTAAGAAGGGCCTGGATGCCTTTCTTGAAAATTATAATATTACCAGTTATATATACTAGATTCTTTGATAGGGCGTTGATCCAGGGAACTAGTCTGATTGCCATATCTGGAGTCAGGAAGGAATTTTTTTCCCCAATGTGGAGCTAGTGTTGCCATATGTTTTTTTTTTGCCTTCCTCTGGATCAACATGTTAGGCTATGGGTTGAACTAGATGGACTTAAAGTCTTCCTTCAACCTTAAAAACTATGTTACTATGTTACTATGTATAAATTACTCTTTTGAAAGCTGAAACCCTCCAAAATGTGGTTTAGGTTAAGAAAATAAATTGGCATCAATGTTGAAATATTGGTCGTTTAATGAACACAGAATGGTCAGATTTTGGCAAGACAAAAGTTTTGCCGCCCACAGAAAGTAATGTGATTTTCAAACAAAAAATTAACTTAAAATATAAATATATGTTGCATAACATTGGTGAATGAAGTTGTGGTAGTATTAGAGTCATATTTAATATTTTGTGTGACTTCCATGAGCTTGAAGGACTGCATCCATGCGGTTCAACAATGATTCATACAATTTATTAATGAAGTCATCAGGAATAGCAAAGAATGCAGTCTTACATGCCTCCCAGAGTTCATCTAGATTTTTTGGTTTTGTCTTCCAAGCTTCCTTTCATCCTACCTCAAACATGCTCAATGATGTTCATGTCTGGGGACTGGGTTGGCCAGTCCTTGGGCACCTTGATCTTTTTTGCCTGGAGGAACTTTGTTGTAGAGATGGATATATGAGATGGAGCACCATCCTGCTGCAGAATTTGACCCCTTTTATGATTTGGAATATAAGAGGTAGTTAATACTTCTTGATATTTTAGGCTATTGATATTGCCTTCCACCTTGCAAATGTTTCGCACACCCTCATACTGAATATAATCCCAGACCATGATCTTCCCACCACCAAATGTAACTGTTTTCTGGGTGTATTTTGGATCCATACGGGCTCCAGTAGGTCTCCTACAGTATTTGCGGTGGCTGTGGTGTAATTCTACTGAAGATTCATCAGAGAAATCCACCTTCTGCCACTTTTCCAGTGTCCATCTGTTTAGCAGGCTCTGAGACTTTGCAAATGGCACACAGCTTTTTATTTGTCTTTTGTTTAGTGCTGGCTTCTGGGCACTGATTTGACCATGGAGGCCATTTCGAGACAGAATCCTACAAACTGTTCTAGTTGACACAGGGACTTGAGGTGACCAGGCCAGTTGGAGTTCTGCTGCAGTGGAAGAGGGGATTGCTTTGGATTTTCTAACCAACAAACGTTCCTCCTGAGCAGTTGTCTTGCGGGGTCTGCCAAACCTGGGCTTGTCAAACACATCTTCAGTCTCTTCAAATCTTTTTTTAATTCTTTGTACTTGACGCTGAGACACATTAGAGGTGTCAGCCACTTCTGCAGTGGATCTGGTCTCCAGCCTCTCAAGGCTTTGGTCGCAGGGTGGATTTTTGGCATGTTGTCAGAGCTCAAGTTGCAGTTCAAGTGAAGGTCTGGAGTGCTGGGTTTCTTTTTAGACACACCCACTAACTAACCAATCATTTATTGAGCACACATGAGGATGTAAACTAGGGTCGGGTGCATTATATGACCATGCAACAAAACTTTTGTCTTGCTAAAATCTGACCATTCTGTGTTCATTAAATGATCAATATTTCAGCATTGATGCCAATTTATTTTCTTAACCTAAACCAAATTTCTAAGGGTTTCAGCTTTCAAAAGTGTAATTTATACAACCAATGGATGAATTTAACGTCCGGTTATAAGCTTTTATTTATATAACATGGATAAGAGACATAACTTCTGTCAGGGAGTGTTGGCAATAGCTACTTAATCAAGGTTTTCTCAGACAACAGTTATTCCTCCCAAACTCCCCATACTCTGCATGCTAATGGGTACTAAGCCACTGCCAACCATCTCAGGCAGACTTTACCTCCCCTGAAAACTTATACACAGTAATCATATGTGTACAGCCGGCTTTAGCTTTAAGAGAGATGTCTCATTCCTTTTATTGATCTAGTTGTATGCACCCAAGTCGAATCCCCTCCAGAGTTTCTAGTTACCTTCTAAAAGATGCTGCCCAGAAGTGTATCCCATGTGTACGATGAAGGCGTCTGCAGCTGCTGCTTGTTATTGAGTATTCTGCTTATTTTGCTGTTGGCAACAATAACTATGTCCTTATCTTGATTTAATTCCAGTAAATGTGTACAGACATTGCTACTGCAGCCTAAAGTACATTATATTATTTACAAATAATGTGTAACATATTCTATTGAGTATCATTAGCAAAAAGTAAGAAACACTTTCCATATCTATAATATAGATAGATTTAGATAGATATATGCATGTGCAGTGCCATGTTCACGTTGTACTTGAATTGTTCAATAAAATGGCGCTGGAGTCAGTATGTGTGCATACTGCAAACTTCTGGCACAATTTTTTTTTTAACACACTGCGTTTGCTAATATCACCAGGTTCTTTCAGATGATATTGTTAGAGACATTGTCTTAACAAAAAACAGCACAGAAGATTGCGGTATGTGTATGTGCTGACTCAGGTGCCATTTTATTGAATGATTCAGGTACAACGTAAACATAGCGCTGTGCACGCACTGGCCATAGGGATAATGGCGACTATGGTGCAAAATTTAAACAAAGGGGAGGAAATCTCACGCTTGAGTAAGGGAACAACAGACTACCATGTGTGAGCGTGGCACACAGACAACCAATGTCCGGCACCCAGCAGAACCAGGTTTCCCAGCCGGTCACCAACACCGGCACAAGCCCATCCACCACCTGCGTAGTTGTCAACAGAATTGGTGTCCCAGCCAATGTGAGTTCATCACCAACAGCAGACGATCTCCCATACTGGTACTAGCCCAGACACTCCCTGCTTAGCTAACACCAGCACCAGGTTCCCTGCCAGCAGACAACTATCAGCAGCCTTGATTTCACCTACGTCCTTATACGAGTTCTTTCACCTCGTCGCCGAGCAGGAAACCTAAGCACTCCACTGGCCCTGATGTTAACCCTCCCTAAGGAAGGCCGGCGGGATCACTAGTCCCATCCACTACAATAAAGAAACATGAGTGAACGGGAAGACAGACAAAGAACAATAAGACACCTACTTCACGTCTACTGACACTTCACCAGTCAGCAGACGGTTTGACAGCAAGGGGTTCTCCACAGAGCTCCTTTCACCTCAGGAGCTTGGCCTGGAATTGTGTTCAATCCCCAGCAAAGCATGCTGGAACCCTGTTATCCTATAAAGGCAGACATAATCACAGAGTGGCTACACCTGGACAAGGCCCAGCTAGCTTGCTGGCAACAGAGACTAACATTAACTCCTCCAGTGTCAAAAGAAAAGGACATGTTTAATATGAAGTCTCAATTCAGACATGAGACTTAGGTCCAAAGCAGTCACAAGTCTCCTAGGAAAGGGAGACCATCGTGACAGGAAAGAAGCCAGGATATGAATAGATAAGAAGGTGCCATTCTGTCCAGATCCAGAATGGCCAATGTGTGTCGAGTGCCATGTTTACATTTTAGTTGAATTCTTCAATGAAACAGTGCCAAAGTCATCGCGTGCGCATACCGCAAACTCTGGCGCCATTTTATTAAGGACACTGTTTCTGCTAATGTCGCCAAGTCACTGGTTTGTTTTAGATGATATTCTCAGAGACCGGGTTTTCGAGAAAATGGTGCCGAAGATCGCGGTTTGTGCAAACACTGACTCTGCCACCATATTATTGAAGAATTCGACTAAAACGTAAACATAGCACTTCACATGCACCGCCCATAGGGATAATGGCGGCTGTGGTGTAAAATTTAAATAAAGGGGAGGAAACAGCCAGGGAAGGAATAGATAAAGAAAACCCAACCCATAAAGTTCGGCACCAACAGGACAATTTTAAAAAAATGCACCAGAGTTTACACCAGGGATGGGGGACTCCAGGCTCCAAGGGCCACCAACAGTGCAGGTTTTCAGAATTTCCTTGGCACTGCACAGGTGATAATATAATCACCTGCACTGGTGATGATTCCAACAACGCTAAGGAAATCCTGAAAACCTGCACTGTTGGCAGCCCTGTTGGTGACCTGGAGTTACCCTGGTTTACACTAAAAATGTCGTCTACAGAGAGGTTCTTACACTATAAATACATTTCATTTTCAGGTAATGCTTCAATAAAATTAAAAAATGTGGCAATAAAAACACTCAACAGCCGGGTGTAGAACAAGTTCAATACCTAGTCATATATAACATGATTCACAAATAAAAAAAAAATATATATATATAAGACCTGATCCCAGGACGGTGTCACCTGGCATCCACTGCTGACTTTATTCTATTTTGCGGACCATGTACACATACTCTGTCTTTTAACACTTCGGCTATGCCCAGCTTTTCAATGCAAAGTCCTGGACCCACAACTTTTTGCACAATGAGTCTACAGGGGGAATGCAGACATTTCAGGTGAACACACCTGCCAGCTGCATAACTGCCTTATTCGTGATGAAGCATGAATTTAGAACCAGCGTTTTTGAAGGCATTTGGTTCTCGAAGGGCTAAAATGAACAAGTAAAACTTTCAGAACAATTTGGAACGATCTCTGTGTTATATGTTGTTTTAATAAATGTCTCCAACATATTTTGATTACAGATACCTAACTAAAAAATACATTGCAAGTGAAGTTTTCCAGGAGAGTCAAACTGACTGATCTATTAGCTTGTTTCCCGCAGCTGAATGCAGCCAGATGGCATCTAGGGGCAGCAGGCAAGATCAGATATGTCCAGTGCTCATCCAGCTATGCCCTATAATTGCCTGTAGATCCTAAGGTGCTCTGATGTTTCAGGAAGGTTGTAAAAGCAAATGTGCTACACTGCCAGCTTACATCATTTGGCTTCCTTGTCATTCTGTACCTCAAGGGTCCTCTCTATGGCTCACTGGACATTCTCCAGCAGCGGATGCCAAGTCTAATAAGCCTTGTGAGGGGCGTCTTGGTGAATGCACTGACATACATTCTGATCTCTCTGCTTACAACATGTGTGTAACAAAAGTGGCAACTGCTGGGTCTCGAAGGCACAGACTTCAACATGATGACACAGAACAGTCCCATGTGATCGTCAGACTGTGATCTCACATCATTATAACCAACGCCAGGAAGAATCACTAAGACTGTCTATTCAGAGACCCATGCTGGAATTTGTGGTTACCTTTTTTTACGATGATTAATTTCTCCAACTAAAATCATTCAGTGACTACCTCCTACTTAGTAAAAGGATCGAGATTAAAAAAAAACCTAGCTTACTTGTCACTATTATCCGAAAGGTGAGAGCACCGTGAATAACAACCAATGTTATTTATTATAAACCTGAACATAAAGCCATCAGCTCAGGGATCCCGATCTCATGACTATAGCATATGTGTTCGGATTTGTGAATAACACTATTATTAGTCAGGATGCCTACACAGTTAAAAGAAACATCACGTTTAGTGAATTTCTATTTTCTGTGTCATTCTCGCTGATAAAATATAACAATATTATTTTATCACCCAGTAATACATAATTCAGCAGGCACTGCATTAGAGTGCACAGCCTGTGTGGGGCAACTAAGAAAATTACATGCTACGTGCATATGTGCTGTGTTATTGGAGGACACTCGAAGAAAAACCAACCTGTTGGAGCAGATTCACTGTTGTGTGTGATATGATGAGGAATTTGCCATTGACTGCTACCTACCATTACCCACCTGCATGATCCTAAAATTCTATTCTGTTTGAAAAATAATGTATATGGCATTGCACTGTATAGATATTGTGACATTAATTGCTGAAATTAGTAACCACCTTGTTGGGACCTGTGTACAGGATATACAAACATATTTTAATATTCAGTTCAGTGAGGACTTCTAAAAACTGCTCCTCTGTTGGCAGAGACTTGTGACATGCTAAACAGACTCTGTCCTGCTGGTTGGGACTGCCCTTTGACAGCACCAGACTTAGCATACAGTTTGGGGGGTGTTGGCAACTAGGAGGAAGTGAATCACAGGAAGAGGCTGATCACAGCCATCTTTGTAGAGGAAGGTGAGAGCTGGAAGAAAGAAGACATGTTGCATCTCCATCCAGCACCATCGGCGAAACCACGTGACCTGGAAAGTCTAAGCCCGCTCCAGATGAGAAGTTTACGGTGACAGGAGGGAACAGAGCCAAACTCCCCGGAAGGCCGGTATCAGCAACATCACTGGAAGGCCCTCCAGCAAGTGAGCAGTAGTGCCATGCACCAGATGAAATCTTACTATCCCTCAGTTCACATAGTCATCGACCAAGTGGATGCAAATCTGCAGCGTTACAGCGACCAGATCCAGGTCTGTAACTCCTGAGCTTAGGCCCACCACAGGGATGAAGGTGGGAGTGTGATTGAAAATATTGTTAGTTTGTCGCTAAAATCAGATAGCGCCCAGCAGACTTAGCTTTCTGAGCTACCAGTGTCTTATAGAGACTATAACAGTAAAGCGGAATATTCGGGAGCACATAGAGGTATTCTGGGAGAAACAATCCCCCCCATGTGCTCACGTTGTTCTTCAAGTATACACCATGGTATATCAATTATTCTCAATGTGAAGTTACCCACAGGGTGGTGAGAAATAGGTTTACAGTCATTTCATTAAGTTTCTGAGCTGCTAGTTGTCACCCGTCATACCCTTTACATGAGACGTCTACTGCAACCACTTCTAGCAAAGATCTGAGAGGTTGACACATCCTACAGATGAGGGTCACCCATTTCATCTCATTGTTAAAAAGGAGAGTTCCACCTTTTACCTCAATAGATATACAGATTAGTATTGTCCCCTCAAAATTCCCTATTGCATCCAAGAAGATCACATTTGCCTTCTTGAACGTACCCAACTCAGGTCAGATGAAAGCACTTTACACTTATCTAGAGCAGTTTACTGGAGGCTATACTGACTCTTGGGGGTACTAACATTGATTTCGATTCTTCCATGGACAACTCCAATGGACTATCCTCCCTACCATGCCTCAAGTAAAAATGTACACTTAAATCCTTGCAGGAAAACCAGTTGATTAATATGAGGCACCTACTCTACCCAGCAGGCAAGGATTTCTACTTTTATTCTAATTCTCATGAAGTATATATGAGGATTGATTACTTTTTATTAAAACATCACTTTACTCTAAAAGGCAACTATCGACAATATCTTTTTCTCTTGCCATGAGCTGGTTAGTGTCTCCATCACATTGCCCATCTTCAGGGCCAAACAATGTACCTGGCGTGTTAACTCCTCTCTTCTTGATGACCCCATCGCAAAGTCAGACTTACAGACATCTCCGGACACATACTTCGCTGTCAACTCAATTGAGGAAACGGGACCATGTGTTGTATGGGATGCACACAAGTGTGTGGTCAAAGGGTTTTTTATTAAGAATGGGGCTCATGTAAAGTATGAACGTTCCCATGAAATCATTTGTCTACTGGGAAAGATTGGTGATTTGGAGAGACCACATGAACAAGTTCCCACTGAGAATATAAGGAAAATCCTTACAATTTAAATGAATATCTCTGATCTTCACTTTAACATAAAGCAAAAGCTGACTTTACCAGGTGCCGTAGTCATTATTACAAATATGAAAATAAAAATGGAAAATTGTTAGCTAGGGGTTTGAGTGTTGTGAGATAGCGACCAGCTTTTTCGGAAATGGACAGTATTATTGCACAGGCGGAGGTGATATATATGTGAAAGAGAGTAAATGGGCAGCATGGTGGCGCAGTGGTTAGCACTGCAGCCTTGCAGCACTGGGATCCTGGGTTCAATTCCCGCCAAGGACAACATCTGCAAAGAGTTTGTATTTTCTCCCCATGCTTGCGTGGGTTTCCTCCAGGAACTCTGGATTCCTCCCACACTTGGAAGACATACTTATGGGATGTTTAGATTATGAGTCCCAATGGGGAAAGTGTTGCAAATGTATGTAAAGCTATGGAATTAATAGCGCTATATAAATGAATAAATAATATTATGTAAAATCCAGAGTGTTTTGCTGGGACTTGTTGTTCAAGAAATCTGTTATAGTATTACGGACTGGATTTTATAGGTTGGCCAGAAAGAGTTGGATGGGTCTGGCTAACCACATACCTCCCATAGGTGTGTCTCATGCAAAATAGTGAGACTGCTGTGGTGTCACATAATCTCTAATGTCAGACAGGTACTGCAAGGTCAGACTTCCTGTTTTTAGGACATGGTGAGGACAGAGCGAGGTATGTATCTGAGAAGCCAGGAAGCAGCAGAGACTTCTGAGGGTCTGAACTAAGAAAAGGTGCCAAAAAATAGAGCCAGTCCTGGACCTGCTTGGTGATCCCAGTAATTGCCTTCCTGGATGTCGAGACCGACTGGAGCCAGTCTGTGAAGCCTGCCAAGCTTCAGAGAAGTATATAAAATATAAGGGGAGACAAACAGAGGCGCAATAGTGCCCTATCATTTGGTATAAAATAGGGACTTATCGGTAAAAAACAGGTTTGCACTAACCTGGTCCAGTTGTGACTCCCACAACTGGAATAAGAGCGTTGGTTTTAGTAATGCAGGCTGCTGCTGGACTTCCACCTCCACAGGGCCGTGGTTGCTTCAAGAGTTTTGGGGTCAAAAGTGTGTTACAGTCCGCGCTGCCCGATCATCCAAAGGATCACAGGGGAAACAATGTTCCAAGCAAAGTTTTCTTTATTCTTTACAAACCGACGCGTTTCGGCGCCCAATCCTGGCACCGTCCTCAGGGTATCCTTGAAGCTTCAGAGAAGGTAACACCAGGGAAAGGGGATTTATACGTGTACTTAATAAATGAACTGTGTGGACTTATCCACGGTTGAAATGGGCTCCAGGTCATAAACATTTCTCTAATGTGTGTGGGCATACCTGCTGAAGTTAAGGACTATGTGACATGTACATTTCCTGTGGACTGTATGTAATGCTTACTGGCTACAAAGCCAGAGTAGCGATTTCTGAACACTTTAATAAATCGACAGGAAGTGGTTTATAAAAAAAACCATTGCTGTGTGTGTCAGTCTAGCTGCCAAGCGATGGTTCCCCACTACGTGCAGTGAGCACTGCCTCACACTGTACAGAGAACTAACACATATGACTCCTTTCTTTTAGGAGACCTAAACATTTCTTTCCTGATACCGCTGACATGTTTAAAGCCTTCTACTCGGTAGACTCAACTAATCCCCAAATGCAAAATTCCAACCTTAAATCTCACTCTCAAACTTATATACAGATGAAGTCCTCCACGCTGCCGTGATAATTAACTTGTCAGAACATCAGATTATTAATCATCGTGTGATTTATTCCACTACGCATTTTGGAGCACAGGATCTGCAGCAGCCGTGGATATTTGCTTGCAAGTATTATAGTGGTTGTGACTGTTCACAACCACTAAAGGTGAGTGACTCATCTCATTATTAATTATATACTGTCATCTTTGATATTACCCTATGGTACGTCCGTTGTCTTTTAGTATTTTTTATACTTATACTTCACTAGCTAGGTGCCCGATGCAGATGCATCGGGATTCTAGCAGAGCGAGTCTCTGACTCGCAATGGCCGCTTCGCGGCCAATGCTTCGCGCTGCTAAGGCGACTCGCCATGCCCGCTGCGCGGGCATAGCGAGTCGCCTTAGAACTGCTCGCAATGGCAGCTGCGCGGCCAATGCTTCGGTCGTATCCACATGACGACATTGACTTGCAGCGCGAGCGGACTCAAAAGGGGCAAAAAACCCATTCGTGATTATATAATAGATAAGAAAGTCTAGTCTACTTACTCTGTCAGAAGCAGACAAGGAAGCTCTTTCACTGAAGGGGAATAAAGGTGAACCATTAAAGAGGAAAAGCCCAAGGTCCGGATGAAACTACTAAATATTGTTCTTGGAGTCCCTCTCCCCTCATCTGCTGTCAAATTATAATGCGATTTCCAAGGGATTCCTTTCGATCTCATATATCAGTTACACAAAGAAGGGAAAGACCCATTCCAAAGAGCAAGTTATAAAGTTATAGACCTATCTCACTCCTTAACGTGGATAATAAATTGATAGTAAAAATGATTGTGCCTAGACTATCTCCTTTGTTAACGGAAAATATTCATCCAGATCAATTAGGATTTATTAGAGGGGATGCTAGGGACAATACTACCAATGTATTGTATCTTAAACATAGGGCTAGAATAAAGTTTAGCCCCTTACACTTTTATCTACCGACTCAAAAAAGGCCTTTGATAGAGTTTATTGGTTTCATGAGTGGGACACTCTGGGGCTTATGTCTAAAGTCTAGGTTGGATTTCCACATTATACACAAAAGCTAGAGTAAAGGTAAATGGAGTTCTATCACAGGAATTTATCATACGTATTGGTACAAGCCAAGGGTGCCCGCTGTCGCCTTTAATTTTTATACTTACAATGAAGCCTTTCCTTAGGAAGATTCAGCCTTACACTGCCATTATGGGCCCTAGTATTCACGGTTCTCTTCAGAAGATTGCAGCCTAAGCAGATGACCTGTTTTTTTCATCACTAACCTGGCCATCCCTTTGTCAAACTTCATGGCAAAATTGCACCTATACAATGACCTATTCCAACTTCAAAATTACCTTATTTAAAATCAAAAGCCCTTAACCCCTTCACGTCCAAGGACGTATATTACGCCCTTGCCCATGTTCTCCCTCTAGTGAGAGCTTGCGCGCTGAGCTCACTTTCACCCACACATAATCCAAAGCCCCGTGGTGGGGATCACTCTATTCCCGGCCATGATCGGAGGTCCTGTGAAATGATCACGGGACCTCGTTATGTTACCTCCTTTGAAGACTGACCCCAGAAGCTGTCTGGATTTACTTCCTTTCAGCGATCTCCCTATGATATCACTGGCAGAAAGTGATCACTTCTCCTATGTTCAGATGTGCTGCAGCTCATCAAAACATAGGAGAAGTGTTCACAGTGTGCAGCACTGAGGCCCCTTTGTGTGCAAGTAAAATAAAGACAAAAAAGTTTTAAAAAATATGAAAAAAAACACAAGTTCAAACCACCCCCCTATTGCCCCATTTAAAATAAAACTATTAATAAAAAAAAACACACATTTGGTACCACCACGTTGAGAAATGCCCAATCTATAAAAATATTAATTGATCAGATCTGTAACGTACGTAATGGAAAAAAAGTCCAAACACCAAAATTATGTTTTTTTGGTCGCCGCAACATTGCAATGAAATGCAATAACAGGGGATGAAATCATTCCATCTACCTAAAAATGGTATCATTAGAAACGTCAGCTCAAGCTGAAAAACATAAACCATCCCACAGCCCTTGATCCCGAAAAATGAGAATGTTACAGGCCGCGGAAAATGGCACAAAAGTGCATTTCTTTTTCTTTAAAATCTTCAGAATTTCTTTTCACCACTTAGATAAAAGTAAATGTGTACATGTTTGGTATCTACACAGTCAACCAACCTGAGGCATCATACCGACACATCAGTATTTACTATATAGTGAACATGGCGAATACAAAACAAATGTGTAATTGCACTTTTGTTTGCATTTTCTCCGCACTTGGAATTTTTTTCCTCCATTTTCCTATACACTATATGCTAAAATAAATAATTTCATTCAAAAGTACAAAAAATAAGCCCTCATATGTCTATATTGACGGAAAAGGTTAAGGCTCTAGGAAGAAGGGAAGGGAAAACCGAAAACGGAAAAACAGAAAACCGCCCGGGGGTGAATGTGGTAAAAATAACATACAGTCATGGCCGAAAGTGTTGGCGTCCTTGAAATTGTTCCAAAAAATTGAAGTACGGTATTTCTCGAGAACCTGATTGCAGTTACCAGGAGTGAACCTAGCCTCACTGCTGCCTGGGGCAAAAAACAAAAACGGCGCCCCCCCAAACACAAGGATGTCATTTATATAAAGTGTTAAAAGATAATTTCTCAACAACAAGGCATCTGATATGAGTCAGACAGGTAGGATTACCTTCAGCATTCTTTAACCTGTTTTCTCTATATTAATTATTTGATAGGTCAAATGAAGAGACAGATTCCCTTTAAGAGACAAAACTCCGAGGTTGATGAAACTGGACCAGAAATCAACCTTGACACTCAGTTTTGGATTAGTAACTGGATGAAGATATAATGAGATGCATTGTACCTGTCAGGCCTCAGCCACATATTTTGGATGAAATTAATATTTACTTATCTAGATGTAAGTGTTCTGATAGACTCAGACACTTTCCGCAAAACATCTGCTCTTCAGCTGTGCCTAAACGTGTAAGAAGCTTGCAATTTAATCAGCATATCCACTTAAAAACTAACCACTCGTACATTTCGATATTCTAGTCTTACTTTGCCCAGAACAGACAGCACTGATATCATTTTGCAATTGATGAGGATTTTATATAACGTTATTGGTGGAAACTGTGTTATAAGGCAGAGACGTCAAACCAATCTATGACGCAGGAGTCAGGGACACAGGCAAATTCACTTCTCGTTCACGTTCTTTACTACAATGAAGATGTCGCTGTAACATAAAAATAACCTCACAAAGCAAACAAGTGATAACCTTCACTGAAACATCTGAAAAGCAAGACAAACACTGAGCATGTCGCTATCAGAACACGACTCTCATGTAGCTGAACCCACTCACACTGTAATATACAAGTCCATTATGTTCTATAGAGCCTTAAAATAGCAGATATAAAGCAATGGTTAAGGCTCGCTTTTACACACTTTCTATTGTATTGTGAAAGAAATGGGTGGCATGATTAATGAGAAAGTTTAGGCACCTTCTTACAGAGTTCATGTCGTTTCTTTTCTTATTTTAAGAAAACAGACCAACGATAGGAAACAGACAAAAATATACCACATTTAACTGTATCACTCTTTGTTAAAGGTTTTTTTTTCAGGAACACCAATTATTACATTACTGTAAGGGCTATCAGAAATGGAGAAACTTCATAAATGACTTGCTGTTAAAATTCTGCTAAATTCCTGACCTCTACGTCCTTACTTTCTGCTACCGTGTGTTCAAAGCACAGAACAGAGAGATTTCCTGTCTGTGCTTTAAACAGCTCAATCAGAACAATCGTACCAGCTGGTGACTTTAGGTAAAAGGGAAGGAATTATGCATTACAGAGTGTAGATGACATTACTCACTGCACTTACTCAATACACAGAGTCTTTGTGGTGCCTGGAACATTACTGACTGAAAGAGAGGAAGATAGCACATACTAGATGGAGTGGGAGAAATGACAGGATAAAAAAACTATGTATGCAGCAATTGATTCATCTTGAGACTGTATAGGAGTCTTAGTGGGTGCTTTGTAGGTGGAGTGGACAGGTACGAAGAGTGGAATAGATACAGCTCTGCCTCACTGGTATACTTCTAATAGCTACAGACTATGAGGCCACTATGGAGCCCATGAGTGAAGGGGGGGGGGGGGGAGACCCGGTTCCAGACAGCACCACTGCCTCCTCCCAACATCAGATTTCAATGATATCCGCATTCTCAGGATGCAGATAGAGTTGAATCCAATGGTGGAAGAGCTGGCTATCTATTACACCACACAACCTGAATGTCTGAATCTAAGTGCAGCGGGCGTCATGGTATCACTAGATGGTGCCTGTTGTGTCCAACCTCAGCCCACATGCTGCCGGGCAGAGCAGCACATCAGGGGAACAGGACTAGGTGAGTAGAATTTTTGTATACATATATATTTTTTTAAGTCCTCATTGGAGCATCATACTGTATGTGTTATCCATCATGCTGCATGGAGGGCTATCATACTGTGCAGTTGGGCTGTGGGAGATATCATACTTTGTGGGGAGTATGTGGGAGCCATCGTACTATTTTCAGTCAGTCACTGAGGGGGCATTATGTTGTCAGGAGGGTCACTGTGGAGACATGAATGTCTAGTGGAGTGAACTGCTCCCTCTTTTATCACTTCTTTCAACTGCATTGGCATCCGCAATGCTGATACAGTTGAAAGTGTGATGCTGGGATGCCGTGTCAGCAAGAGCAGTGGCCCCTCCCTGACTCACAAACCACATAACGGTTGTGTGGCAGGGGCGTAACTACAATAGGTGCAGGGTTGCGATCGCACCAGGCCCTGCAGCCTAGGGGGCCCCAAAAGTCCCTTTGGCCTATAGAAAAAGACTAATACTATTAAAGATTTGCAATAATGGGGGGCCCCGTTGGAGCTTTCGCATCGGGGCCCTGGCCTGAAGTTACGCCACTGTTGTGTGGTCTGTCACTATTGGAGGTACAAAGGCAGTTCCAGCCTTTACGGTGTTATAGCCTATGTACATATTTTATTTATCAGACACAAGGGTATATAAAGTATATAAAGCAAAATCAGGACATGGAAACATCACAAGCCATTTTTTTTAGACATTTGGTGTATATTTCTTTAGCAAACTTACAGTTTTTGTTTTCACACGTTTTATATCTGGATTTACAGCTTTGGTACTTACGGTATCTATACTTCTACACCTGATATTCAACTGTATTGTATTACACAGTGATTCCAAACCTTTTTGTCTATAATATGTAGATTGTTTTTCCTTCCCTTTTTTTTTTTTATTCCTGTACCCTCCTCCTTCCTTTCCTCTGGTTATTTCAAAAACATTTTCAATAAAAATATCTTGAAACACAAGCCTTCGCTTACAGTATATGTGTATAACTATATCCTATGGCGGACTTTCTATGCAACGTTGTATTCCCCTTCACCTTGGGGTTAATATCAAAATAAACAGTGCCTTGAAAAAGTATCCACACCCCATGAAAGTTTCCACATTACACCCACAAACAAATGTATTTTATTGAGATTTTAGGCAATTTATCAACACAAAGTAACAAGTATTTGTGATGCGTAAAGGAAATACTAAATGATTTTCTACATATTTTAAAAACGTAAATCTGAAAACCGAAACATGCATTTGTATTCAGCCCCCTGTAGTCTGATACCCCTAAATAAAATCCTGAGTTTTGACTCCAGAAGTTGACAAATTAGTAAATTGACTCCACTTGTGTATAATTTATTCTCAATATAACTACAGCTGTTCTGTGAAGGCCTCAGGGGTTTGTTTGAGAATATTAGCAATCAAACATCATCATGAAAACCAAGGTACACACCAGACATTTCAGGGATAAGGTTGTGAAGAAAAGTAAAGCAGGGTTAGGTTATAAAAAAAAAAGTAGTCCAACTCACAGATCACTGCACAATCAATCATCCAAACATGGAAGGATTATGGAAAAACCGCAAACCTACCAAGACATGGCCATCCACCTAACCTGACTTCCAAAGCAAGGACAGCACTAATTAGAGAAGCAGCAGAGAGAACCAGGGTCACTCCGGAGGAGCTGCAGAGATCCACAGCTTAGGTGGGAGAATCTGTCCACGGGATAATTATTAATTGTCCACTCCACAAATCTGGCCTTTATGGAAGAGTCACAAGAAGATTGATATTTTTGAAAGCAAGCCATATGACATCTTGCTTGCAGTTTTCAAAAAGCCATGTAAGCAACATAGCCAGCACGTGATTTCTTCTATAAGCTACATATTGCTTATGCAGACAACATATCACACTCATTTTGACATTCATTTGTATGAAATTACTTTATCATTATATACAGTATATTTTAATTAAAATACTTTGTTTTATTCTTAGAATGTATCAAACGTTTTACTAAGTTTTTATAACTGAATCAGTATTTTAAATATTTATTGAGATGTCAGTCAAATGGTGAACCCACCACTTGTATTTTAATAAAGAAAGAATGATATGTGAAATTTCACATAGGCCACTTTTATATTTTTTTAGACTAACATATCCTGTCTTTTTAGAAATAGGTTACAACAGTTTTCCCATCAGTAATGTCAGGATTAAACCCCTATTTACAGCGGATAACACTGGGTCCACTAATCACAATAGGGGATGTCACAGCTCCCCTCCCTTTACAATGACCATTACACACACAGTCTCATCAGTACAAAAGATAGAGTCACAATCTGACTCTTTTAGGCTGCCTTCACATTTGCGTATGTGAACGCAGCTTATGCTGCGTTCCCATACGCATTCAAACGCATGCGCACTGCGTTCCTATGTTTAACATAGGAACGCATAGTGCCTGCGTTTGGCAGCGTTTGCTGCGTTCGGGTGCGGATGCGGCCCATATCTGCTCCTTCCGGTGTCCCGCGTCCGCACCCGGGACGCAGCATGTCGCGTCTCTGGTGCGGACAAGAGTGTGTGATCTGTACGCAGGCATCCGCCTGCGCACAGATCACATATAGGAGTGAATGGGTGCGCACGGCGATCTGCAAGCATCTGCAGACCGCCATGCGCTCCATTATAAAAATAGGGGCTGCCGTCTGCATGCAGATGCTTGCAGATGCCTCCGCAAAACGCTGCGGAGGCATCTGCAAATCTGAAGGCAGCCTTAGCTATGTACATGTATTGTTTCCTAGAACAATAGGAAGTTAGAGGCTAAAGAAGCCTCAGTGGCCAATTTGAAAATTGCAAGTATTTATTTTCCACTTTTAACACAGAATACGAAAAAAAATAAAATGTAAAAATACATTTAAACACAAAGCCTGATTTAATCAATAAGTAATTTTCTGATGACAGCTTCTTTTAAAAAGGTGAGCACTCTCTCATTGGGTATTGTTGCTTTGTAGACAAATTTGTATAACGAATTACACGAGGCACTGTGCTCTTTCTGTTGTTTTACTTTATTTAATTGATTTAGGAGAATCTTATTTTAGATTTTTATTACTAACCTGTTTGACACATGGCAACCTTACAGCTACATTGTACTTCTTTTGACACTCAGCTCCCTTTGTCTACTGAATCCCTACTGAAGGCAGGGGAACATCCCACGCTCCTATATAGCTATAATTAGGCAGATGTGCTATTGACGATTGTAGGACTGTGAGTGATAACCGCTGTGACAGATATAATACTAGCTGTATGAGGCACACACTAAAGTTTAGAGAACTTGATTTCATGACGCAAACATTATAGATAGGTTATGGAATGGTCAGTAAATTGTAAAACAAGACTATATGTATAAAATATAATATAACTATATAGAAGGCTGCATGAAATACAAAGAACATTAGAAAAAGAGACGAAAAACAGATAAGCAACTCTTTTTTAAATAAAATATTTTGATATAAAGTCACTAACCATGAATTAACCTTCTTTAGTTGTGCAGAATATATGTATTGCTCATATATACACTGTGTGCAGAATTATTTTGATCACATGATACTTTTTATACATGTTGTCCTACTCCAATTAAGTAAATCAGGTGATGTGCATCTACACCCTATATAAGGTGTGCTTAATTATTAGGCAAATGCCTTTCCTTTGGCAAAATGGGTCAGAAGAAAGATTTGATGGCTCTGAAAAGTCCAAAATTGTGAGATGTCTTGCAGAGGGATGCAGCAGTCTTGAAATTGCCAAACTTTTGAAGCGTGATCACTGAACAATCAAGCGTTTCATGGCAAATAGCCAACAAGGTCGCAAGAAGCGTGTTGGGCAAAAAAGGCGCAAAATAACTGCCCATGAAGTGAGGAAAATCAAGCGTGAAGCTGCCAAGATGCCATTTGCCACCAGTTTTGCCATATTTCAGAGCTGCAACGTTACTGGAGTATCAAAAAGCACAAGGTGTGCGATACTCAGGGACATGGCCAAAATAAGGAAGGCTGAAAAATGACCACCTTTGAACAAAACATAAGATAAAACGTCAAGACTGGGCCAATAAATATCTTAAGACTGATTTTTCAAAGGTTTTATGGACTGAGTGACTCTTGATGGGCCAGAGGCTGGATCAGTAAAGGGCAGAGAGCTCCACTTCGACTCCGACTCCAGCAAGGTGGAGGTGGGGTACTGGTATGGGCTGGTATCATCAAAGATGAACTTGTGGGACCTTTTTGGGTTGAGAATGGAGTGAAGCTCAACTCCCAGACCTACTGCCAGTTTCTGGAAGACAACTTCTTCAAGCAGTGGTACAGGAAGAAATTGGTATCGTTCAAGGAAAACATGATTTTCACTCGGGACAATGCTCCATCACATGCATCCAACTACTCCACAGCGTGGCTGGCCAGTAAAGGTCTAAAAGAAGAAAAAATAATGACACGGCCCTCTTGTTTACCTGATCTGAACCCCATAGAGAACCTGTGGTCCCTCCTAAAATGTGAGATCTACATGGTGGGAAAACAGTACACCTCTCGGAACAGTGTCTGGGAGGCTGTGGTGGCTGCTGCATGCAATGTTGATCGTAAACAGATCAAGCAAATGACAGAATCTATGGATGGAGGCTGTTGAGTGTCATCAAAGGTGGCTATGTTGGTCACTAATTTTTGGGGGTTTTGTTTTTGCATGTCAGAAATGTTTATTTCTAAATTTTGTGCAGTTATATTAGTTAACCTGGTGAAAATAAACAAGTGAGATGGGAATATATTTGTTTATTATTAAGTTGCCTAATAATTCTGCAGAGTAAGGCTGCTTTCACATTACATTTTTGTGCCTGTCCGTGGGATCCGACTTTGAAGGAGGATCCCACGGATAGGCACGGATCCACACGGATCCCTGCAATCGGATGGCAAATAGCCATCCGATCCGATTCTATGCAGGATCCGTGTGGATCCTGCGGTCCCCTGTCTTTCCCTGCTGCTGCCTCCTTCATCTTGTTCCCTCTCCTATTCTATTCTCTCTCCCCGCTAATCTATTCTGTCCCCCCCGCTCCTCTATCCTCATCTAATCCCTATTCTGTCCCCTCTTGTCTTCCCTGTGTGTACAAAAAAAAAAACCTCCTCTCGAAGCATACATCACCTGTCACCGGCTCCCACGCTGCAGCACCATCAGGGCTGAAGGACCTGTGATGATGTCACAGAGCCGGGCACATGACCCGTCAGCTGACCAGCTCTCTTACATCATCACAGGCTCTTCTGCCCTGATGGTGCTGCAGCGTGGGAGACGGTGACAGGTAATGTATACTCCGGGAGGAGTTTTTTTTTTTTACACACAGGGAAGAGGACAGGGGACAGGAAAGGGATTAGATGAGGATAGAGAGCAGGGGGACAGAATAGATTAGTGGGGAGACGGCATAGAATAGCGGGGGGACAGAATAGAATAGCAGGGGCACAGAATAGAATATGAGAGGGAACAAGATGAAGGAGGCAGGAGCAGGGAAAGACAGGGAATACGGAGCCAACATCGGATCCGAGGTGAACTCGGATCCGATGTCCATATGCTCCCATGTTGTAGGCACTCGGATCAGCCTCCGATTTGAGTCACGGACACAAAATCGTAGCAGGCTGCGATTTTGTGCCCGTAATTAAATCGGATCGGATGGTGCCAAAATCGGATGCCAATAGTGGCACATCCGATCCCATCCGATTCCCATAGGGGAACATGGGATCCAATTTCGGATCCGATTGTATCCGTTTGAAACGGATACAATCGGATGACCGAAAATCGTTATGTGAAAGCAGCCTAATAGTTACCTGCACAAACAGATATCCTCCTAAGATAGCTAAATCTAAAAAAAAAAACACTCCAACTTCCAAATATATTAAAGGGAACCTGTCACCCAAAATCAGGTCCCTAACCTGTTAATACCTGTCCCTGCAGCCTAACACTACTATCTAAGCTATCCCTGTCTGACCATTTTTAGTAATTTATGAGTAAAATAAAGCAGTTTGGAAACTTACAAAATTCATGACAGTGGGGCGTTCCTCTCTGCGTCTGTGACGGGTAGGCGGGTCCCCTGTGCCGCGCTACCCCCGCCTCTCAGCTCTATTACGCCCTAATGGGCGTCATTCCATCCTTCACTGCGCGGGCACGATTGAATTCTTGCGCCCGCCACCGCTGCGACGCGGTCACGTGACGCCTGGATCGCGTCACTTCTGGGCGTCGCAGGTCTCACAGGCCGACTAAGAGCATGCGCAGATTGCATGCTGAAGTCGGCCTGTGTGAGGCCAGTGACGCCCGGAAGTGACGCGGATCCAGGCATCATGTGACCACGTCGCAGCGGTGACGTGGCAGGCGCGATGATTCAATCGTGCCCGCGCAGTGAAGGATGGAATGACGCCCATTAGGGCGTAATAGAGCTGAGAGGCGGGGGTAGCGCGGCACAGGGGACCCGCCTACCCGTCACAGACGCAGAGAGGAACGCCCCACTGTCATGAATTTTGTAAGTTTCCAAACTGCTTTATTTTACTCATAAATTACTAAAAATGGTCAGACAGGGATAGCTTAGATAGTAGTGTTAGGCTGCAGGGACAGGTATTAACAGGTTAGGGACCTGATTTTGGGTGACAGGTTCCCTTTAAGCTTTGATATTTATGAGTCTTTTGGGTTGATTGAGAACATAGTTGCTGATCAATAATAAAAATAATCCTCTACAATACAACTTGCCTAATAATTCTACACACAGTCTGTGTGTATATATATAATATATAAAAAAGTCAGTGGCCCGCTTACCTTAGCCATCATAGCTGCATATGCTGTATACAAGGGGTCATCCTCGAGCTTGCTGTGAAGAGAGTAAACAATAAACTTAATCAATAACAATAGAATCTAAGATATGCAAACCTTTAGAGAGCACTAGACAAAGAAAATGCATATGAAATGTCCCAACAGTCTCTTCTTTTATCGCCTTGTTTATTTTGACTTGTATTGGAAATATAATAGTAAACTCTATCTGGCTGTAAGACAACTAGCTGAAGCAGAACCCTATCTACAGTAAGAAACAACTATTACTATGCTCCTAAAATACAATGTCCCAAGGACGGACCAGTTCATGAAGATCAGGTCAGTCCTTACATGTCTCACACTGGTAATGCCCCCTTACAATTAAAACAAGCCTTGGAGACAGACTCTTGTCCGGTCCATAGATCTTATCAACTTCTTTACAATATTGTGGCTTTTTCTGTAATAAAACATCAGATCACAGATATTAGAATATTATTTTATTCAGCTTTCTGTGACCTACAGTATGCCCATATGGAGGCTTAGGAGGGCTGATCCTACTGACAGGTTCCCTTTAATCTGATGAGAAATCCTAGCTAACACACCTTTCCTACATCAGCTTTCTACTGGAACTTATATCACCAAGTGAAAATAAAAAAAGGTCTCTTTTAGAAAATGTATATCCAGGTAAGTAGTAAAACTATTATAGCGCTGGAGCCTGCATTATATTGATTATTCTTTATCACTTTCATTAGCAATTTTGCCCTCAATAAAAGAACCTGCCATAGACTCACATTATATTCTATAGCGCTGAAGACAATAAAGTAGGAGATGGCACCAAATAAAGCCTGGAAAAAAAAATCACTAATGCAAGCAATATAGAGAAGCGATTACCCTATTACTGCACTCTACTAGTTTTTCTGCATAACGGGAAGAACATCAGGTATTTTCTGTAGCTGTTTCTTTCTTATAGGATTTTCCTCTTTCAAGGTTACAACTTGGAAAATCTATAACAGTAGTTGTTCTAGAGACACAAACATCTAGGGGCCAAGTAGAATGTCAATATTTTTTTTATATTTTGTAGGAAATAAAAAAAATATATTTTATGTTATAAGATCCCCATATAGTCAGAGACAACCTCTTCCACACATATATGTATGGTACCTCCTCTCTGTAAGGGCATTGCGACTGAAGTGTAAAATAATCTGGTGAAGAGGATCAGGCTTTTTCTCGGTCTCTTCTTCCTCCTCTTCTTCATTCTTCTTAGGATTCTGAGACACATTAAGAATATTTCAGAAGTTTATTATCATGGATGAATTCTGCAATGCAAAACCATCACGTACGAATGCTCCCTAGCCTTCCCTATATTGAAATCAAGGTCAATGTTGGCATCTTTTACTTTTACCTTCTCCTAATGGTAATTTTCAGACAGGTAATCTGCATAGTGCTAATAGGCACAACCTTGACGTTATTAGCAACAGTCTACGGCTGATTGGTTAATTCGCAGGAGTAAAGAATAAGATTTGTGAGCAAAATCTAAAAAAAAAGAGGTCAGCTAGTGGGGAAAACAATGTATGTAGCTTAATCTGCAGCAAATTGGTAATGTTTTCATATATTCATCATGCAGATCATGAAACTAAGGTTGGCTGAGCGAATTCATGTGAGAGCATTATGAAGCATGGTGCAGAGAAATACAAAGGGACTCACAATAACCGGACATTTACTTTCATTTATTAAGTGACTGGTTACTGTATTCAATGTCGCTTCCATTCTGTGGACCAATTTCCATCAATGATCAGACATGATAATAACAGAATTTCCTGATGGATGGTAACATGCTTCTACCATAATGACAGCAGGCTTCAGGCCATCATGTACCTCTCTTACCTCGCTTTCAGTTATCAAGTCTACTACACTGGATAGAAGTTTACATACCGTAAATTTTTTAATTTATAAAAGCTAATGAAAAGCGGACTGTGCTCAACAACTAGACATTTTGTGAGGCCAGTTTGTTCCATGTAACAAAGAAGCTGAGATATCTGGGGCTGTTTGATTTGGTTCTTTACATGCGAGTATAAAAACATACCTGTAAAACTGGTACTGGTGTCATCAATGTTTTCCATCAGTGTGTCATCTGCATGTCATTCACGTGTCACCAGTGTGTCATCTGCGTGCCACTTGTGTATCAACCGTGTGTCATCCTTGTGCCATCAATATCATCCATGTGTCATCTGCGTGTACCTGTGTCATCTGCGTGCACTTGTGTATCAACCGTGTGTATCGTGTGCCATCAATGTCATCCATGTGTCATCCATATGTCATCCATGTGTTACCTGTGTGTCATCTGCGTGCCACTTGTATATCAAACGTGTGTCATCCGTGTGCCATCAATGTCATCCATGTGTC
Source organism: Allobates femoralis (assembly GCA_033576535.1). NCBI lineage: Eukaryota > Metazoa > Chordata > Amphibia > Anura > Aromobatidae > Allobates > Allobates femoralis. The sequence goes on from JARQOC010000012.1 coordinate 55,056,801, forward strand.
ATCCATGTGTTGCCTGTGTGTCATCTGCATGCACCAGTATGTCATCTGCGTCATCAGTGTGTAAATGTGTCAGTGTGTTGTCAGTGTGCCATCCGTGTCATCAGAGTGTCACCAGTGTGCTATCAGTTTGTTACCAGTGTGCCATCTGCTTTTTTCTGGTATGGCTTAAGAAAAATACATTACAAAGCTTCTCCTAAAGCACACGGATGGTGCATTGATGCCATCCATGTGTTGTACATGTTCTTCAGGGACCCATGGACCTAAATTGGCCCTTATCAACCATGCTGCCAGTACCACGGATATTTGAGCAGCCCCATAGGTTATAATAGGTATATGTGGTAACCGTGAAAAAAAACCAGATGTCACATGTACCAGAAACATCGACATGTGAAGGAGGCCTACCATGAAGAGACTGTGAGCACTGAATTTTTTTTCCAGATTAGGTCTGATGCACTTAGCATTATGGATCCATGTTGCTTACATCTGTATTACATCTACAATTTACTGGACCATACTGTTACTTTGTGTGCCTCTAATTTCATACATGGACAAATAAAGCTTTCTTTTGCCATGGATTTATGCAAATTGCAGCATGTTCTCTAATCCTCCTCCTCTCCATCTGATTATTCAACACAACAACGCTAAACTGAACCTTGTGATCAGAACTCGGTGGAGAGGAGCTCAGGAGACAGAAAATAAAAGATATATTCTCTTCTGTCAGAAAGAGCTCACTGATGGATCCTTAATTCATCCTGCAGACAGCAATAGACAAAATTTATAAAGAGGGCAAGAGGTGAAAAAATGTTTAAGGCTGCTTTCACATCAGCAGTTTTTTTCACGGCCGCACCTGCCGCAAGTGCCGAAACCGCACCTGCCGCACACTTACCGCAAGCCCCATAGACATTGCATGGGGCTTGCCGCAAGTGTGCCGCAAGTGCAGCGGTTATGCGGTAATCACGGCAGATGCGTTTTTTTCACCGCATCTGCCGCGATTTAAAAAAAACCGCTGATGTGAAAGTACCCTAATAACACCTAATTGCAAAAATATAAATACAATTTTTTTAACCCCCCAAAAGTTAAAAACATATTGCACACGAAGTTGTCTATATCCTTTAAATGATATCTTTATGGTAAACAGGAATAAAAGTTCTAATTAATAAAGTTTAAAATTGTGTAACTACGGTAATTAAAGTTCTGCTGTTTACTGTAGTTTTGTGTATTTTCTGGCTCTATTAAAGTATTACGGTACTTCTTGTCTTTCTAAAAGGTTACTTTGCTATGTTCTATGTTTATTTATAAGTATTGACACTGATTCGGAACTTTCTGTCTCCTGTCCGTATGAATTACAATCTTTACAAGTTTTACAAAATACTGAAGGGAACATGCAACACCAGAACCCCCTTTCCCCAGCTATATCTCCTCCAAATAGTGCAAAAGGGGCTTTGATTCTAACATTGCCAGGGACAACTGCTTAGATCCAGACAACCACAGCAGTGGTCACGTGGGAACAAGAAAAAAAAATTGTGAAAGGGCAGAAAATGTACTAAAATAAAAAAGTAACTCACCTGAACTATCCCTGCCTGTCTCTCTTTACTTTGTGGTTGAGTTAAAGGGAGTCTGTTAGCAGGTTTTTTCTATGTAAGCTGAGGACAGCATGCTGTAGGGGTTAAAAAACAAAAAGCAAATATGCCTCTCTTATCAGTGTGTGTGCTATTGTCTACGTAAAGTATAGGCTTTATCACCAGGTGATTACCATTACAGGACTACATTATCAAGTGCATAGCAGTCTGACACGCCCCCTGTTGTGATTGACTCTGAGAGGCTGCTGAGAGCCTGCTGTGGGTGGGGGCAGCTCTCCCAGCACTGCTACATGGCTAAAACAAAATGCTTTGCTTGTGATAGAACAGCTTCAGTCAGTAATCTAACTTAAATATCGTTGGATTCAGGGTCTCTTTGCCTACAACATGTTACTCTAAGATGAGGTAGCTAAAACCAGCTATTGGATTCCCTTTGAAATGTTGTGCATGCCCTCGACCACTGCAGCCGATCACTGGCTGCAGCAGTCTCGTGCTGACATTCTGGTTTCATCAGGGTAGCGAGTGACCGCCGCAATCACTAGGATATAAGACAGGAACAACCAGAGTGCCAAAGGATACAGCAGGTGGAGTATGGGTACATAAAATATGACATTTTAACTAATAGTAGAATGCCCCTTTAAGCAAAAGTATTGGACAGTATAGATGACGGATCATGTTTCTTCCCTTTTCTATTTTTATGTTGCTAAATTATTTGCTATTTCATTGTGAGATATTCTCATTCAAGAGAGATACATGATGGAAAAATTGGAAATGCTGCTTGTCTGGCAGAAGGATGTCTGAACGCCATCTCAAGTCGCTCTCCTTGTCCTGATTCTTGCATTATGTGGCTCTCCTGCTGTAGACTGAAAGCTTTTTACAAATGTCAAATAAAACAGACTCATTTATAGAGCAACTGAAACCAACTTACTGAATGTTTTCATTTTGTAAAAACACCATTAGGACGGGTATGTTTGTGGACATGCAGGGCATGCAGGGTACTGAAGAGGGCAAATGTATGGAGTAGATAGGGATGGGTGATGGAGAGGGCATTGCAGAGAGTTTGAGGAGGTGAACAGCAATGTACTTGGTATTAAGAAGGACCACTGGCTCTAGCCCTGAGTGTCAATATAACCGGCTCAGGGCTATACGAGCCTGGGGTAAGGTCAATTGGTCAAGATACAGAGAGGGGACCAGTCACACTGGCTGCACTGAAACAGAACAAAACAGAACTGTGAAAATGAAAAGGAGAAAAAAAAGAATTACCGGTCAGAGATTGCATCAAGGGTCAAAATAAAATAGAAAATGGCATCAGTTGTATTAAGTCTTTAAGCAAGTTTAATACAGAACAATAGTTTGCATCTTACACAACTTTTAAAGGAAAACTACAAAAATGTCCTACATACAGCTTACAATGGTGTCCTAGGTAAGGGCTGTCCTTCTGTCCACCCACAGCCAAATTACCAATAAAAACTTACAAAGAGTATGTGGATTTTAAGCTGGAGTCCTATTTGCAAAAGACATGGAAGAGACACGCATGATCTCGCATTGCATCACCCGTCACAGAAGCGTGCAGCCGAATGTATTTGTATGCAGCTGACATGCTCCTGTCTGCAGAGAGGGCAGCCGTCTTGGGTGATCCAATGTGAGACCCACACAAGTGTCTCGCATGTCTCTCACAACTGGAATTTTGGTTTGATTCTTATTTCTGTAACTGATTGGTTACCAGCATCTTTGCGTTATATGTTCAAGTATATACAGCAGGTGGAACCCAAACAAAGCCGCCCAATGAATAAACGTGAGACTTTGTTTAACCGCTTTAAGATTTCTGAACCCTGAGGTTAAAGAGAACCTATTAAAAAAAATACTATTAACCTTCAGTAATATGTAGCTTAATAGCATTCTGAACCCATGCGAGCCCCACGGTTGTCAGTCACTGCCAGAAGCCATACAAAGAGCCATGACTGAAACTGATCCGGCTGCATGCCTATGACTGAAAGTCCGAGACTGACAGGAGGAATAAAGATCATTTCCTTCAGGCAGTGGGGCTCACATGGCTTTAGAACACTATTAACCTAAAGATTAACCCAATATCTGCAAGTTTATAGCTTTTTTTTCTCCGACACTGGAATGACGTAAGACAGAACATGTGCACAGCAATGTCCTTTTAACATTGCTCAGCTGTGCACTGTTTATTTTTTGTGGCATTTTATCAGGCAGAATCCACCTGAAAAACATTGCGTGTGCATATACCCTAAAAAGAAAGAAAAAAAAAAATCTCCTTAATGCTACTAGCAATATTGTACAAGAGAAAGAATGTGAGAACTCAATACAGCTCAATACAGGTCAGATATTACAAGCAAAGTGAGGGAAAGACTGGAAATCATTTATCATTTTGGAGTCGATGATCAAAACTGAAACAGAATGTGTCATAAATGTGACAGAATAGTTATCAATATGACATAATTTAGGTTATAAAAATACAGCATGCCCTGAAAGCGATTACGTTTTCAATTGCACATTTTAAAAAACCTCATTCACTACAGTTTAACATCAGTTAAAGCCGCTGAGCATGATTACAACCCTGGAGGCTGTAGTGTGCCGAAGAATCCACTTATCTGAGATACCGCTGTTTAGAGATGACCTTCACAGGCTACAGACATTTTTGTCCTCCTCTTTAAGACAAGAGGAATAATTAGAAAACATCACAAAAAATGATGCAGCTTCAAGATCCCATAAAAAAATATTATTAGGGGAAAAAACTGCAGAAAAATAGATTGTAAGTTGCATTGGCCAAACAATGTGGGCGTCTACACATTTTACTTCAGTAGCAATCAGCTCCATCAACACAAGTTACAGATTAACATTTAATCAAGAGTGTTCCTCCACACCAATATCCAATCATTTTTAGTTGTGCATGCATATATTTTGAGTTTCATTCAATATCTTGTCATACCATGCCTGATGAAGAGACCTGAGTCGTCTCGAAAGCTCGCCTTATAACATCATTTATTTTATTTTTGTTAGCCATTAAAAGGTATCACAACTACAAGATTTGTATCTTGTTTCTCACACTGAGAGCAATCAACATTTTCTCAACTGGCTAACACGGTACCAAACCTTTTTCCACATCCAATATTAACTGTGATATGCTAAAAAGACAAAAAGCACAAATAGGGTGTTATTAGAGATGAGCGAACCTTTGGAAGTTCGGGTTCGGCCGCTGCAGCCAAACCTTTTTGGTACACTGTTTGTGACTCTGATCTTGAACTGAACCTCAATGGAACTCACTGATTGCAGTTCAGCTCTCCGCACACATACAACCAGCCATAAGTAAAACACTTCCAGGGGTGAGAGGGAGTTTTTTTAATTAAATAATTTTTGGACAAACTCTACACTTAAATAACGTGCTTTCAAGCCCAGTGTGATCCGATAAAACACCGCACACGGCTCACTCTGGGTCAAGCACCATTGTACACGTCCACAGCAATGCTCGCTCCAGGGCTTGCAAATGTAGAGCTCCCAAACTCCAGACCGTTGCACAACAACGGGAAGTTCGGTGATCTGGACTGAACCTTGAAAGGTTCACTCATCTCCGGTCTTAAGGGCGCGCGTGCTACATTGCGCACAGGTTTTGTGACATTGCAGCAACCTCACGAGCAACGTTGCTGCGTGTGACATGGTGCAACAACCAGCGATCAGCTCGCTGATCGTTGCGGAATGGCCGGGACCATTTTTCAATCGTTGGTCTGCCACTGTCACTCGTGCATCAGCATGTGTAACAGGGGCAACGACCAGCGACAGTGTGCGCCCGACACCCTGACCAATCCCAGAGACCGTCGGGTGTCGGTGCATCACTGGGTGATCGCTGGTGAGATCTGCCTGTCTGGCATCTCACCAGCTGTCCCGATCGTTGGTCGGGTCGCTGGAACATCACTACGTGTAACCCGGCCTTTACCCTAATAAAAAATGTTAAATTCAAGCACTGCCAGACTCACTTCTGATGGTTGAGAGAGTCACAACCACTATATGAACATGTAAATGGCTGTAGTAGACCCATGTGGATGTTGGCATACAAAGGCAGAAAAAGGGAGTTAAATCCGCTCCACCGTTGAAGGAAGAAAGATCAAGCTGGCAACTTTCAGTGATTTACAGGGGTTGTCTGGTCTAAAATGGACGTATCAGTCCTCCCTGCACTCGCACTGTGCAATGCAAGGATTCGCCAGTTTCTAAGCTGGAAATGGACCACAATTATGGGTATGCATGTTCCCATAAAGAACCCCTCCGACTAGTGGGCGCGGCCTCACTCATTACAAGTGTATGAAGCCTGTGTCCGACTAGTGCACACGGCTGTCTGGTGCACGCAGCCTTTCTCCATACAGTTGTATTGAGCGAGGCTGCGTCCAAGAGTCTTGTTGTTGCCGGGAACATGAATAGTGCAGAATTATGTTTTTAGATCGGACAACCCTTTAATACGGTAGTCAATGCGTTTCAGAGCTAAAAGCTCCTTTTTCAGGACAAATCGTCTTGATGAAGGAAACTTTTAGCTTTGAAACGGATTGACTATTAAATCACTGAAAATCTCCTGCTTGGTCTTTGATCCTTCAATGGCGGCACGGATTTAACCCCCTTCTTCTGTCTTTGCATGCCGACATCCACAGCGATATAGAAAGACAAAGGTTCTCTCAAGGCAATAAGTTGTAAGGTACAGTTGACAGAAGAAGGATAGAGAAAATAACACCCGTGACACATGGACTGATCAAATGGCTTACTTACACACACCTGATATAACTATGTTTGTAATCTCGAAACAGAATCAGAAAAACTGGGCACTGCCCGTGTAAAACAACTGGTGGAATTCAAGGCAGTCCTTACTGACTGAGGGTATTCAACAAATGGAGGTGCTCACTTGGCGTAAGTACGAAGTATAACTAAGAAGAAAAAAAGACAGTGGCACTCACCAAACTGATCTTCTCAATTTATTGCGGTTTCCAAGAAAACATTCCGGAGAAGCAAGCGGTGGGGGAGGGAGGTGCGGGAGAGAGGACGACGGCAACCGTTTCGCGGCTTAGCGGCCGCTTCTACGGGTCCTGACATGATGTCAGGAACCGTAAAAGTGACCGCTGAGCCACGAAACGGTTGCCGGCGTCCTCGCTCCCGCACCTCCCTCCCCCACCGCTTGCTTCTCCGGAATGTTTTCTTGGAAACCGCAATAAATTGAGAAGATCAGTTTGGTGAGTGCCACTGTCTTTTTTCTTCTTAGTTATAACAATGTTTGTGCCTGAGGCAAGAGACAGCACACAACAGGGCTTTGTTAGGGATGGCTACCTAGATAAAAAGTATTAACCACTGTTCATAAAGTTTAAAAAAATTAAATGTATTATACCCCTCCCATTCAGTGCCATTTGAGTTAAATGGACATACAACACAAAATAATATTGTGTCACTGTGTTAGCCAGAAAAATCGATGTAAATACTTATGTTTCAAAGAAAAGGGTAGGACAAAAGTATTCAAGGAGTGATACTTTTATTGGCTAACCAGAGAAATTATATTTGTAAGCTTTCAGGGCTCAATGGCCCCTTCATCAGACAATACTACAAATGAATTACTGTGCCATACTGTTTCCAGGTCTAGAAAAGTGTATTCGAGGAGTTGATGCGGGCATATTCCATATGATGTGGTCCTGCCCTAGATTATCCACATACTGGGCAGCGGTAATTAACCGAATAAATAGAGTGTATGGGTGTGAGGTGCCTGGAGAACCGGTGGTTTGCTTACTGGGATATGTGGAGGAAGTGAATATTGAAAATACATTTAAAATAATGATTGCAAAATTGCTCTTTGTAGCAAGGAAATTAATTGCAAAATTCTGGATACGAGATGTCCCCCCAAGCAGAGAGGAATTTATAAAACAGGTGGATAGTCTAATGCATATGGAAAAGGGTATCTATGGGAAAAGAGAAAAAATAGCGGTATTTGAGAAAATGTGGTTACCCTGGATAAATTCTAGATAAGAGGAGGCAATGTGTCATTAAACTGTGCCGGGTACAAATTGAATTGATTATGCGATATAATTGATGTGCCTTATTGATGATTAACTTGCTAAATGTCATTATGAGCTGCTGTGTAATGTGCTAGCTGTCGGGTGGGAGGGAGGGAAGGGAGGGTGGGGTTTGGGACTGTAGTTCAAGTGAAAATGAGACATGTTGTCTCAATGCATTTGTGTAATCCTGACTGGTTTAATTAATAAAAATTTATATGATTAAAAAAAAGAAAAGTGTATTCCTTCAGGCGTGTTCATTTTTTATTGCATGTCTATGCAGATTCATCCTTGTTTGTAATTTTTGCTTTATTTCTCCGATGTACGTCCTAGCATTGCATCTTGTACATTGTATCATGTACACCACATTGGCAGATGTACATGAAAAAAAAGTCCATGATCTTATAGTCGTGATTTGTGTTGGGTATGGGGACTGTATCTGCCTGAATATATGTGGGTACAGGTCTTGCATTTGTTACTGTTACAGGGGAATGTTCTAGTCTGTGTGGTGTAAATGATACAATATACAAGATGCAATGCTAGGACGTACATCAGAGAAACAAAGCAAAAATTACAAACAAAAATTAATCTGCATACACATACAATAAAAATGAGCTGGACATGCATGTAGGAATACACTTTTCTAGATCTGGACACAGTATGGCAGCAGGGGCGTAACTACCACAGGTGCAGGGGTTGAGATCGCACCCGGGCCCTGCAGCCTAGGGGGGCCCCAAAAGTCCCTTTGGCCTATAGTAAAAGACTATTGCTGTTAAAGATTTGCAATAATTGGGGGCCCCGTTGGAGCTTTCGCATCGGGGCCCCTGGGCCTGAAGTTACGCCACTGTATGGCAGACCTAAATGTCCTAATACTGAAAGGTCACTTTAAAGGCCCCGTTACACAGTATGAGATCGTGAACGATATTGCTGAAACATTAAGGGTTTGGAGTTGTTCAAACGGCATTGTTAGTACGTCGTTGCGTGTGACACAGCGATATGACTACGATAAATCATTGGATCGCTGATCGCAGATTTGAGTACATGTTCTTAAATCAGACGATCTTCCTGCTGCATCGTTGTGTGTGACACCGCGATAATGATGTCGTTAACCACTTCTCCTATTCACAGCAGTGAACAAGTATCATTCGCTGGGTTGTGCAAACGATAGCTGCTCGCCACATCGTTGGTGCATCGTTCACGATATCTAGACGTGTGACATCTCACCAACGATCTCTAAAAGATATCTTAACGACCGCGCTCCCGTGAGATCGTTGGTGAAATCTTAATGACATTGAAGCGTGTAACGGTACCTTAAGAATGATAGAGAAAGAAAAATCTGTGAATTCAAGTTAATAAGGATGTTTCAATCTTTAACAAAAGGATTCAATTGACAACTGGATTCATGAGTCATTACTTGGACACTGCTCACACCTCTGCAACATCTTCAGATCTCTAATAGAACACTTCCCCCCCCCCCATCTGCATGTATAACAAAAACCTTAATTTAATTTCCTTAGCCCATCTGTACTTAGCGTCACCTCATGTCCTACTGTAATACCTATTTAAGGGTATGTGCCCACAGGAAGGTTTAGTGGCGTTCAAACCGTCAGTAAACCGCTGGAAATTATCAGTTCTGAGCTCTGAAGTCTCCAGCTGTTTTCCGGCGGTTTTCCGGCGGTTTTTTTTCAGCGTGTGCAGCGTTTTTCAGTCGGTTTTTCCAGCGGTTTTTCTGGCGGTTTTCTATGGAGGATTTTGTTCATGGAACCGATCAAAAAACGCTGAGAAGAATTGACATGCTGTATGCTGCTAACCCGCTGGGAAACCGCTCAACCGCGGGCAGATCCGCTCACATAAACCGACTATGTGTGCACAGCGGTTTCTAAATTACATAGGGTTACTTGTAAATCCTAACGCTACTTAGGATTTACATAAATTTAAATAAAACCTATGCTAAACCGCCGGCGGTTTTCGCTGCTAAACCGACGTTAAACCTTCCTGTGGGCACATACCCTTAATGTCTCAGTAATTCATTTGTAATTTTATCTGATGAAGGGGCCATTAAGCCCTGAAAGCTTAAAACATTTAATTTCTCTGGTTAGCCAATAAAAGTATCACTCATTGAATACTTTTTTCCTACCCTTTTTTTTTTTAACATATGTATTTACATCGAGTAAGATGGATAAAATTGTGCCAAATGACATAGAAAATGTGATCCAGTCCATCAAAAGCATGGGTCATGCATCGATTTTGAGAATTTGTGCCATCACTTGTGCAGCATGTTATATCTATGAGAAGTACCAGAACGGGGCTTCAAGTGCCCACCAGTAAACTTGACTCTGGGGGCCCACTGTTCAGCTCCATGAAAATATTACATTAATATCACGCTCAGGATGACTTCCACCTCTGACACCTCACACACCACCTTTACTATGATAATTCAGAGTGTGCAGTATATGGCTGCTACCACAAATGAGCAACATCCCAGACATTCTATGACTGTTCTGATCTTTCAGGCAAGATTCATATCATATTGTATAACATATAATTTACCATAGTTGGACGGTGTAGGGAACGGTGTGCATTTGTAATTAAGACTCCTCCCATGGGTGGACCAAGGAAAGAAGAAAATAATGCGCCCCCTCCCCATTACCAATGATGGACTGTTTATAATTCATGGATTATTCCCTGATGTGACAAGGAGAAGACCCAAGCTAACTGTACTTTTGCTCATTAAGAATTAAGTCCCAGGGAACAGAAAAGGACTTTACAGAACTGGTAGTATAGAGCTTTATTGTTTTTTTTTCACCTTTTTTTTCATAACCGGTTTTACATTTTTTATATATTTCTATTATTTTTCTATTTTTAAAACATGTTAAACACTATCTTTTGTGTATTAACAGACACGACTGCATTAGGATACACTACTGCAGTCACTGTATTTGACTGTAGACTTGTGAATCCTCACAGATTTTTGCGGTGATAGTATATGATTTGTATAGTTCTGGCCACATTCTGACTAGACTATCAGGCCTCGCTCTATATACTTGTATTATAATAGAATAGGTATATATTTCTGTTCATGTTTATATATACAGTGAAGAAAATAAGTTATTGATCCCGTGCCGATTTTGTAAGTTTGCTCACTGACAAAGACATGAACAGTCTTTAATTTTAAGGTTAGGTTAATTGTAACAGTAATGGCCACTTTACACGCGGCTACATTTCTAGCTTATCCACAGGTAATTTACTGGCTGCAGTGATATCATGGAGACATGGTTCTATCTTGTTGCTGTGTACAAATGGAATAATGTCTCCATGATTTCACTGCAGCCAGTAAGTTACCTGTGGATAAGCTAGAAATGTAGCCGCATGTAAAGTGGCCATTAGAGATAGAATATCAAACATAAAATCCAGAAAATCACATTGTATGAATTATATATTTGTATTTGCATTTTGAAGAGAGAATTTAGGCTGACTTCACACCACGGTAATGTCCGGTCCGGGGCTGTCCGGTGTAAACCAGACAGCCCTGGACCGGATCAGCACACAGAACCGGAGGGCCAAATGTGCACTCCGGTCCTGTGTGCAGAAGGATGGCTGAAATTGCAGCCGTAGCTGCTGATTTTTCAAGACCGCGGCTAGCATGGAGCAGCCGCCGGTATCCAGTTCCCGGATCCCCCCAGACTGGGTCAATCCGGCCCCATAGGCTCCCATACTAGGAAGCGCCGGATTGTCCCGGATCGGGGGGAATCCGGGAGGATCCGGTTTGGGGAGATTTTTCTTCCCGGACACAAAATCAGAGCATGCTCCGATTTTGTGTCCAGGAGAAAAATCTGATTCTTCACAGATTCTCCTGGACATCAAAAAAACGGATGGCAGAAAGCTGCCATCCGGCGTATTCCGTCCCCATAGGGTTACTATGGGGCCGGAATCGGATCCGTGGGTGTCCAGTTCACACCGGACACCCTCGGATCCAAAAAAACGTGGTGTGAAGCCAGCCTAAGAATTTGATCCCCTACCAACCATTAAGAGTTCTGGCTCCTACAGACCAGTTAGACACTCCTAATCAACTCACTACCTGCATTAAAGACAGCTGTCTTAAATTATCATCTGTATAAAAGACTCCTGTCCACACAGTCAGATTCGAACCTCTACAACATGGGCAAGTCGAAAGAGCTTTGTAAGGATGTCAGGGAAAAGATCCTGGACCTGCACTATGCTGAAATGGACTACAAAACCATAAGTGAGACGCTGGGTGAGAAGGAGACAACTGTTGGTGCAATAGTAAGAAAATGGAAGAAATACAAAATGAGTGCCAATTGACATTGATCTGGGGCTCCATGCAAAATCTCACCTCGTGGGGTATCCAGGATCATGAGGATGGTGAGAGATAAGTTTAAAACTACACGGGGGGAACTTGTTAATGATTTCAAGGCAGCTGGGACCAGAAAAGGTGCTGTGGTCAGATGAGACAAAAATTGAGCTCTTCGGCATTAACTCAACTCGCCGGGCGTGGAGGAAGAGAAATGCTGCCTATGACCCAAAGAACACCATCTCTACATTCAAGGATGGCGGTGGAAAGATTGGGTTTTGGGGGTGTTACTCTGCTAAGGGCACAGGACATCACCGCATCAATGGGACAATGGATGGAGCCATTTAACGTAAAATACTGAGTGACAACCTCTTTCCCTCTGCCAGGACATTAAACATGGGTTGCGGCTGGGTCTTCCAGCCCCACAATGACCCAAAGCATACAGACAAGGCAACAAAGGAGTGGCTCAAAAAAAGCACATTAGGTCATGGAGTGGCCAGCCAGTCTCCAGACCTAATCCCATAGAAAATGTATGAAGGGAGCTGAAGCTCCGAGTTGCCAATTGACAGCCTAAAAATCTTATTGATTTAGAGATGACCTGCAAAGAGGAGTGAACCAAAATTCCTCCTGACGTGTGCGCAAAACCTCATCATCAACTACAAGAAACGTCTGACTGCTGTGCTTGCCAACAAGAGTTTTGCCACAAAGTTTTAAGTCTTGTTTATCAAAATTATTTTTCCCTTCAAAATGCAAATACATTTATATAATTTAGACAATGCAATTTTCTTGATATTATTTTTGATCCTCTATCTCTCACTGTTAAAATTAACCTACCCTTAAAATTAAAGACTGTTCTTCTTTGTCAGTGGGAAAATGTACAAAATCAGCAAGGGATGAAATACTTATTTCCTTAACTGTATATATAAACATGAAAAGCAATATATACCTACTCTCTTTAATATTTAGTTTTTTACCATGAATACATTACAGCCCAATTTCATTATTCTGAAATGTAGTAAAAATTTGTAATTACTAATATGGTACATAGGTTGTATAGCAGCGGTAATTTCTGCACTCCCACAGCAGAGCAACATATCTATACAAAAAGAAGAATAAGGGTCACCCATATAACTGTGTTTGTTCATGCATGTTGTTCACCTACCTGACTTCACCATTTAGTCATTTTTTATGCATGAAGGCATTAATGTAATATATTACCGAGCGTCTAATTACATTATTCCAAACAAAAATTTGATAGTCCTGTCCTATAATTCAAATTAGGGTAATAATTCACAAAGCAGCACGATCATTAACTCAGGCCTGATGCAAGAATGTTGTGTGATAAATCACATGTGTAGCCACTGCCAGTATTATTATATCAGTAAGGACGGAAACATTAGGATCACTGCAGCAAGGAAATGAGCAATTTACATTCATCTCCTTGAATATATTTTGGCTTCATTCAAAATCGGTGAATGTGCAGGGGTTATAGCGATATGCATGATGGTGTATGGTACACAAGGGGTGTACTGCCGTATAAAAGGAGGTACTCTATAATAATCAGCATCCTCAGGGGTGTAGAGTATACAAGGGAGGCCAATGGCAATAACCCTAGCACAGAGTTTAAAGGGAACGTGACATGTTGAAAGTGTTATCTGATCTTCAGGCAGGATATTATAGAGCAGGAGGAGCCGAGTATGGAAATATATCTGTAAAATTGCATTTTATACTTTGACATCTATGGTGTTTGTATGTCAGTGGGCGGTCCTAATCAGTGACTGGCAGTCTTCCCTCTACGACTGTGCTTGCAGAGATAACCATGAATAGGACCACGCACTGGACTCATATACATACACATTCTTTCCAACAAACCTTGATATCATTCCGCTAAACTTCTCCTTCTGTACACCATCCTATCCATAGATTAAACAGACAAGTCTCCATTAAAATATTCAGTATTGGCCATTTAAGGCAGTGAAAGGGCTGACGATTCACCACTTTTGCCCCAAGCAATGTTTTCATGTATGGCTTTCACATCCTTCTCTGCAACTGTACTGCTCTCACTGATTAGGCAGAGTTATGATCATCACTGGAGGAGTAGGGGCGCACATATCATTGGTGCAACCTGTGCAGTCATACAAGGGCCCAAGAAGTAAGTAAGCCATTACTACCTCCAAAGCAGGTGAAATTGTGCATTTTGAGGCGTAATGGAGTTGAACAGAGTCTATATGCAATTTCTGCACAGGGGCCCCTTTCTGCTTGTGTCCCCTAGTGAACCAGGTTGTCTGTTCAGACACAACTTCACCCTCAGCAGTGCTTAGTGTTGAAGCAGCTTAACAGGGGATGTGCCCAATAACACAAATAGTAATATTAGTCAATGACTGACAATAGATAGAAGTTGACTATAATATAAGGTAAAAAAATGTTTGTACTGTGTTAACCAGGAGATAGAAATAAAAGAAGAGGGGAGCGCAAATAGCGCTTTAAAAGTTTCACAAATGAACACACCTTACTTAGGGTGTGACTCACCTTCTCTGGTTGTATGAGCTACAACCAGCTGAAGTCGCTCTGATAAGATGGCTGCTGCAGAACCCCGTGGAGTGGAGTACAAGAAACTCTAAAGGTACCGTCACACGCGGCAATATTGCTTGCAATTTCACTGGCAATTTGCTGGTTGCAGTGAAATCATGGACACATTGTTCTATTTTGTTGCTGTGTACAAATGGAACAATATGTCCATGATTTCACGGCAACCAGCAAATTACCAGTGAAATTGCTAGCATTATTGCCGCGTGTGATGGAACTTTAGGTAAAAGCAGGGTTTTTCTCCACGCTGCCAAGGAAGACAATCCGGGAGGCTTGCCAAATCTGTTTATTCGTGCCGACGCGTTTCCTAGCAAAGCTACTTCATCAGGGCCATTGTGTTACAGATACATGACTGACACTTTTTATATAACCATAACATTGTGACATCACCGGACAAAGTATCATGAGGAGCGGGGTTTCCACGTCACACCTCCACTGACAATGCACATGCCCGATACAATATACAATTGCTGATATATCTAAACCACGTTTTATTACCTTAATATACATAAAACCATTTATCTTTAAAAAACATTTCGAAAATGTAAAAAATTTGTTTATAAAACATTATTTAAAATTATATCTAAAATGATATATCCCTACCTGATATCGAACACCCATTGCCAGATCGGATAAATCTGTAGCACCTCAGCGTTACCCCTAGGCTAC
This sequence comes from Allobates femoralis, assembly GCA_033576535.1. NCBI lineage: Eukaryota > Metazoa > Chordata > Amphibia > Anura > Aromobatidae > Allobates > Allobates femoralis. The sequence continues at coordinate 55,071,983 of JARQOC010000012.1, forward strand.
ATTGGTTTCCTACTATCTATCTCTTCCATTTGGAAGTGAACCGTTGTTCTTATTCCAATAGCCTTTTACTTGGGGACAATTTTTTATTATATGTTGTTTTTATTTGTATTCAATATTTAAAATCAAGCCCAAATTGATCTTGAATATAAAAAGGAACATTTTAAAAAAAAATTCTTTCCATGAGATTTGAACCACCTGAAATTAAACACACTTAAGGGAATCGGTTGTCACTACCTCTGTTCCACAGAGGAAAAGTGAAAGAAACAGCAGATGTTATGAGATCAGCAGCTACCACAGGACCAGGATCTCGAAGGACACCGACACTGTGAAGGCGGTAGGTGCCACATCCCAGTCCGGAATGGCACTTATGGGGCAGCCAATCAGTGTCAGACCCGAGTGTTACAACCCGTGATCCAGCCTCAGCACCGCAGGATCACCTCTCACCACTGAGGGGACCACACCAGGTGAAGGTGACCACATCAAAATACATCAGTTATTTCATTTAGACCTCTGGGACTCAGGGTGTCTAATTTATAGATCCAGTAGGTCCCTCTCTTATTTAGACACTGCACTATATTGAGAATTTCTGATGTAATATGGTCAAAAGGCGTGAAATGGATGGAGAAATTACCTCCATATACCTCTGTACAATGCCTCGAAAGGCCCTGTTTTAAAAAAACCTTTTGAGCTGTTATGTCTGTGGGAACTGATCCTTTTGTGCAAGGGTTGTACAGTTCGGCCCACGTATTGTTTCCTACAAATACAATCAATCAAGAAGACTACGTGGCTGGATTGACATGTTAATCTAAACTTGTCAAATTTGATAGTTTTATTGTTATTAGACACGAAGGTATCGACTTTATTAGCAATGGACAAACAAGACATGCATTTTTTCATATGACGTTTGAAAGAGCCTTATTTTAAGAAAGGGTAAAAATTTACCACCGCTATTTTTTCTTTAAACCTGCTCAGTAATCCATTAATTATGACTCTTTGTTATCATGCTTTACCTTAAGTTAAATCTAAGATGAGCAAATGGACAGTATGTTCACACCTGCCTGCCAATTATTTTTTATGCCTCTTGTGGCTCTTGGAAATGTTGGTTTATATTTGTCACTATTTAATATGTATTTCCGTCTACCATACACTACACATTTTTTTTTTTACAATAATGCGTAATAAGCTACTACATGGTCCAAAAAATCCAGATTAAATGGATGGTCACCTTATCCAGTAATGTATGGAGAAAATGCCTTCAAGAATGAGTAATGAAGATAACCATTCCTATATGTTCTAATTAGTGTTAGGGTGAGTTCACATCCTGCATATTTTTACTTATATAATGTCTCTGTGCTATGTACTGTGTAATGGATGTGTATGACCGTACAGGCACATGGTCTCACATCTCCTGTGCTGAGATAATCTTATATATGTGTCCCTGCTATGTAATGTGTAATGGATTTATCTGACTGTACAGGGACATGATATGATCATATTACATCTCTTGTGCTGAGATAATCTTATATACGGTATGTGTTTCTGCTATGTACTGTGTAATGGATGTGTCTGACTGTACAGGGACATGGTCTGATCATACCACTTATCCTGTGCTGAGATAATCTTATATATGTGTTCCTGCTATATTCTGTGTAATGGATGTGTCTGACCATACAGGGACATGGTCTGATCATACCACATCTCCTGTGCTGAAATAATCTTATATATGTGTCCCTGCTATATTCTGTGTAATGGATGTGTCTGATCATACAGGAACATGGTCTGATCATACCACTTCTCCTGTGCTGAGATAATCTTATGTGTCCCTATATATGTGCTGGAGAATCATACTGTCCAGTTATTCTTACTGTACAATGAACACCGTAAAAACAATACCCCCAGAAAACATGGCATAATTGCACTTTTTTCACCCGACCTGGATTTTTTTCCCCAATTTTCAGTTCATTATATGGTCAAGTGAATATCATTTAACTGGAATCTGTCAGCAAGTTTTTGCTACCTCATCTAACAGCAACATGATGTAGGCAAGGAGAATTTAAATGCAATGGTTTATCACTTAGATGAATTTAAATAGCCGTTCTATCACAATCAAAGCAATTAGATTCAGTCATGTAACTGCTGCCCCCACGGCCCCCCCACACCAGGCTCTCTATAGAGATTGTACATTGACTGTGAGGTGTCAATCACAGCAGGAGGTGTGTCAGACTGCACACACACAGATAAGAAAGGCACAGCTGCTATTTGTTTTTCTTAACTCTTACAGCATGAGGTCCTCATTCTACATGGCAAAAACCTGCTGACTGATTCCATTTAAAACTACAACTCATCCCACAACAAATAAGCCCCTATACAGTTATGTCAATGAAAAATAAAAAAAGGTATGGCACCTGGAAGAAGGGGAAGAAATAATGAAAGTTGTCTAAAGAGGCAAGGAGTTAAAGGATATCAGGAATATAAAGTCTTATAGGATATAGAAAGCCTAATTCAATTAATTCAGGTTATTTGTCATGGTAGACAGACATCACTAGATCATACGGTTAAGGGTAGACTCTGTTTAAAAGCTGTGTAAGATGCACCCAGAATTCTTTTCAGAATCAGTAAGCTGTAGTAATTATTTAATTTGCGCTTTAAGCCAAACTCCGTCTAAGCCCGTACTTACAGCCAAATCTTGAATTAGTTTCTCCTCAAAGGAATTTTCCTCTGTTTCTATCCAAAATTTCAGATAACCATGGAGGAAGAGGTTAATAGAACGGTGCCTGGCAGGGGGTGAAAGTGGGATCAAGAGGGGTACAAAAGAACATAAAATATAAATGTTCAGGTGACTCATGATTAGTAGGGTTTGGATTCTTGTACAATTTGGGATCTCCTGATTGGTCAGAACTACGTTCAGCGCAATATAATGTTTTTTTTTCTTTTATTTTCTTATACATCACTGTATCTTACTAATAATTTTATCATCATAAGTGAAATATTTGATTTTTACTCCCTCTCCCATTCCCAAGATGTTCGGGCGCTAGAAATCCAACCAATCAGAATCTCTCAGCAAAATTGCACAAACCAATGAAAACATCACATCATGGCTGGGGTGGAGTACTTGTGTGCACAAAGACGGGTGTAGCCACAAGTTACATTACCGTTAACACGAGTATTAGACTGTCATAGTCTGAGTTCTCATGTACTTTTTCCAGCCAAATACGTTGGTAGGAGCTCAGGAAGAAATTGTTAATTTTGTGTCTGAAGAAAAGCATACAGGTTTTTTAATTCAAGCGCCAGCAACACAAGGACAAATTCACAAAATATTAAATGACATTCTAAAGCGAAAAAAAAAAGAAAAATAGAACAAGGAACCTAATCGGTATTGGACATAACTAAAACCTGTATTCTTATCCTACAACTATAAAGGATAAGAATTGTCCAATGTAAACAAAACAGAGGAGAAATAATGTAGGTGCATTTTATGCGTAAAAATGTATTGCACATGCATATTACTTAGCACTGGCAGCCAGACTGAAGTATAACCCTCTATTACCCTACAATCACTGCCAAGAGGGAACCTGTACTGGTGTCGGGTCATCTGTGCTGTCATCATGTCACATGGCGGCACCAACTAAATTCAGATCGCTTACAATTAATGCAATTATATTGGCTTACGGCGTACCTCCAGGGGAAAATGCCTTAGTGCTTTTATATCCTATGATCAGTACTAATGTGTGACTTCATTCTAAATCCTGGCTGTTTGTGCTGCAGACCTCTCCTGCGGGAGGTTTTTATTACTATCTGCCCTGTCGCTGATCACACTGAGGGCACAGTCACACGCAGCAGATTTTCCACCGTAAGTTAGGAAAATATTGAATATTACAGTACCATTATCATCACTTGATGTGCGATACACAGTGTTTGGCTGCAGTCCTACTGCCCGCTCCCCAGACAAAAGCGTGCAGATCCATAGAAATACAGTAGCTCCTGTCTGGTGAGTGGGCAGCCATGCCAGGTGATGCCAATGTGAGACTGGGCAACTCTCTGGCATAATGGGACCTCAGCCTTAATGGAAGTTCACATTTCCAGTAATCATCGGTCAGAATGGGTCCAGCAGCAATCCGTTGGCAAGTAAGTTCTGCAAACAAAACTTTTTTGCCATTTTGAAAAAAATTGATTTCTGTAGGATCTAACTTTGGAATCTATGGAAAAGATATATAAAGAAATAGGCAGCAGCAATATCTGTTACTGCTAGTGCTGTGGATAGCACCACTAGGGAATAATCTGCCTACAGGGCAATCCGCCGGAGCATGACGGTTGATATTGCCACTTAGTGCCCTGAAGCCTTATTATATGAATCTATGGAAAACTCATCCGTCAACTGATTGCTATTTAGTCTCCATTTTTCTTTCATTTGTAAAGGATCTGTCCTTTGCTTACTGGATCAGTTTCATATGGAAGATAAATAGTGATCAGCTGCCAGATCCGTTTTCCATAGACTCTCATGTTAAAAAAACAATCCTGCAGATATCAATTTTTTTCAAAATGGACAAAAAGATTGTGATTGCAGAACTTTTTTGCCAATGGATTGCTGCTGGATCCATTCTAATGGATGATTACTGGATGTGTGAACTCAACCTTAAATGACCATCATCCAGCAACATGTTTGCTGTCGGACGGTTGTTTAATATCCTGTTTACACCGGCCACCCCAGCTGATGCACACTGAAGCATCAGTAGTAGATTATTCAGTGCATATACAGTAGGCTGCCATTGTTCTCAGCAAAACCTAACATAAAAGCAAATGAGCAAATACAGAGCAGTAAGTAAATATAAAAGTGCATGGACATAACATAGAATACTTGGTGGACACTACTTTTTCTCCCACCGAGACAAGGTGTACCCAATTAGTATGCTCCCTAACTCTAGTATTTGACCTCACTGTGTGCCAGCTGGCGTCAAAATAGATGGGGCAAAGCAAGACCCAGATCTGACTGTTTTACACCTATCCGTGTCAAACTATACGGAAAAGATGCAAACAAGTACCTGGAGCCAAGGACCCCTATGTTATTTACATGTACTATTACTATTTACTTATTGCTGGGCATTTGCTCATTAGTTTTTATTTTAGGATTTGTCTGTTAATGGCCAATTGTCAGCAGCACAGATCCTGTTTATACAGAATGATATGCTGCCAAGTACACTGATCTTTTTTGCAGCTCAAAAGATCATTTCACCCAACCACTATCGTTTTGCTAGCTCGTTGGGGGGTTGGTAGGCTGTTTAGGGGCTCATTCAGACATCAGTCTGTTCACAGGCCGTAGGTCTCCCACCCTGAACTCAGCAGCATCATAGTCAGAGATCTGTTGCCAGTCTATACCCTGCGATCCGTGCTTGAGACAATGTGCACAAATGTCTGAATGAGCCATAAGACTGAACAATTATTGCAAACAAGCATTCCTAGAAACGCTTGTTCATTATAATTGTGCAATGTTAATGGACTGTAAAATTTCTGAAAATCTCATCCATGTGTTGTAGAGAAAATCTGCAGTGTAAATTGACCAGTGCATTACAAGGGATGAAATGTGCAGGCAATCCACACATTTTCTGCAAAAAGATCAACTGTGGTTTTTCCCCAGGAAATTAGGTAGGGACATATCCTTATAGACCCTATTGCTGCAAGAATGTTAGCTTACGTTACACTTTCCAACCCTACCACATTAAGCACTGCAGTGACTGCCTGCCTGAATCAGTGCAGATGCTGCTATGATCACAGGTCTTTATAAATTAACACTTTCCTTTTACAGACTGCTTGAAATTCCCTGCTTGGTTAAAGCGGTTTTTCACTACCAATGTGACCTCCTTTCTTTTGTCCTAACTTTTCCTAACTAACACTTTCAATATACTTTTGTTGTAAGCTTATTTCTAAGAGGCTCAAAAATACCTTTATAGTTGTTGTAGCTTTGATCCTTCTGGTCTGGAGACCGCATTCGAACCAAATGAGCAGGGCATGTCACTGGTGGGGCTGCCTCTCTGTGAGTAACAGCAGTCTGGGCACAAATGCCTGATCACACTTCACTCTCCTCTGTGCCCCCATCAGTGATGTGCCCTGCTCAGTTGGTCCAAATCTGGTCTTCAGACCACATCAATAAAGGTATTTACGAGCCTGTTCGAGATGAGCTTACAAGAGCAGGATAGATAGTAGAAGTATATTAGGAAAGTGTTAGTTAGGAAGAGTTAGGACAACAGAAAGGGGATCACATTAGTAGAGGAAAACTTTTGAAAATATACAATTTCCCAGTAGGGAGTATTGAAATGAATGGAGGGTGCAGCCTGACCATAAGTGGAACTAATAAACACCATGGAGAATGAATTTTAAGACTAACAATTTTGGGCTAAAAATATTAAAGAACACACTGAGGTACGCTTTAGCATTGCACTGTATTACCAATAAAACGTAAATGGGAATAGGAGCAACCAATTGCAAGATACAGAGTGCAAAGGAATATTATCAGCCATCAATGGGACTCCACAATTTTGCTGTAACTGGACATAAGCCTGAGATGGAGAAGAAATAATACATGTGTTCCATATAGAGATATTACTTTCTATACTACAAATGTAAGAACGAAAAGTGATATTTTGGCCTTGTTTAGCAAAATTTACAGTTATACATTTATGCTACATAATCTACATAATATTTTGACAGTACAGAGAGGCATAATAGGGTTATAGTACATTGTAATACAACAGCCCGGATCATCTCAGACTTTTCTGTTTATTTTATTAATCCATGTCTGCAGTCTATACGCATGTGCAAGTAAATTTATGCATGAACTCACATCATCCGCATACATGATGCATGCATCTCTTATGCATAGATTCATGTATGCCCTTCATGCATATATCAGACATACACATGTAAAGCAGTGTTGAAAAACTTAAGTCATTGCCACATACTGGTTTTTTTTCTCCCTGCCTGACACAAGCAATTACTTGTAGACCTGTCATTGATGAAAACATCTACGGTATATACCACTGTATACAATTAGTTATTTTCCAATAGGATGTTATAGTATTTCATGTAATATTTATGCTAAATAAAAATATACCGTATATCTTAGGTAGAAATGTAATTATTTGTCTTTTAAAATGGATATATATGAAATGGTCCACAATGCCATTCAATAACAGACATGATGCCGATTGAGTCTGTCCTGTATTGTCATCTGCTGCTTACATTACAGGCAAGTCTTAAAGTTAAGTGGCATCCCTCAACTGAAGTAGCATAAATTCTTTATTTTGCATTGCAAAGGTGAAGACTGGCTACATAAAACAAAATGCATGGTGGATCAATTTTCAGGTCTTTTCACTTTATGACATTTGGTAAATTACCATGCACTGTCATAAACTGAAGAAGTTTTCTGGCTAAAAATGTGAAAAGAAAATGTGTAGCCTGTTAAAACATACCCGTAAGGCTATGTAATACTACAATGTGGACCTCAGACCAAAAACCATTGTAAAAGCCTGCTCTAAAGGAAGAGGGGACTAGCTAATAATGTTTGGTTTAAATGCTTTGTGACAAGCTGCATTATATAGAACTTTACTATATACGTTTTTAAAATGTTCAAATAACATGGCTTCAGGCAAGAACAAGTTCTCAACATGGTAAAGAATGCAAATTGCAACATTACCACAACATAGCATAGATACAAAGCAGAGAGCTGCATGTCAGGTTATTCTGGAGCACAGATCATTCACAGAAGGACACCCAAATTCCCCTAGTAAGCTTCAGGCTCAACATTAATAACAAAGAAAGAAATAGGACACATCTCTGGGGTCTAACCTTGGCAGGTTGTACAAGGGAGCCATGCGGAAGCACGCCACAACGGCCCTTTTCCTCTGTTTCGATAGTAGTTTGTGCCAGACAGCCTTCTTAGACCTCAAGGGCTGCTCCACCTGTAGTGCAATTATCACACAAAGAATAATGGACAGAATCTCAATCTGTGGACAGTTTAATTCAACTGATTGCATATGTTGTTGTTTTTTCGGACACTCAGAAAAATTTCTTTTACCTGTTCAAGATGGAAGACGGCAGCTGAGATTTTCTGCACACGTTCCACCGTTTGTTCAGAGTCCTATCCTCACTTTTTAGTATATCCTTGTAAAGATTCAGCTGCCATTTCACTGCGGGGTCCTCGGACTGAAAGAGAGAAAATAAAGACAAGGTCAATCTTCACAGAGTGTAGGACAGAGAAGGCAGAGTAGCCTAGTGTCTTAACTATAAATTTGCTAAAAGGAATTATCTCTAAATGAAGGAAATCAAAGATAATTTCTACGGTATGAGGGGGGGGAACAGCAAATTAATTGTACCCAGGTGTGTGTCAAAAAAACATTAAAAATCAGAGCTGCTAAAGTGATCAGCACTCCAACAGCACCCGACACAGGTCATAGAGTCACCGTGAAGGGAAAAAAATCATGTAAATGAATGATTACAAAGTGTTTAATCATCTCTGCTGCTCATTGAAGTGGAGCTCTGTAATAAACGCTGGCAGACAGGATGAAAGACTGATGGCCAACAGGCTCGGCAATGCCAAGGAGGGCCGAGAAACAAAGAATAGGTGAGAATCTATATAATGAACAAACAAATATGAAGAATCGGAAATAAATGCTCCAAATAGATCCACTGTATGGGGACGTGTATGACTGACCAGATCCAAATAGATCCACTGTATGGGAGCGGTGTATGACTGACCAGATCCAAAGAGATACCTGTATCACCTTAGTTCCTTATTCTTATTAACTGTGGTGGTCAATAAAAATATGGGTTCCCTGAATGTTGGGATGTCTTTGCTAATGAGGCTCCAGCATCAGCACAGATTGATTGACTGATATGATTCAAGAAAAAATTGTTGCAAATTGCTGATATACATTACAATCCTATTAAAAAATTGAGGCAAACTACCTCAGAACTAAATGATGAGGGGAACAAAGATCTTCATGCAATAAGTAAATATTTTATTTTGATCCGGCAAGAAAAGGTCCATCATTTTGACCAACAAAGGTCTTCTTCAAGGACATTGGTATTCTAGAGGAGCCAAGGATGAGGTAGACGCGGCTGTGTGCAGAGTATTAAAACAAGGGAGGCAGACGGCACATGAGGACGCCACTCACAATATGTAGTGAGGAAACCTTACAGCTAGAGATGAGCAGATTGTTTCATACAGAGATATAGTAAAGGACTGGCATCACCTTATGTCTAGGTGCAAGCAAGAAAAAAAACTAACATTTAAAGTGAAAATCTGCTGCAACACTAGACAGTATACAGCTAAATGGCTGAATGTGAATAGCAGGGCTGTCTGCACAGTTTTATTCTGTGCACTCAGATATAAGGTGATGCCAGTCCTTTACTATATATTTTATTACTGATTTTTGACTGAGCTCCCTTCCCCCGCCCGGTAGCCATGTTTGGTATCCATTTTGTTGCAGTCATATCCATGATAACCCCTCACAGCTGGTTTTAATTGTATATAGAGGCATGAAAACCCACACATACAGCATTACACCACAAGAGAGGCACATGGTTAGGACCCAAATAATGAGAAAGACCGTGACGTGGTTATCGGGCTCTTAACGCAGTGGCCACTGCTTAAGATAAGATTTCTCCATTTTCTTTAGATTCACAAGCAGTTTCTGCCATGTCTTTTTTTTCCCTATGTCTTTATTAGCTGTGCAGAGAGCCCTGCTATTCACATTCAGCCATTTAGCTATTCCCTATACATATACTGTCTAGTGTTGCAGCAGATTTTCACTTTAAATGTTTCAAACAGAGGACGTTGTGCCAGTGCTGACATATCAAATACCATGTAGAGGACACCGGAAGGTAAGAGATTCACGGCCTCCCGTCTAGTTGCCAGGTACCACTGATCTGGATGCTGGACCAGAGACCCGTGAATTCATCCGTTCATCTCTGCTTATAGCTTCTCCTATCTCTTTCCTCTCAATGCAAAATAACTACAACAAATAACAAAGATTATGCTGATGGCAAACATTTTTATATAATAATGTTTTCTTAGTGTATGAGCAAGTTTGTGTATGGAAATGGTAAAAACAAGGAAATAAAAATATAAATCCCTTCCAACTCCTTTAAAAAACCCCTAATAATTAAGTTAGTAAATGTAAAATATGCAAGGTAAAAGAACAGGTCAATATTAGGCGATGTTCTCATAGTGTTTTGTATATATTGGCGATATATATTTGAAGTATTCCTGTACAGATACCTTTCCATGTGGCACTTGTCCTTTGGTATACACTGGGAGGGTATATGTTGGTTGTTATACCTTGTGACACTATTGAAAAGCATTGCTGTGTTGATGCGGAGTAACTAATATTAGTACTTAATTCTGTCACTTCTACAGTACTTACTTTTTCCTGCAGGTGAAGGTTATTGCGCAGGTGTTCTTTAACTTCATCATCTGTATCTTTCTGTAAATGAAAGATAAAGCTTTACAAATGTAGTAGTCATTACACCTTGTAGTGCAGCTCTGACCTACGCTCACAACATCGCCAAAACTTCAGCCTCAGTTGAGGTTATATAAAGTTTTATCTGCCATACACATCTTTGTACCCCACTGTGGCAACTAAAAATCAGTTTCATTCATCTGAATGAATGTTTAAGATGAATGGAGCAGTTGCAGAACTTTTTACACAGAATCTCTATGAAGTGTGGAATGTGTGAGTATATCCTGAGGGTAAGTTCACACGCTGTATACTATGTGAGGATTTTTCTGCAGCATATAAAGACTCTAGCTTTTCAGTTGTAAAATTTTCAGCAAAATCTATATGTATTACATGCATATTTTATTACAAATTTCCTGTAAGTGTCAACCTTTCCTTTACAAAAGGGTCAGCTATAAGTTAAGTTCCACACAAGAAATATAAAATCTGCACCTCGTGTCAATCACTGAGCAGAAATGCACAGCAATGGTTACATGAGATTTGTAATAATCTTTTACTTAGTTGGTAAAGTATTATGCTGTGGATTTTCTGCACCTAAATCTGTTCAGACAATCTGCACAACATAGGAATGAAGGGAGCCATCCTGAATTAGAAGGAAAGGTCCGCTGTTTGTGGTGTAGAGACTAGACTATTTGTACCCATAAGCTGTGTAATCGTATCCATGTTAAAAGAATGAGATAGAGCTGCAATGCCAAACACATCCCATGCCAACAATGGCACTGTTTTTTTCTGCAAAAAGATAAAAAAATTGTGAGGAGCGAGTAGTAAGATCCTCGGGTTCAGATAGCGCTAACCAAATACTTTGAACTACTAGCAAATCCAATTCAAGTCAATGGAAAACTCACTCAGATCTGAATACTGAAACAGTTCAAAGTATTTGGTAACAGTACCTTCACAGCTGCAATCTCGCCTGGCGATATGAGGCGATCTAATGTGCACGTTTTTCATGCTCGTCTCAGATCGCCGATGGCGGTATTTTACGCCTCAATTTCACCCTGAATGTAAGGTGATGTGTCACTCCGGAAATCGCCTCACCCACAGCAGAAGCAATCCTGGCTAATTCCATCGCAGCTTCACACACCGCAATTCCAAAGGCAATGTGGGGGTACATGTTCAGCCAGCGAGGAGATAGGCATGCCGCAGTGGTTTACACCGCGCCCCATATGCGCTCATTGGACAACGCAACAGCGTAACGATTGGTCAGCGTGCTGTGGAAGGCTGGCTAATACATAACACCATTTTCTATAGGAATTTGGCACAAATACACGCTCGGGTCGTCAATTGTGGCTCGTGCAACACATTTTCGAGCCGCAAAAGTGTCGCACAAGAGCGGTCTTGTGCATTACAGTGGATTACTGTAACAATGGCTAGGTGTGCGTCTGAAGGTGATTGCGGTAAGCTAAAAACAACACTATGTGTGTGGTGCTGAACAGGACAGCTCTTCAAATATGGCGCGGTGTCAAGTGACAGCCAATGGGAACACAGTAGTCCACACCAATCATTTCAGATGGGCCGTGGACTCCAGCATGCTTAGGCACGCCTACGGGAAATTATAGGCAACGCTCTTTCCATCACTATTGCCCTGTCACACGCCACGACACAGAAATATCGCCTTACCGATTGCAGCTGATTACTGAGCACTGTTCAGAAATCAGGCGAGAGGTGATTTATCGCCGCATAATTCCCCAATCGCACGCCGCAACCGTGAGGCAATTTCATGGTGATTGCTCCGGGGCGACATATCGCCTTTATGATCTCCAGGCGATATTGCAGCATGTGAAAGTACCTTTAGAGCTATCTGGAGATCTTACTACTCGCTCATCACTAATAAAAAACAAAAAATAATTTTCTTCTAATTAAACAATTAGCTATATACAGCAGTCCCATAGATAATGAATGGAGAGGGAGTGTTCATATTCACCTCAATTCCATTTAGAGCCTCCTGAGGTCACAGCAGTGGAACCCAATGATCAATAACATATTCTATATTCTACATTATATTATCTAAGGACAAGCGCATTGAAATGGAATCTGTCAGTAGAATCCTACCTCCTATGCCATCTATATGGGCATGTTAGGTCATGGGAAGCTGAATAAAATGATACTTTGATATCTGTGATCCGATGTCTTATTCCACAGAAGCCATGTTTTTTTTTTTTTTAAATGAGCTGTTAAGATCTATGGGCTGGACAGAGATCTCCCTGAGAATCTGCCTCCAGAGATGATTTTAAGTAGAAGGTTATGTTACCAGTGTGAGACATGTAGCCAACACACAACATAAGAACAATGTCGTCTTAGAAACACGTTAGCAGCTGCAGCTATCACAGCTCTGCTGTATTGTAACACTGACTGTGAGATGGAAGCTGACAGGAACCTGCAGATGTGTCAAATATAATCACACAAATCTCTACAGTGAATTCAGGAGGGCAGAAAGTGGCCATTATGTCTCACACTGGTATCTCCCCTTTTATTTAACAGAATCTCTGGAGGCAGAGTCGCAAGGAGATCTAGGTCCAGCCCATAGATCTTAACAGCTCATTTACATATTAAGAAAAATGTGGAAGATTCTGGAATAAGACATCTGATCGCAGATATCAATGTATTATTTTATTTAGCTTCCTATGAACTACATGCCCATATAGATAGCTTAAAGGGTTCATCCTACTGACAGATTCCCTTTAACTTCAGTTGATATAAAGGTTATTCATACTGTACTAACACAACTTTTCATCAGGAGCTGTCCATGGTTCTGAATAGGTACTCATGACTTATGTCACATATTTTTCCTGCCAGACTAAAGAAAAATTAATTGACGATATCAGCAGATGAGTTTTTAAGTTGAGACATTAACCAGAATAAAGTCCTATCGTTGAGGAATCTGTGTAACCAGAGCAACCGCTCTCTATCAGCTTTGTCACACTGATATTAGAAGGAAGACCGTTAATTCTTCTACTTTTCCATTCAGCTTATTTAACTAGATCCATTAAAAAATCCATCTCTGGGATAATAAAGTAACAGAAATAAATGTTTAATTATACAATACAAAGGGACCTATTTATTTGACAAAGTCGGGTATTATAGGTGTCCCTATGTATATAAGTCCTAAAATGAGGAGCTGTCAGAATAAAACCAGAATACAATGTCTCTATTTAAAAACTGCAGTATGAGAATACTAAGCAATGGAATTATCCCTCCATAAAGATAGCAATGCTAATGTGATGCTTGTAGTCTATGCACATCTGAAATAATAATGGAATTTATGTGCAGTCATCAGCAATTCAATAAGATAATCTGTATATACATTAATGCAGCGGAACATAGTTTTTTCTTATAACACACATTGTCAGCCATGCTGTAAGATTATCCGTGTGAGGGATATGGAGAAATGTTGTGATACTTACAAGACTGTATCTGCTCTTTGCAAGTGATACCAGTTCCTGGTCCCCTGGTGTGCACATGTTCAACCCAATGGGTAACATCTTCTTCAGGGCAGCAACAATCAGGGAAGTTTGAATGGAGTAGAGATCTCCTCTGCGCTTGGTTCTCTTCCTCTCCTGATCTTGCCCTCCAGACTAGAACAGTGATACCATCATGGCATGGTTAGGTTCTGCATTACACATACCAAGGGTTGAGACGGACTGTTAACTTTTAGGAGAATGCTAAAATGTGATACGAATCGTTTTACAAGAGAAAGCAAATATCTCACTTCTTTACCCTTAATAGAACATAGTCAAGACTTTTTGATTGTCTACCACAGAGGTCCCCAACCTGTAGCTTGGGAGCCACATGTGGATCACAGGCCAATGATGTGGGGCTTGCGGTTGTCTTCTAGCTTGTTGCATAAGCACCAGGTCTAGAAAAAAACTAAGAGCAGGTCTCCAGGTGGTGACTTTTGTGAGTAGCCCTACATAGTAGAGCAGATATGGATAGGGTAAGGTAGGAACCTGGATCTTGGTATACCCCTTAGGTGTAATTTTTCTGGAAAAGCTTTGACTGTCATTATACCAATAATGCGGCTCCAGGTTTCACTACTGTGAGAAGGCGTGAGCTGGATGTGGCTTACGACCCTCTCTCAGAGTAGAATGTGGCTCACAACACTCTCTCAGAGTAGAATGTGGCTCGCGACCCTCTCTCAGAGATGGATGTGGCTCACAACCATCTCTCAGAGCAGGATGTGGTTCACAACACTCTCTCAGAGCAGAATGTGGCTCACGAGCCTCTCACAGAGCAGAATGCGGCTCACGAGCCTCTCTCAACAGAGTGCCACGAGCCTTCAGAGATTGGCTCACGAGCCTCTCTCAGAGCAGAATGTGGCTCACGAGCCTCTCTCAGAGCAGAATGTGGCTCACGAGCCTCTCTCAGAGAAGAATGTGGCTCACGAGCCTCTCTCAGAGCAGAATGTGGCTCACGAGCCTCTCTCAGAGCAGAATGTGGCTCACGAGCCTCTCTCAGAGCAGAATGTGGCTCACAACTCTCTCAGACAGAAAGTGCTCATAGCCTCTCAGAGCAGAACGCGGCTCACAAGCCTCTCTCAGAGCAGAATGCGGCTCACAAGCCTCTCTCAGAGCAGAATGTGGCTCACAACACTTTCTCAGAGCTGAATGTAGCTCTCAAGGTCATAAAGGTTGGGGACCTCTGGTCTACAAGGACAAAAATTATCTTTGAATTCAGGGTATTTATGAAAACTGGTACTTGGATTGTATTTAATCACATCTAGGCTTAAAAATAAAAGCAAAATAGGGTCACTGAGATTTATACTACTATTTTCTGTTAGGGTCAGTTTTCACAAATAACACTAGTCTACTACTGTGGTTCAGTAGATGGCACGGCCTGTTACTAAAGTATAAATTCAGAGGAACACACCATGATCACTAGTCAGCTTTGTATAGATTATTACTTATAGGCCAATAAGATCCAGAACCCAGTACTTACCAATAGTGGATGATCTGATCTAAAGACCTAAAACTATCCCGTCATACAAATCACTTACTACTATCAAAAATACAAACAAAATATCTGAAAAAGTAAGCAGAGTTGCTTTACTTAAAGGGAAACTCCCATATCAATTTTGTTTTGTAAAGTGGACTCACTTGGGATACTCAAACTTGCCTTTTCCCCATGATTTAGGTATAATTCTGGTAAAAGAAAAGCTTCTTCTGAATAATGTAGCAGCAACAGTTACCAAAACTAAATCCTTCCCCTTCAATTTAGGCTCTGCAAGCATTGGCTATAGTGCCTGGAATTTACTGCTATTGCTTCCCACTCATTCACTGTTGTGACATACTGCCCTGTGCTTCCCTCTGCACTCCGGTGCCAAGTGTTGGCATTTAAAGGGGATTTCCCCTTTCAACAAATTAATATCCTTGGCTGCAGGTTATTGTAAACTAATAAATCAAGCTATACTCACCCTCCCCAGGTCCACTGGCAAATCTCTGCCACTGCTCCCAATTGGAGGCGGCGCTAACGTCACGTCATCACTCAGTGGCTCTACAGAATTTATAGTGCACCACCTTCTAAGTCGCTGAGCTCACTGATTGGCTGTTGCACTGTGGATGTGACCATAGCGTTGCATCCAATTGGAAGCAGTGGCGGAGACTCGTCATTAGACCTGGGGAAGGTGAGTACAGCATGGTTTGATTTCTTAACCTGCAGGTGAGGACATTAATTTACGGAAAGAGGACTGCACTTCACATACTCAGTGCAAGAGACACGATTATTAGTGTAGCTCAATAAGGTGGTGTAGTTTAGGCAAACCGCTGCCGCTGAACCACTCAGTAAAAGTTCTTTATGGTCAGAGGTATATTCAGCAAACCCATATTGGTACTTTTTTTTCCAAAACAAGTTTGAGACCAAAGGGTCATTGCAAATTCTGCTGAAAAGAAAAAAAGCTCAAATACTCAGCATAGATCACATAGTCAAAACACAGGCTAGAGCTAAAAAATGACATCCTGCCCATAGACACTATTTAAAGGTCACGTTAGCCCAGGTGGAGGCATTCAAAAATGGGGTCCCAACAATGGGATACGCCTTGTCGTGGCTGTTGGGCTCAACTAGAATTGGGCAAATTGAGTACCAAGTACCTAATTTTTTACCTAGTTTCTATGGCAGTAACGCAGTTCCAAATGTCTTATATTCAATGGACACTTACTATAACATTTTAGTACGCAGCTGTATTCACTAAGTGTATAAACTAGTTCCTTCAGTATGCACCTCTTCACACATGCCTATTTCTTGGATGTGCCGGTCAGTTTTTCGTTTCATGTGTTAATGTCAGATTAGGTTAAAGGGATTCTTCAATAGCAGAAAAGCAGGTCCAGTGGTTTGAAAATGTTAAAATAAAGAAATGAAACTCAATTAATTTGCTAGGCCAGCCTCCTTCTCTATCATGGCTGTCCCTACATCAGTGGCTTAGATTAGACAGGCCCTTCCCATAATAGACATCATCAACACAAAGTAAGGCAGCTCTTGCCATCTGAGGCTGTGATGATCACTTCTGGGAAAATATGACCGAAGATTACATCAGGCCACCTGAGAAGGTATACAATCATAGAGAGAAAAGATTACCAAATTCATTATTTTCCCATTTGCAAACCACTAAATGTGTTTTCTCTGACATGGCAAAATCCCTTTAACCCCTATTTCTGACTTGTCAGATGGAATGCACAATTTCCATAACTCAGTATTGTCTACATATATTTCATTATGGAAAATGTCCATTGCCATAGAACAGGATTGTTATACAAGGGCGACTTCATTATTCATTAGATATCATCACAGGCGCACGTCATATTGGACAGAATACCAACGATAGTTTTACAGTACGTGATCATGAAGGACATACTCTACTTCAAGATATTTAAGACATATAGAATAAAAAATATAGAAAAACAAAGCCTGCAATGACAAAATCACCACTCTAAATACACAAGAGACGATACAGAATAGAGACTAGACTAAATGGAACCACAGGATTGACACCAAGTGAAACATACTGTACTTCAAGTAATAATGAGTAAGGCACATCAAAGGAAAACGGAGTCTTAAAGCAACAGTTCCTCTGTAAAGGATAAAAAAAAAAATAAAATATAACAAAAAAATAAATAAAAATAAACAGACTCCTTAGTTAACTAATAGCCCTATGAGGAGGGGTAGTCAGGTCTCAGTCAAGGTATAAGACTAAAACCAATATATTCAGTGACATTTTCTTAAGGCCATTTACAAATACTTTCCATAATTGAATCAAAATAATAAATAAAAATAAACCAAGATATAATGAAGAACAATAAGGGCAGAGTGACTGCTACTTTAAGACTGCAAGTCAAAGCTCTGAGCTACACAAGTGTGTGTTGGGTTTTGTTAACTCTGCTATTGGAAAGCCTTATCAAAAAATAGATTTCGTGGAAACTATTTTTTTAACACTTTTTCAGCTTTTGGGATCTACATGAACATGGCTCATAATCAATTGTACATGAAATGTACTCTGCTCATCATTCTGTGCCACCTGAAGACCAACATACAAATACCCAGTACAGGTATAATGGATCTATAAAAGACTCCGTTTAATCTCCAACCTTTTCCCTTCAGACGCGGTCTTCTAGAGGAAAAAAAATCTTAGCCCTCAACAAAGCCCCTTATGTGGCCTGTAATATGGCTCAATATTGGGAACCATGTTACATCATAAAGTGCCCGATGTGGTGTGTGAAGAGACTATTCTTTATTTATGGCTTGATGAGTAATGACCATCTAATCGCAAGCATTCTTAAAGAGGTTGTCCAGGACTTTTCCACTGATGGCTTATCCTTAGAAGTCATCAATATCTGCTCAGTGAGGATATGACGTCCAGCACTCGTGCCAATCAGCTGTTTTCAGGGCCAAATACTCAGTTGTGGACCTGCACAACTGTGAGCAGGTACTGCACATATGCCCCCCATTTTTTGGCATAGGGTTCGGATATGTAATAATTGGCCGTGGTAATTATACAATTGACAGAGCGGTGCAGCTCCACAACTGAGCACTTCTGGCCGCCACAGACAAAAGGAACAGCTGTCCCACCGGCACCAATCAGATAAGATGACCTACACTAAGGACTGATTATCAATGTAAAAGTCTCTGAGAAGCAAAGTTGTCAACTTGACTTTTTATTTTTTCTGGACAGCTTATAAAGAAAATCCTGGACAGACAATATTGTTTACGGACAAATTGGAAAACCATAATAATTAATTCTCATTATACATGATCCAGGTCTATAGCCCATAATTCTGATATGAAGACATCAGTTGCATTCATTTTAACTGTAAAATAATAGTAATTACAGTCATAATAATCTGTATAAGTTTCTTTAGTTTAAAAAAAACCCTCACAGATACTTAAAAATATTATACGGACAGGGAAAAATGTGCCTAAATTTAAGGACTATCCTGGAATTTCTGCATGGTTGACAACCCTGCTGAGAATCCATTTAAAGGGAATCTGTCAGCAGGATTTTGCTACCTCATCTGACAGCAGCATGGTGTAGAGACAGAAACCCTGAATCCAACGATGTATCACTTACATCAGTGATTTCCCAACTCCAGTCCTCAGGATCCACCAGCAGTGCATGTTTTCAGGATTTCCTTATTATTGCACAAGGTGTTGGAATTATCACATGTGCAATAATAAGGAAACCCTGAAAACATGCACTGCTGGTTGACTTTGAGGACTGGAGTTGGGAAACATTTACGTATGTACTGGATGCAGCGGTTCTGACGCAAACACAATTTTCAGATTTAGCACTGCAGCAAAGCTGAGAAGCTGTCCCCCACTCTATATGAACAATGTCTATAGTCAGTGATCTGCTAATCACAGAAGGGGTCGTGCTGGACTACCAAGCACAAGGCAATGTAGTCCAGCAGTGATAAGGCTCTGAAGCTAAATCAAACATTGCTGTAAGACAACCTAGACAAGAGAGGCATCGCTGAATTCTGTGTTCTAACCCTTACAGCATTCTGTCTTCAGATTAGATGGCAAAAACTTGCTGACAGATTCCCTTTAAATACTTATACAGTTGTTGAGCACTGATAAGTGATACAATTGTTATACTGCTTGAAGCATGGCCACTCTTCTATTGTAGTAGTATAAGAAGGGGTCCAGGATCCTCGAGATATGTGAGTGAACCACTCCCCTTTCCCTTTCCTCACTTCAAGATTTGCACTTCTATTGTAGTGTCAGGCATGGCTTTTCCTGTTCCAGCTCGCACACGGCAATCCTTCCTACAGTAAGTCAAGCATGGCTGTTCAAGATTCTCTCGCCCTTCCTTCTCTTACTGTACTTCAGCAAGTTGCTCTATATAAAGCAGATGCAGAAGGGATTTCTTGAATAGGTATTGCCAAGTAACCTACACACTTTGTGATGTCAGGTAAAAAAAACCTCCCTCCAGCACCCATGGCCAGTGCCTTGATGTAAAAAGTAAAATAACTTGCTGGGCATCAAAGCTTTGCTTACATTGTGCCTTCAACAGGTTTCTGCAACACTGATCTATGAATAGCACTAAAATAGGGTAACACAGTAACTGTACCCATGTAATGACAAACTACGTAAAACATCAGTGGCGTCACAAGGGTTTGTTATGAGTGGTCCATGTGATAACACTAAAAGTCAATTCTAAAATACACACATTTGTCCTGAGCTGCAGACTCTGTGGGTGATCGAGAATCTATACTCTTGGTAAGAAAGTAACATGACATTAGCTTTCTATGTGGATGGAAGATTTGCCAGCACTACCAGTTGCAGAATATATCTTACTCATGGATGAACCTTAAAGTGTAACAGCTGTTTTAATTTTTATTTCATAAATCAATAGTGCATATGAAAACAAGCAACTTTGTAATATATCTTATCAGACAAATTTGCTTCTTTCACTGCTAGAACATCAGTATTCAGAGAAGATTTTCCCATCACTGAGATAGGCCATGGCAGTTGTTAACGATGAGATTCTACGTAGAAAGAAGAGGGAGGGGCGGAGATCTGCCTCTAGCTCCTCCCTCTAACCAATCCCACCTCTTAAGAATCTCATCAGCATCACCTGCCACCTCCTATCTCAGTGATGGGAAAGTCTTCACTGAATACAGATTTTACCTTACAACTGAGAATTTTAATAATGATTGATCAGTACTGACGCGGAAATAAGCGAATTTATCTCATAAGATATGTAACAAAGTTGCTTATTTTCATGTGTACTATTGATTTATGAAATAAAGATTATAATGACGGTTACACATTAAACATGTGCATTAGAGATGAACAGATCTTTTCAAATTCATCAAATTGACCCGAAAATTTAATTTGTGTCCAATAAATTTGCACAAATTTACTAGAAAGCTTGTAATTGCTTGGAACATATACAGTATGTAAGAGAGAAGAGAGAGGGAGAACCACGCTGTGCTTACAATTCATTTGTGAGAGAGGAAGTGAGGACGGTGCTACCCACTACAGGGGAGACAGAGAGAAAATAGGACCCCACTGACCATAAGAGTTTACATTCTACAGGACAGATACAGAGAGAAAGGACCCCACTGACAATAAATGCTTACACTCTACAGGAGCGATGGAGAGACAGTGCCCCTCTGACTAGAAAAGCTTAAACTCTACAGAATAAAGAGGACCCCACTGAGCATAAGAGCTTACACTCTACAGAAGATCAAGATCGGGAGGCAGTCGTCACCCATACTGTTCAGGGACCAGTACCAGGTTCTCAAGCAAGAGAATGATAATCAAATACATCAAGACAAGATTTTGCCCACATTGTAAGGCTGGCTTCACACTACGGTTTTGTTCCTGTTCGTTGGATCCTGTTTTTTGCAGGATCCAACAAACAGGAATGGACAGCAAAGGATTGGCACCTTCAGATGCCATGTCTTTGTCCGGTCCAATATCCGGACACAGAAAGAGCAGTGGGGAACCGAGCCTGCTGTCAGCGCTGTGTAATATCACTTTAGCAGTGTATCTATATACACTGCTAAAGTGATATTAAATAAAGGGATGATTAAAAATAATAAATCCGCACCTTCCGGTGAGCATGAGTGTCCCACGCTCACTGCAGCTCTCCCGGCCATTCAAGGACCTAGCATAATTTCACTGGAGGAGCGGGGAACCCGATCACATGACCGCATCAGCAAATCTGATGTGGTCATGTGATCGGGTTGCCCCGTTCCCCCCAGTGACATCATGCAAGGTCCTTAAGCATTGTAGTCAGTGCGGGACACTGTCGCCGAAGAGGTGAGAATTATTTTTTTATTTTTAATCATCCCTTTATTTAATATCACTTTAGCAGTGTATATAGATACACTGCTAAAGTGATATTACACAGATTTACCATGGGTACAGAGCAGCGCACATTTGGATGTCACCTTGCCACACTCATCAGGAGTGCATTAAACTCTCTCAACAGCAGTCTGGAATGCCCGCTCTGTCTCTAACAAACACCATGTGATCGATGAAATCTTTACTTCTGCAATCTTTCCTTCCTGGGCCTCACTGAGACCTGGCTAACACCCTCTGACATTGCCTCCCCTGCTGCACTGAGCTATGGCGGCCTCCACTTAACCCACACTCCTCACCCTAAAAACAGACGGTGGATGGCAGAGGAGTGGGTTTCCTTCTTTGTAAAAACTGCTCCTTCAACCCAATCCCACCCACACCCTCCCTTATCCTTCCCTCTTTCGAAGTTCACTCTGTTAGCATCTACTCTCCCTCTAATCTCCAAATGGCCATCATACGGCCATTTCCTTTATCGACCTTCTCTACCTGGCTTCGTAGCTTTCTCTCTACTGACATTCCCACCATCATCATGGGTGACTTCAATATCCATACTGACACCTGCCAGCCAACAGCCTCCAAACTCCTTTCGCTTACTTCACCCTTTGGACTCACTCTGTAGCCCTCCACAGCCACCCACACAGACTGACATATATTAGACCTCATCTTCACCCGGCTCTGCTCCCTATCTAATCTCACAACCTCCCCCTTCCTCCATCTGACCACCATCTACTCACTTTCTTATCCTTGTCCTCCTCACATGCCCCCCATGTCCAAACACTAGCATATCCTTGCAGAAACCTCACACATCTAGACATTCACAGACTCTCAGACTCTATTTTACCCCTGTCCTTTGTATCTTCACTCCATGGCACAGACCGCTGCTTTCTACAATGCCATCTTCACATCAGCCATTGACTTGGTCGGTCCTCTCATACATGGCAAAGTGCAACAAATCAATAAACAATCCTGGCACAACAACCTCACCAAAAACAAAAAAAAACTTCAGCAAGTGTCAAGGGTTGTGGAGCGGCTTTGGAAGAAAAAACGCTTGCAAGATGACTTCATTGTATTCAGACAAGCAACACTCATCTTCCAATCAGCCCTCATCTCTGCTAAACAGACCTACTTTACAACCCTCTTATCGTCCTTATCCTGTACTACCCCAAACAACTGTTCAGCACTTTTAACTTTCTTCTCCACCCACCACTGACCCCTCTGACCTCCCCATCTCTACTGAGGACTTTGCCACTTACTTTAAAAATAAGATTGATCAAACAAGGCAAGCCTTTACTGTTCCACCACCCCAAACACTCCATATACCAGACCTCATAACCTTCTTCTCCCACGTCACTGAAGGAGAGCTTACATATTCTCCACACCTCACTACTTCTGCACTTGACCCCATCCCCTTCCGCCTCTTCCCCAACCTCACCACCACACTTATTCCAGCCCTAACCCACCCCTTCAACCTAGCGCTAACTTCTGGTACCTTCCCCTCTGCTTTAAAACATGCCACGATCACACCTATCCTCAAAAAGTCAAACCTTGACCTCACGGCTATGCCCAGCTACTGCCCCATATCACTACTCCAATTTGCTTTCAAACTCCTTGAGCAGCATGTCCATACTCAACTTTCTTTCCACATCTTATCTAACTCTTTGACAACCTGCAATCTAGCTTATGGCCCCACCATTCCACCAAAACTGCCCTGACCAAAATTACTAATAACTTACCTACTGCCAAAGCTTTTCTACACTCCTTCTAGACCTGTCTTTCTTGACCACTCCCTCCTAATACAGATCCTCTCTTCGCTTGGCGTAAAAGACTTTGCCCTGTCCTGGATCTCCTCATACCTTTCTGACCACACATTTAGCGTTTCCCACTCCCACACTACCTCCTCATCCCGCCCTGATTCTGTTGGAGACCCACAGGGCTCTGTCCTAAGACCCCTAGTCTTCTCTATTTATACCCTTGACTTCCAGTATCATCTGCATACTGATGACCCTCAGATCTATCTCTCTCGTCCAGACGTCACCGCCCTGCTGTCCAGAATCCCAGAGTGTCTATCAGCCATATCCTTCCTTCTTCTCTCGCTTCCTAAAACTTAACGTGGACAAATCAGAACTTATTATCTTTTCTCCATTTCGCAAATCTTCCCTTTTATCCCAGTTAACAGCATCACACTGTCACCAGCAACTGATATCCACTGCCTCGAGTAACCCTTGACTCTGCCCTGCCCTTCAAACCGCACATCCAAACTCTAACCAACTCCTGTCACCTCCAGCTCACAAACATTTCCCGAATCCATCCATTCCTCAGCCCTCAAACTACTAAAATGCTTGTACATGCCCTCACCATCTCCTACCTTGATTACTGCAACATTCACCTCTGCGGCCTCCCTGATAACACTCTTGCACCTCTCCAATCTGTCCTGAACTCTGCTGCTCGACTAATCCACCTTTCTTCTTGCTACTTCCATGTGTCTCCCTTCTGCAAATCTCTTCACTGGCCCTCAATTCCCCAACGAATCCAGTTCAAACTTTAACACTGATCTACAAAGTCGTCCATAACCAGTCCCCTCCTTATATCTCTGAACTAATCTCCCACTATCTTCACTCACATAATCTTCGTTCCTCCCAAGACCTCCTCCTCTCCTCCATACTCATTCGTTCCTCACTCAATTGCCTCCAAGACTTCTCCCGAATATCCTCCATCCTCTGGAATTCTGTGCCCCAATATGTCAGAATATTCACCACTCTCAGATCCTTCAAACAGATCCAGAAATCCCATCTCTTCAGTAAAGCTTACACGATATTTTGGAAAGTTTTAGACTTTTTCATGGTTCGGGGATGAAACTTAATTTACTATGAAATGTGTAAAATCTTTTTTGACTCACCATGATCACCACTACCACCCCTGCACAGCCGTGTCAGCACCACCGCAGCTGCCGCAACTCACAATCTACTCTCTGCTCCCCATCATCCAATAGAATGTAAGCCTGTGAGGGCAGGGTCTTCTTCCTTCCCTCTGTACCAGTCTGTCATTGTTAATTTGTTCACTGTAATCTGGATTTGTTTTTTTATGAAACCCCTTTCATGTATAGCACCATAGAATCAATGGTGCTAAATAAAAATAATACTAATACGTAATAATAACACGGGAAGTAAACAAAAAGCCAGGAAAACCATATAGCAGACAAACATTATTGAGCTCTGCTATTTTATGTGGAAAGGAACAATAATGACAAATAAATCTTAAAAATAAAAAATATTGGTGAAAGAGAAACTAATCACAAACTAAAATGTTTCTAAACAAATGCACAAAGCATGGACAACAAACAAGGAGAATTGGAGCTACTGACAAAGGAAAAGAAATATTGGATTCATTGGAATCACAGAAACTTGGTGGGACGATACAAGATTGAAATGCAAGGCTAGAAGGATACAAGAGAGAGGACCCTGATGACCATAAGATCTTAGTACAGAAAAGAGAGACACACACAGAGAGAAGACCCCACTCATTTTAAGAGCTAACACTCTACAGAAGACTGAGATTTAGTCAATGACTCAGCAGTATGGGAAATGGTTCCAGGCCAGTTTTCTTTTTTTGTGATTAGTTAATCAAATGTTATAATGTTTTGATAGTGAACAAAACTGTGCATTTTTGAGAATCCAACACAAACTCATTCCTCCACAGATTGGTCCGTTCATCTCTAATGTGCGTGTATCCCCTAGCGGTAGATGAGCACGCATGTATTATGAATATGTGAGTCTTTTCTGTATATTTCACGACATATTTTTTTTCTAGTTTTCAGATCTGTTAGTAAAATGTTCTATCTAAATCAAAACCATAAACACTTCAGAACACTTGATGTTCTCTCCAGTAGTGGAATTTGGTCAACCAGACGTATTCGCTCTTGAACTATGTGGTCATCATGAGTTTGCTATGGAATGAGCTAAAAATTATTTAATTGCACCAACTATTCCAACTCCATCCTAAGTGAATGACATGTTTGCCCTTGGTGACGCCACTGCTAGACTTATGGAACATACAGTATGGATAGATGGAGCCAGGCTAGCTAATACATAGACAGGTCATGCATGCTGTACCTTTACTTGTATGGGCTGTGTGAAAGAAAAATGTAGGAGACAAGTAAGTAAAACAGATGGAAAATGAACCATATATTCCTTAATTACTTGTGAGATGATAAGGCAGTAAACAGAGTTGATTAAAATGAGGATCTAAACAAATATTTCTACAAGTCTCTGTTATAAAACAACCAATTAAAAAAGAACATTGTATCTCAGCCTTGTTATCTCGTCCTTAGTCAGATGCCAAAACAGACCAGTCTTGAAAAGAAAATAATTGGATCCCATCCCATACTTACCAGACTGTGGGCTTATAAAATGAATGTTATAACACAAGTTAAGAAAACATCATAACATAGCTCTGCTATACAGAAGTCGGTATAGTCAGTACATGCTGAGTTATTATTCATGTATGTAAATGTTTACAGCATAGTAATTAAAGATAAAAGTTTTCTGTAAATAACAAAACAAACATCACTAATATTGCTATAGTTGTTAATGAGCTACATATATAGAAAGCAGAGATTTAATGATGGCGGCTGACTGGTCTGACTATAGCTGCAATTCTGATTTCCCACTTCTCCAAATTCCCACTAGATTAGTTGTACATGGTCGCCATACATCAACTGTATCAGGCCAATAGAGTCTCCCTCTGTATACATTGGGAGGTGTGTGATGGTGTTTGGGTTTTTCAATTTTTTAAAAAGCACAGTTCATTATATTATGAAATATAGAAGGACCTAAAGAAAAGATGGACACTATGCAGGTATATGGTCACCTATGTCAAAGCTATGTGTGCATATGGGTAAAGTTGGGAGAATTTCTAAGATCCTTATAACAAGATATCACAAGACTTCTTTTTCAAAACTTTAACCCTAAACCTCAGTCAAAATTCTGATCCAATAGGAGTTAAATATTATAGAGAATGTCATCACAGAATGACTGACCAAACCAAGCACAGGTGCTTGGTGCATCATGGTGGAGCCTGACATATCAGTGCATCATGGTGGAGCCTGACAATCAGTGCACCTTCACCTGCTTGATCTCCCTCTATCTCCACCCCCTTCTTCATTGATTGACAGCTCTGACTTCATAGAGCCTGAGAAGGGTACAGATAGAGGGAAACCAAGTAGTTATGAAGGTGGCACTTAGATGTCTGCCACTCCTTGATGTATCAAGCACCTGAACTTGGTTTCAACAATCATTCTGTGCTGATACAGGCCCTTTATGTATAAGGTAGGAGAACATGTTTTTTTTTTTTTAGGAGATACTGCCTGTAAACCATGAGAAAGCACGCTCAATAAACATTCAAAATAATGAACATATGTACAGCTATTTCAACAGGACGAGCTGTGCACATGTTCCAACTTTTATAACTTTTCTTTGACTACTTCAGGTTTCAAAAGCCGAGAAGCAGCTAAATGAAATAAGTTGACCATTCTCCATGTGACTTCCACTTTGAAGCCACCAGTATCTTTTATAAAGAAAAAAGATGTCCCCGGCAAAGCAGACACACAAAATGATGACAAATAAACAGCCCTTTCAGGAAAACAATCCCAGTATTGTTTCCGTGGCACCTTCAGAGCTGTGTACACATAACCCATCATGTTTACATACTAGCTAAATGAGTTTTATGTTATTGCATTTGAGTGTACATTTATTACCACCATCCAAATTGTTGAAATGACTGAATATCCGTTTTTAAGTTGGTAACTTTTGCCTGGAGAATGGAGTACAGCATTGTGCAATATTTTATTTTCAACTTGGAAAATGTTGCCATCAACTTAATGGCAAGTGCAAAATCCCAAGAATCCTTTTACATCATCTTTAGCTATTTTTTTGACACATAAAATATATAATATTTCTTCTAAAACCATCTGCTGGTATTAATAGCATGAGACGGTGACTGAGGAGTCTTTGGACTTCCTCATGGGTCAGAACATCGTTGTATCCATAACTTTTTCTGCGTTTACAGCCAAGCAGCTGCCTGACTCAGTAAAGCACAGATTTGTTATTACAGTCAGAAAAGCAGCAGATGCCAGACCAAATCCATTTGCCATTTAAATGTCTGCAGCTTGGTGCTAATAGACTTACTTTTGACATCTTACTCTTGTTGTTTCCAGTTAGAAATGCCAGATTGTTAATTTCATTTTGAATCACAAAATTCTGTTCTTCTCTCTTAAAGTTCTTCAACAGAGAACAAAAAGGGGGGAATAACATTAAAAAGCACAAAACAAACATCTAACAAGCACACATTTATGATTACTTTTAAATGCAGAACTGCGTAGTTTGTTTTTTTTTGCACAGGTCATTTCATAGCATATATTTACCTTGAGACACAATTTTACACTTTACACTAAAGGGATTTTCTCAACATCATAAATGTATTAAATGGAAAGTGATTGTAAAACAAGAAGCTTTATAATTAAAAATACTCACTGTTCTTTACTGTTTGCTGCTTAGGATACAAGCTACTATTGAAGTCTATCAGTAGTGGCTGGTCTCCTAAGTAAGTAGTTTAGCACTTTCATGTATTTTATATAGACCTTGTAAGTGCTGCTCTGATGCTGGATGAAGCTAGGTCCATTGCCTCTATGCTCCTCCAATGCTGGTAGGGAAAGCTGCCTTGCATGTAGCATTGGCATGACAACAGATTGGGAAAGTGATAATAATGTTATACCAGTGCTCCAAACTATCCATCAGGAGTGCACTGCTCCAAAACTATCCATCAGGAGTGCACTGCTCCAAACTAGCCATCAGGAGTTCACTGCTCCAAAACTAGCCATCAGGAGTGCACTGCTCCAAACTAGCCATCAGGAGTGCACTGCTCCAAACTAGCCATCAGGAGTGCACTGCTCCAAACTAGCCATCAGGAGTGCACTGCTCCAAACTAGCCATCAGGAGTGCACTGCTCCAAACTAGCCATCAGGAGTGCACTGCTCCAGACTAGCCATCAGGAGTGCACTGCTCCAGACTAGCCTTCAGGAGTGCACTGCTCCAAACTAGCCATCAGGAGTGCACTGCCCTCTGACAAGAAGGAAAACGATGAGCAGTGCACTCCTGAACATTGCACATTTAATCCACATAATACTGATTTCATACTACCGTTCTTTGGAATGCGGGGGAATGCAGATATATCCTGCATTCTTCCGGATTATCCCGCAATTGTAAAACGTGGTGCAACTGGATGACACCAGTATTATAACTGATCCATCTCACAGATTAGTGATAATACAGATGCATATGTATTCCGTTGCATCCGTTGTTTACCTATTTTAGCTGGATCTGGCTGCAAATGACACGCCCCTAGTGGGTGTGTCATTTAAACTTGGTTCTGGGCATGCTCAGTCCAAAAATGCGGAACCTGCATCTGGATCTAGATTCTATTGGATCTGGATTCCATAGAGCCACATTCTAATTTAACCTGTAGTGCCCTGGATATGGGTGTTCACAGTTTTGAAACTCACACAAAAATCCCTACAAAATGCGATTTTGGTGTCAGTGAAAAAAACGGTGACACCCTGATTAGAGGGGGACTGTAAAAACTAGATGCACCGTAAACTCTTGCGGCCCTAATGAAAATCAATGGGGCCAAAAATGGATGCAGGTGCATAGAGTTTTAGCTGAATTCACATGGGTACCAAAAAACGGTAGTGTGAAACCAGCCTAATGTGTTTAGTAATTTTGCTAATATTTTACATAATTTGCCTTGACCGGAGTTGCATAATGTAATGTTCTATAGTTGAAAGCTCTATTCCCAGTTCTGTAAACTTTGGAGCTGATATCTCCCAACATAAAGCTACACATATACAAATTAGTTAAATATTACACATTATCAAACTGCTGATTTTAACCATTTTTGACGACCTTCATTTGGACAATTCTAAACAAAAATTACGATTACTGACAGCACACAATTGTCTGACAGAGATGTGATCTGCCTGCTTTTTGGCTCACTGTGCAATTTGCTCCAATATCGAATCACAATACACGGAAAAGCTCTCCTAAACGGAGTGTGCCAGCTTCATAAAAATATATTCAGCTGTCAGGCTTCAGTCAAAAGAGCCACAGAGAGTCCAGACAATGCCATCTGACATCTGACCGAATTGCACAGTCGTGTGAAATAGCAGTGAAGTTGACAATACATGTACATGGAATGGTTGGACAGATGCAACCAATCTTTTGATACTTTGCTTTTATTAGTGGCCAACAAACAGATATCCAGGCCTGGTAACCCATATATTCCAAATAAAAAGTAACATTTCAGATTTTATGATAGTTTCCATTGACACGATGTGCATTTCAAAACAAGACCTGAATGGTTTGTCCTATTATTTATCACATAATACAAGTTGCTATCAAAGTAAACCTGGCAGGTGATTTTCTAGTGCAATTCTAATGGTATCCTGGAATACCAGCTTGGTCAGCCATTTCAGGATCAGTAACTTTTATTGCTGTACTTTCTCCTGTTATCTTGCTGTAAGCTCTGGAGAATTTAGTGTCGCGTGTCAGCTAGTCAAGCATATGTAAATCCAAACTGATTATGCACAGCTACTCACACCCATAATCCCTCCACCTATTCTGAGATGGCATCAGTAATAATAAAAATCTTCACAGTCACTTGCTATCACTGCTGACAGGTGGGCATGGAGAGTGGTACATAATCACTTTGGATTTACATAAACTTGACCAGCCAGAACACGACACTGAATTCTCCTGGGCTAACAGCAAGATAACAGGAGAAAGAAGAGCAATAAAAGTTACTGATCCTGGAAGGGCTGTCCAAACCCTATTCCAGGATATCATTAGTATAGTATTAGAAAATCACACGACAAATTCCCTTTAATAGCTCCTGTATTTTTTTTGACTCCTGCATACAAGAAATAAGGGGAATTTGTTTTTCAAAGTTGCCTTCTAAAAGTATAAAATTAAAATCTCTGCATAATAATATATCAACAAACTTCCTATACTGCAATGGCCTCATATAATAATTTAGTTGGCCAAAGTTAACACAGGCAGATCAATAGCTATTCCTTACATGTGATTTACACCAAAGAATGAACACTTCAGCCACCATTCTGAACAACTCATCAGAGTCTATATCTGGTTTTTTGAGCCAATTGGATCTGGCAGAAAAAAAAAGAAGAAAAAAAGAAAATTGAATATGAAGGAAAAACAGTAAAATATTGAAGTATGGTGTGCTCAAATCCAAATACCTGTTGTTATCTACATATCGAATTAACATTGGATAGAAGGCATACAGATCTCTGCATAAGATGGCAAACTCATCCAGAATAAGCAGCTCTGCCTCTTGAGTGTCCGCTTTGCTATCTGCTTTCAACTGCTCCTCCTCTTGCACAATCTTAATTGCTTTCTTCTTCAGTTTCTCCAGAGTGGGAATGAAATGGCTCTTCAGCAGGTCAGGCTGAGCCTTGCTGATAATTGGCTGAGCGTACACTGCAAACGAACATCAAGTGTTAGGTTAGTAACATGAAAAAAAACTATAAGTCTACAGAGAGCTTTCCTGTAACCCATATAGTGCCCATCACTGTGAACAGGTATGGTATCAAGTTTAATAGAGAAAGATCCACCTATACATCTTCACTGCTAAAATATAAAAATTACTATATTGTTAAATTCTCAGAGGAGCATTGCATAGTTATAAGCCTCCTTACACCGGCATGTCACTCTCCACAAGAAGAAATGTTCCCCCTTAGACCCCAGTCAAAAGCCTCTAATACAGGCAAATCAGATCTCATGCTTTGCACTGATGGGAGGCAACACCCTGAAACAAGAGTCTGAAAATTGAGATTCTGGTTTGGCCTTTATCCTAAGTTATATAGCAAGGCTTGTTAAAGGGTTAATGTTGACTTTTAGGATTAACTACATCCAATAGGTGCCAATAGAGTTCAAGTCCTCTTTTGCCCTGAAGAGGCAACTTGCATGTTTAATTTCTGAGAGAAGCAATGCTAGGCTTCTAAGCCTCCTTACACTGGTGTATCAGGCATGTCACTCTCCACAAGGAGAACCATTTCCTCTTAAACAGCAGTCAGAAGCCTCTCATACAACCAAATCAGATTTCATACTTACACTGAAGAGCGACACATCTGCAAATTGTGATTCTAGTTTGACTTCTATGCTACTCATATGACAAGGCTGATTAAAGGGTTGGTATTGACATGTAAGATTGCTAGTTCCAATAGGTGGCGCTAGAAATAAAGTCCTTTTCTCTTCTGATGAGGCAATTTACATACCGTATTTAATTTTCCAAAGGAGCGTTGTATATCTTTAATGTCATTTGGATTCACCAAAAAACACATACACGCATTCCATTATTTAAGGCCATTGCTGCCATGAGACGGAGAAATAGTACATTTACGTGATAAAACTTTAAATTGACACACAAACTACTATTTTGTTCCGGAGTTAGGAGCAATCCCATATTGGTGTTCAGCAAATAAAGTGTTCCTATAGACAAGCATAAGCCATCCTGGTAATAGCAGATATGTATAATTGGGTGGACTTCCCTGGGGCCTTCAGCAATCTTCAGAATGAGTGAAAGCAGCCATGTCTCTGATGGGTCAATATCATGGGTCTTTCACCTGGAATTTGTGAATACACTGTTTTGGTACTATTTAAAGCGACCCTGTCACCCCCCTGGACATCAAAAGCTATAATAGCCACCTTCTGCAGCACTAAGGCTGCATTCAGGGAAGGTGGCTATAGGCTTTTGATGCCCTATATACTGTTAAATATTCACTTATATAACTGCTTACAGTTTTAGAAGACCTAAGACTGGGAGGCGGGGTTTCGCGCTCCTCCGACCCGCCCCCTCTTGTCAATCAGCCTGGTCGCCTGCTGCTGCCTCCCCTCAGTCTAGCATGAACGCGCGCCTCCGTTCTCCTCTATGGCGCCGCGCATGCGCCGGGTGTCCAGGAAGTCGTCGGGCTGCACGCACAGCGCATGCGCGGCGCCATAGAGGAGAAAGGAGGCGCGCGTTCATGCTAGACTGTGAGGGAGGCAGCATCAGGCGACCAGACTGATTGACAAGAGGGGGCGGGTCGGAGGAACGCGAAACCCCGCCTCCCGGTCTTAGGTCTTCTAAACTGTAAGCAGTTATATAAGTGAATATTTAACAGTATATAGGGCATCAAAAGCCTATAGCCACCTTCCCTGAATGCAGCCTTAGTGCTGCAGAAGGTGGCTATTATAGCTTTTGATGTCCAGGGGGGGTGACAGGTTCGCTTTAAGTAATATATAGTTCTGCTATTGGGATTGCAATATTTTGTGCCAATATGGTGGAATTAGTTGGACATAGATGAGAATGTTTTGCTTGGTGACCTCTTTAACCGTCTTTACATTACATCTGGTAGCCATGATGGAAAGCGAAGTATATCAAATCCTTTACCTCAGATAATAAATTATGATATGGACTTTTAGTAACAGGGAAGCAGCAGAACTATGTACAATTTAAAATATATGCAAAACGAATTGCTGTTTTTTATGTACGTTATGAAAGTGTTGACTTTTGGTCGGTTTACTCCATAAATATGTTGTATGTTATGACTCTACTGTTCTTGGTGAACACAGTCTACTTGATAATCTTGATTATTCCATTGAAAAGTATTTGACACTGTGATTGTTTATTCTAAATACCATAAAAAATTATAAAAAAAAATATGCTAAATAAAAGTTTTTACCACACTATAGTATGTCATTGCACATTGCTAATCCATGGGTAGAAGAAAAGGGTGCTTATTCCGCCCTGCCGTAAATAGACAAGGAAATCCTGATAGTATGAAGAAATTATTGTCAACGTATTTTGAAGCCAAACAGGCTCCTTCTTCATGACAAATAATATTACATTTAGTTGGACATACAGAGGGTATATAGGTAGGGGTGGGATTAAGCTGGTTCTTAACGGTTCTCCCGAATCAATTGTTGAAATCACAACCAGTTCTGAGAAACGGCAAGAAAAATGTGTCACGAATTGCTGCGGTCTCGGCACAGGAATGCCGACTGTATCACCTCCTGCGAGATAACACTGAGTGGAGAGCTGCACTGCCCTCCTGTACTCACTCCATCCTACAGTCAGCATAGGAAACAGGACAAGTCAAGCAGCAGAGTCACAGTTATCTGACAGTGGAGTGACATGGGAGGGGCATGGCTAAATGGAGGGGCGGAGCCAGAGGCAAACATGGTGACAGGGACGGCAGAAGACAGAAGAAAAGAGTGGGGGGAAAGAAAAGATGGAAAGTGATAGTGAAAGGAGTGACGGAAGATGAGAGAGAGAAGCAGGAGATGAGTGAGAGATATGCAGGAAACAGGCAAGAGGGCTATATATAATATATTGGCTGTCTCCTACTTGCTTTGAATCCCCACTAATGTCTATCCTCAGCCTCTTCACTGATGTCTGCCCCCAGCCTACCCCACTAATGTCTGCCCCCAGCCTCCCCACTAATGTCTGCCCCCAGCCTCCCCATGATGTCTGCCCCAAGCCTCACCACTGATGTATGCCCCAAGCCTCCCACAGATGTTTGCCCAAGCCTCCCCACAGATGTCTGCCCCAAGCCTCCCCACTGATGTCTGCCCCAGCTTCCCCACAGATCTTTGCCCTTAGCCTCCCAACTGGTGTCTGCCCTCATCCTCCCCACTGATATCTGCCCTCATCCCCCCACTGATGTCTGCCCCCAACCTCCCAACTGATGTCTGTCGTAAGCCTCAACACTGACTTCTGTCATCAGAATCCCCAGTGAGGTCTCTGTCCCCTTCCCCCCCTAGTGATATCAGTCACATTCTCAGCTTTCCCAGTGATGTCTGTGCTTTTCAGTGATCTCTCTGACCCCCAGCCCTCCCCAGTGATGTCTGTCCCCAGCCTCAGTCTCCCAAGTAAAATCTGTATCCAGCCTCAGCCCTCAACAGCGATGTCTCTGCCCCCAGCATCTCCTGTGATGACTATGAAAATTGTAGATTCACACTGAAGGCATCAAAACTATGAATTAACACATGTGGAATTATATACTTAACAAAAAAGTGTGAAACAACGGAAAATATGTCTTATATTCTAGGTTCTTCAAAGTAGCCACCTTTTGCTTTGATTACTGCTTTGCACACTCTTGGCATTCTCTTGATGAGCTTCAAGAGGTAGTCACCAGAAATAGTTTTCTCTTCACAGGTGTGTCCTGTCAGGTTTAATAAAGTGAAATGTCTTGCCTTATAAATGGGTTGGGACCATCAGTTGTGTTGTGCAGAAGTTTGGTGGATACACAGCTGATAGTCCTACTGAATAGACTGTTAGAATTTGTATTATGGCTCGAAAAAAGCAGCTAAGTAAATAAAAACGAGTGGCCATCATTACTTTAAGAATGAATGTCAGTCAGTCTGAAAAATTGGGAAAACTTTGAAAGCTTCCCAAGTGCAGTTGCAAAAAGCATGAAGGGCAACAAAGAAACTGGCTCACATGAGACCGCCCCAGGAAAGGAAGACCAAGAGTCACCTCTGCTGCGGAGGATAAGTTGATCCAAGTCACCAGTCTCAGAAATCGCAGGTTAACAGCAGCTCAGATTAGAGACCAGGTCAATGCCACACAGAGTTCAAGCAGCAGACACATCTCTACAACAACTGTTAAGAAGAGACTTTGTGCAGCAGGCATTTATGGTAAAATAGCTGCTAGGAAACCACTGCTAAGGACAGGCAACAAGCAGAAGAGACTTGTTTGGGCTAAAGAACACAAGGAATGGACATTAGACCAGTGGAAATCTGTGCTTTGGTCTGTTGAATCCAAATTTGAGATCTCTGAGATGAGTATTTGAGACCGTGTCTTTGTGCGACGCAGAAAAGGTGAACAGATGAACTCTACGTGCCTGGTTCCCACGGTGAAGCATGGAGGAGGAGGTGTGATGGTGATGGGGTGCTATGCCACATGACCAGGCCTCCACAGTCACCAGACATGAACCCAATCGAGATGGTTTGGTGAGCTGGACCGCAGAGTGAAGGCAAAAGGGCCAACAAGTGCTAAACATCTCTGGGAACTCCTTCAAGACTATTGGCAGACCATTTCTGGTGACCACCTCTTGAAGCTCATCAAGAGAATGCCAAAAGTGTGCTAAGCAGTAATCAAAGCAAAAGTTGGCTACTTTGAAGAACCTAGAAGATAAGACATATTTTCAGTAGTTTCACACTTTTTTGTTAAGTATATAATTCCACATGTGTAAATTCATAGTTTTGATACCTTCAGTGTGAATCTACAATTTTCATAGTCATGAAAATACAGAAAACTCTTTGACTGAGAAGGTGTGCCCAAACTTTTGGTCTGTATTGTATATGCTCCAAAAACAAAGAGTTGACTGCAGTCCAGACTGAACCAAATCCAGAAAAGCAGTTGTGAGAAGCAAAATGGTCAATATCACAGCTGCACGAAAGAGAAGCTGCTCAAGCTACACATTTGAGATGCAAAATTATTTGAACACATATAGCAGGGTCATTTTTAGGTTGATGATTTTTTTGCGGCCCCGAATAATGGTAGAAATAAGGGTTGTTGAGTCGAAGTCAGCGACCATTTTGGTGGAGTCAGAGTCGGTATAAAATGTACTGACTTGGACTTCTAAAATATATACGGTAAATGAATTGAGTCCAGTAGTTCAATACAGTATGTGCTAATATTAGTATTATTAAATATTATGTTCTTTCTAAATATCTTTATTATTAGATCATAATAATAATTAAAGCCACATGTTCTCACTGTACTACAATAAATGTATCATTTAAACATGAGCTATGTATAAGGGAGTAAAGGATTTGGAGAAATTGAGGAGTCGGAAGGTTTGACTTACCGACTTAACAGTCCTGGTAGAAATTTCCAAATGGCCACTGGCAGGTGTGAGGCAATGACCGGGGTCATATATGATGGACATTATGTGTCCCCCAGATTGTGCTCCGAAACCCTATAAGACCCGCTGGAGTGTATTGTACTCACAGTGGGTACTGTGCGTGCCACACACAAAGAAGTGTGTACTGGGTCATGTTAGGTGACTCAGGTTTTTCAGGAAAACAAGACATGGGCCTTCATTTGGGAGAATCTGTAGAAACGGGTGGGTTGGATTCTCCCTTCACTAATGGTCCCGTCACACGGCACGACCTGGCCAGCGATGTCGGAAGCGATGCGCGGGTGCCCGCTCGGGTTCCGACATCGCTGGCCAGCTGTCACACAGCATCGCTGCGGCAGGCGACACCGCAGCGATGCGGGCGGTGACATCGCTCGCTGGGCTGGGCATAGCCCAGCGAGCGATCCGCAGCAACGCTGCGGTATAGGCTGGATCGCCGCCGACATCGCTCTGGCGATGTCACACGGCGCGATCCAGCCTTATCGCAGGTCGCAGGTTGACAGGTTTACGGTTCTTCCCGTAAACCTGACAACCTGCGACCGGCGATAAAACGCAGTCGCGGCGCTCATTTACACAGCGCGACGCTGCTAGCGACATTGCTGATACGTCACTTTTTCGGCGATGTCGCTAGCGGCGTCGCCAGGTGTGAAGCCACCTTAAGGGTCTTCCAACATTCCCATGTCCAGGAATGTGTTTTAAACCTGGACTGCAGCGCAGGGGGTGGTTCTCAGTTTGGAGCCAAGTGGTCAAAGCAGCAGAGGCTGTGAGAGCAGGCTGTGTGAAGACAAAACATAGCATAGCCATGTGGACATGGCCCTTGCACGTGGACCCAGCTAAGACAGAACCTAGCAGAGGTACAGAGCCTACACAGGACTGTGTTGAGAGTGTACAAAGTTGTAAAGGCTGCATCCAGCTCTGATCTGCTCACAGTGTGGCATTTATTAATCCATTGTTTGTGCTATTATTCACTATGTGGTGATAATATGTGGTCTGGTCATGGTGTGCCATGATTTGTCTTTTGTATGAGGGGGCAAGACAGAGCGCACGGGGGCCAGACAGAGCGCACGGGGGACAGAAAGAGCACACGGGGCCAGAAAGAGCACACGGGGGCCAGAAAGAGCACACGGGGGCAAGACAGAGCACACGGGGCAAGACAGAGCACACGGGGCAAGACAGAGCACACGGGGGCAAGACAGAGCACACGGGGGCAAGACAGAGCACACGGGGGCAAGACAGAGCACACGGGGCAAGACAGAGCACACGGGGGCAAGACAGAGCACACGGGGGCAAGACAGAGCACACGGCGGCAAGACAGAGCACACGGCGGCAAGACAGAGCACACGGCGGCAAGACAGAGCACACGGCGGCAAGACAGAGCACACGGCGGCAAGACAGAGCACACGGCGGCAAGACAGAGCACACGGCGGCAAGACAGAGCACACGGCGGCAAGACAGAGCACACGGCGGCAAGACAGAGCACACGGCGGCAAGACAGAGCACACGGCGGCAAGACAGAGCACACGGCGGCAAGACAGAGCACACGGCGGCAAGACAGAGCACACGGCGGCAAGACAGAGCACACGGGGGCAAGACAGAGCACACGGGGGCAAGACAGAGCACACGGGGGCAAGACAGAGCACACGGGGGCAAGACAGAGCACACGGGGGCAAGACAGAGCACACGGGGGCAAGACAGAGCACACGGGGGCAAGACAGAGCACACGGGGGCAAGACAGAGCACACGGCGGCAAGACAGAGCACACGGGGGCAAGACAGAGCACACGGGGGCAAGACAGAGCACAGGGGGCAAGACAGAGCACACGGGGCAAGACAGAGCACAAGGGGGCAAGACAGAGCACAAAAGGGCAAGACAGAGCACAAGGGGGCAAGACAGAGCACAAGGGGGCAAGACAGAGCACAAGGGGCAAGACAGAGCACAAGGGGCAAGACAGAGCACAAGGGGGAAGAGAGCACACAGGGGGAAGAGAGCACACAGGGGGAAGAGGGAGCACACGGCGGAAGAGGGAGCACACGGGGGAAGAGAGAGCACACGGGGGAAGAGAGAGCACACGGGGGAAGAGAGAGCACACGGGGGAAGAGAGAGTACACGGGGGAAGAGAGAGCACACGGGGGAAGAGAGAGCACACGGGGGAAGAGAGAGCACACGGGGGAAGAGAGAGCACACGGGGGAAGAGAGAGCACACGGGGGAAGAGAGAGCACTACAGGGGAAGAGAGAGCACACGGGGGGAAGAGAGAGTCCACATGGGGAGAGCAAACAAGGAGGGAAAGAGTAAACAGGAGGAGACAGCTTAAAGGAGAGAGTACATGAGGAGAGAAGACAGCACAGGAGGAGAGAGACTGCACATAAAGGGGAGAGCACACAAGAGGGACAGGTCAAAGGAGAGCACAGAGGGGAGAAGACAACAAGGGGAGAAGATTGCACACGACGGGAGAGCGCACAGGGGATGACAGCTCAAAGTAAAGAGCACAGAGGGTATGAGACAGCACGGGGGGAGAGACAGCGCGGACAGGGGGTGTAGAGTGTACAGGAGGGAGAGATGGCTATCACCCCCAGCGCCAAGAGCCCGCCCTCATCGTGACACACATCACCGGCCTCCTGATATGTTCGCTTCGGACCCCATCTAGTACATAATATACAGTAAAAATATAATTTTACAAGACCATTCTATGCATTATTCTCATGAACACAGTTCAGTCAGAAGCTGCTATGTCTTATCACATGGCTTCACAAGTTCATTTCACTTAAAGGTCAAACAGAGGGTGCTTGGATAAATCTCTAGGGATTATGCTAAATAAAAAAAGAAACGGGTCTCTCACAAATCAGAATCCATATATAATTATGTGTCAATATAATCTGATCAAATAAAATCTTGTGCTACCCATTCAATCTACGTAAAATAAAAGGAGAAAGAACTCTAAAAGGATGAGCGGAAAACCTGTAAGGTTACATGTTACATATACCTTATTTTAGCTTTAAGTGACCCTTTAAATCAGTAATGAAGACTATAGGATAATGTTTTATGCTTAAGTGATTGTTTAGGCGCCGAGGCTAAGGGCTTGCTTACAAGTCGTGTTTTTGGTTAACAGAAGCAAAATGAGATTTCTAAAGTCCGACATATACAGTCCATTTTTTCCTTTCCCTTGAGTTTTTTAAAGTGCTTCATGTTAATTTTTTTCAACAGTTTTGTTATTTTTTTAGCCTTTAAATTGAATGAATAAAAATAATTATAAAAAGTACATAAAACAGGAAAGAAAAATGCACCAAAACTGTGTGTAATTTTTGCAGCATTTTTCATGTGGAAAAAAACGTTATAAAAAAAAGCAACGTGTCAACATGCTCTATGGGTTCAATCTGGATAGGACCTAGAGCTACAGTACTTAATCTTTATTAACTATTTTTTATTTAGAACCAACATAATGGACATTGTTGCATAAAGATGCAGACTTTAGCACTTCAAAGTAAATGTGTTTTCTATGAACGCAAAGGGGAAAATCCATGGCAAATCCAAAGCATTTTTGCAACCAAATCTGCATCTCTTTCTTACTGTCTGCTTACACCTATCAAGAAACAAGGCTAAAATAACATTCACAGTTATCTTAATTTTATTGGGTTTTCCTTTAACCATTTTCTACAACTACCAAGAGTAGACAATAGAGAGAAGTACCCACTCATGGGAGTCTGAAAGAGCCCATAAGGTCCTCTGGCCCAACATGAAGCAGCTAGGGCTACAAATAAACCTGGGTGGTAGGGGAAATTGTTACAAATAATAGATTGGGGCTCCCCGAGCTTCAAGTGATGACTCAGAGTTCTACTTACTGACCAATTCTTTAAATCTAAAAAAGTTGATATATTTCTTGTATCAGATAATCAGCAGATGAAATTCAGAAGCCTTCAGTAATAATGACCTGTGTCTTTGCTTCTCAAACCATATTCCTTCCCTCATTATATTGGGCTGTTAAGGTGGTTCTGCACATCCAATGGCTGTTGGTCAGGAGATAACTATATACTGTCTAATGTGGCTATCCCAATATGTTATAAATGCACACATATGATGAAGAGGGAAGTGGAACTTCGACCGCACTAGCATCAAAATAAATGATCCTTGTAATCAGGATCATAATGATTGTGATTTTAATTTCTACGCGTTTCAGGGCGCTCAGGCCCCTACCTCAGAAAAATCTCAGAGGTACCCGAGTTCCTAGGTTCCTAGCTCCTAGGATAGGTCAACACAAAAAAGTTTTGTTTCGGAGTTTTTTAGTTGTGTTAAAATAGTAAAATATAAGAAAAAAATACCGGACATTCATTTAGTATCACGGAAATTGTCTTGACCCACAGAGTAAAGTTATTATGTCACATGTTCAATGCAA
Source organism: Allobates femoralis (assembly GCA_033576535.1). Taxonomy (NCBI): domain Eukaryota; kingdom Metazoa; phylum Chordata; class Amphibia; order Anura; family Aromobatidae; genus Allobates; species Allobates femoralis. The sequence goes on from JARQOC010000012.1 coordinate 55,113,149, forward strand.
AAAAAATAAATAAATAAAACAAAACCTAACCAGGGGCGGATTAAATTTTCACTTTTTGTCATCTGCCCTGCATTAATTTCTTGATTTCAGTTTGGGGGTCCAAATGTCCACTACACGACTTACTGTTTACTTGAGAAGTAGAGTTTCCAAAATGGTCACTTCTGGGAAGTTTCCACTTTAGTGGGGCTCTACAAATGCAATATGGCGACCAAAAACCTATCACGTAAAATTTGCACTACAGAAGCCCTGCTGTGTGCCAAAACAGTAGTGTATGACCACATATAAGGTATTGCAATGCATTAGAGAATTTTTACTTTCATCATATTACTTCTTGGAAAATTACTGGATATATTCGAGTATAAGCCGAGTTTTTCAGCACAATTTTTGTGCTGAAAAGTGCCTCCCTCGGCTTATACTCGAGTCAGTGTACAGGCTCAGTGGGGGGGGGGGGTGATTGGGCACTGGAGTCGGGAGGCAGGGGAGGCTGCAGTTGGAGCGGAGAGGTCACGTGACCACGCTCATTAGTGCAATGCAATATGCACTGCATCTCCCTGTCCATCAGCGGCAGGGGGATCGGTGCATATTACATTGCACTATGTATACTCGCCCTCCTATCATCAGTATATGCCCCCATGCTGCTGCACACCATAAAATAATAAACCAACATGACGCCAGCAAAAGCAGGAAGACCGGAGGACGCAGTGGTGACATAGCGACGGAGGGTGAGAATGATCAATGGTTTATTATTTTATGGTGTGCGGCAGCATGGGGGCATATACTGATGATAGGGGGGCGAGTATACCAGTGATGGGGGTATATACCAGTATTATCAGGATGGGGGGCCATATACCAGTGATGGGAGTGCTATTCCAGTGATGGGGGCTATATACCAGTGATGGGGGGCTATGTACCAGGATGAGGGGCCATTTACCATGATGTGGGTGTATATAACAATGATGAAGGGCTGTATACCATGATGATTGCTATATACCAGTGATGGGGGCGCTATATACCAGTGATGAGGGGTTATATGCCAGGATGGGGGTCTGCTACATTTCCCACCCTCAGCTTATACTCGAGTCAATAGGTTTCCTCAGTTTTTGGGGTAAAATTAGGTGCCTCGTCTTATACTCAAGTATATAAGGTAATATATATATCTATATTTTTTAAAAATATCAATTTTACACCTTATTGATAGAGGGGTTTGTGAAACACCTTTGATGTCAAAATGTTCATCACATCTCTAGATTAAATCCATGAGGATATCAGTCGAAAATGTGGTCACTTTTTGGTGGTTACTGCTGTTTTAGCACTTCTGGACCACTAATTATGCAACATAGTGCCTGGAAAGTACTTCTGTAAAATCTGTGCTCTAAAATCTAAATGGCCCTCCTTCTCTTAGCTGTACCATGCACCTAAATAGTGCTAAACGGCCCCATATAGTGTATTGTTGTAGTCAGGAGAAATTGGATAGCAACTTCTGAGATGTTTTACTTCTTGTGAAAGTGAAAAATATAAGATAAAAAATACAGAATTTTTATTTTTCCAATTTGCATTAATTCCTGTGATGAATCTCATGATTTAACACATTTCCTAAATACTGCTGTAATTTAAATACTAGTACTTTAAGGGGTTCATTGTCTCAAATTACAGGATTTGTTGAAGGTTGATTACACCCTCAAAGTCACCTGAGAACTTAACTGGCCCCTAATAAATTACTGTAGGTTTCTGAAACTTTCTTAAAAATATGAAAAATTACTGCTAAACCTAAGCCGTTTAATGTCCCAAAAAATAGATAAACATATAAAATCCAATTCCAACATTAAGTATACAAATGGTAATCAAATTAATTATATTGTGTGCTATAACTATTGGGGTAAGGGTATGTGCTCACGGAAATGTTTGTAGGTTGTTAACAACAATGTATTATTTCTGTGCTCAGATAGGGAGTCCTTTTAGAGTGAAAAGTGATCAGAAATGAGAGAGGACTCTGCATCCTCTGCAAAGATTATGAACGCCTGAAAAAGTTGGAGGTTGTGCTCCGGGCCATACCGTCCATTGGACAGTGTGAGCCCTGAATCTCAGGCGGCAAGCAGGCAGGGGGCAAGGGAAGCGGCTTCGCAGAAGGGGGCGGCACCTGCACCACACAGCAGCTTCCTGTGTGATGGTTGCTGCCGGCTGCAGCATGGGGTAAGATGCACACAGATCTTACCCCCACCTGCACTGCAGCCCATAAATGCTCACATTGCCCCCCCCACCCCGGTCCTCACCTCCCCCCCCACGCGGCTCAGGCGGCGTGATGGCTTGATGCACCCCTGGTTGTGCTCTGAAAACACTCCAAAAAGACACTGTGCACATAACATCTAGTGGAAGCCACTTCAGGGAATGCTCTTTCTTTGGAGAGGTTTTTTTGGAGTCTGGAGGACTTTTTTGCTTCCTAAAGCAGTTTTTTTGAAAGTTTGGAAGAAATTTTTCCCGAATTTTTAAATTTTTTTTATTAACGGCATTTTGATTAGATGCTGTTCGGTTCTGAGTGGATTCCAAGTTTTTTTTTTTTATTCCAAATCTATCGACCTACATCTACTAAACAATGTGTCAAGCAGAAACAATCTTGGAACCACCAGGATACATAAAAGCATTCTAAAGTTATTGATGTATGAAGAGACACTTGCTTAACGTGAAAAATCAGGCTGTATCCCAAAGTCTAAAAGAGGCTGCATCATTAAAGGGTTAAGTGGCCAGCTATAGTTGAAAGCTATTATACTGTTCTTCTAGATCACAGGGCAGAAAGAGCTGTCATGTAGGCCTAGTAACCTTTCTTAAAGGGAACCTGTCACCTGGATCTAAGCCCCTACACTATCACTACCTGTCCCTGCACCTTCCTAGCTGCTCCCTATCTATCCCTCTCTGAGCTAAATCCGCCCTATAAAACTGCAGAAAAATAACTTATAACTTACAGAAGTCCCTGAGGCTGGGGACTGAGAAGGCGGCGCCAGGCTCCATTCAGCCCTCCTCCATGTAGCAGCACACGCCCCGCTGGGCGGCGTTATTCTTTCTTCATCGCCGCCTCCTCATTTGGAATCTCTGCTTTACACCTGTCATATTGTGGTGATGCGACCTCGATGTGTCCCCTGACTGAGACACAGCATATGGGAGATTGTATCTTCTGCTGGGTAGCAGCACACACAGGGTGAGCTGCTACTGGAGCTAAGTGCTGATTGACATCACTGACCCCCAGGTGAGCGGGTGAATAGGAGATGATATGTGCTGCCTTGGGCTGTGGGGAGGGGTTGGAGTGTGTCAGGACAGCAGCAGGAGCTGCTGGGATTGTATGAGGTTCTTCTCGGCTGTGCCCCGGTGTAACAGGCCAGACTAACCCCCCCGACCAGAATATACTCAGGGTTAAAGTGGCCTAGGCCAGATTATACCCCTCCGTATACCACAGCAGCTGTAGATCAGGGCTCCAAGCAACACATGGGGGCCCGAGGCAGCACAAAGTGGCCCCAGGCAGCAGAAAGTGGCCCTACGCAACATACAGGGGCCCCAGGCAGTGCTAGGGCCCCAGGCAGTGCTAGGGGCCCTAGGCAGTGCTAGGGGCCCCAGGCAGTGCTAGGGGCCCCAGGCAGCACAAAGAGGCCCCAGGCAACATACAGGGGCCCCAGGCAGTACTAGGGGCCACAAGCTACACACAGGATCCCAGGCTACACACAGGGGCCCCATGCAGCATACAAGGACCCCAGGCAGTGCACGGGGCCCCAGGCAGTGCACGAGGCCCCAGGCAGCACAAAGTGGCCCCAGGCAGCACAAAGTGGCCCCAGGCAACATACAGGGGCCCCAGGCAGTACTAGGTGCCCCAGGCTACACACAGGGTCCCAGGCTACATACAGGGGCCCCATGCAGCATACAAGGGCCCCAGGCAGTACAAAGGGGTCCCAGGCAGCGCATGGGGGCCAGAGGCAGCACACAGGGGCCCCAGGCAGCACAAAGTGGCCCTGGGTGGCCCACTGCCTGGGGCCCCTGTATATTGCCTGTGGTCACTTTGTGCTGCCTGGGGCACTTGTATGCTGCATGGAGCCCTTGTGTGTAGCCTGGGATCCTGTGTGTAGCCTGGGGCCCCTGGTACTGCCTGGGGCCCCTGTATGTTGCCTGGGGCCACTTTGTGCTGCCTGGGGCCCTGTGCACTGCCTGGGGCCCTTGTATGCTGCATGGGGCCCCTGTGTGTAGCCTGGGATCCTGTGTGTAGCCTGGGGCCTCTGGTACTGCATGGGGCCCCTGTATGTTGCCTGGGGCCACTTTGTGCTGCCTGGGGCCCTGTGCACTGCCTGGGGCCCCGTGTACTGCCTGGGGCCCTTGTATGCTGGCTGAGGCCCCTGTGTGTAGCCTGGGATCCTGTGTGTAGCCTGGGGCCCCTGTGTGCTGCCTCGGGCCCCCATGCACTGCCTGGGGCCCCTGTACGTTGCGTAGGGCCACTTTCTGCTGCCTGGGGCCACCTTGTGCTGCCTCGGGCCCTCATGCATTGCTTGGGGCCCTGTGCACGGCTTGGGGCCCTGATCTACAGCTGCTGTGGTATACGGAGAGTTATAATCTGGCCTAGGCCTGTTTATACCCCGGGGTATAGTTTGGGCTAGGCCAGAATATACCAAGGGTATATTCTGGCCCAGGGGGTATATTCTGGGCTAGCCCAGTTTATACTTCGGGTATATTCTGGTCGGGGGGGTTAGTCTGGCCTGTTAACACCGGAACCTGGAGGTCTGTGAATACCTGAACTGTGCCATTAAACTGTGTGCTGTGTGAGTAAATACCTGAGTCACTGCCTTCTGTCGTGCCGATCCTAACCGCTACCTTACAGTGTAAAGTGGGTGGGAGATTCCAAATGGAGGAGGCGGCGATGAAGAAAGAATAACGCCGCCCAGCGGGGCGTGTGCTGCTGCATCGAGGAGGGGCTGAATGGAGCCTGGCGCCGCCTTCTCAGTTCCCAGCCTCAGGGACTGCTGTAAGTTATAAGTTATTTTTCTGCTGTTTTATAGGGCGGATTTAGCTCAGAGAGGGATAGATAGGGAGCAGCTAGGAAGGTGCAGGGACAGGTAGTGATAGTGTAGGGGCTTAGATCCAGGTGACAGGTTCCCTTTAAAGGAGGCCTGTAAAACCATATGGCAATTTTTTTTTACTATTCTTATGCTCATTCTGAGTTTATAGTTTTATACTATATAAACCGCTGTTATCCTATTGTTGTTTGGCAACAAATGAATCTTTAATAAGATTAATTATGAATAAGAATGTAAAAAAATAGCCTCAAAGAAAGGATTACATGATTACACAAACAGAAACAGATAATTCAAGGAATCTATTGGATCAATAAAAAAAGCACCTTGCAGAGGCCAACGAAGGAACTGCTAATGCTTATCCGACAGGATAACTCAGTAGGTTTTTTCTTTCTGCTCAATACTAAGTATGTCTTACATAAATAATATGTCTGTCAGTGGCAGGATAAATGTCAGCTGGATTTGCACATAATTTCATTGATAGTTTGTGAAAAAGATTTTCAAACTGGGTATCTGGCAAGTGATGAAGAATGTTTAGGGACAAGAATGTCAATGTAGGATTACCTGCAATTCTCTTCATCCACGAAGCTTCATCTATTCCAAGATTGTTGTTAATGATTTTCAGGATGTTGCCCAAGATGACACTTAGATGCTCCGAAGTGACTTGAGTGCAGCATGGTCTGGCATTTTCTGGTACATTTTCTGTTCCCCTCTCCACCAGTAGGAAAGGTAGTTGCACAACATTGGCAGTACAACCTCAATAACATGTGGCATCTCGGTGTACCTGGCTCCAGACTCGGCCAGGTCATTAATTTCTTTCATCAAACCTTCTAAATGAGGCATTTCTGGGCACATTTCTTCAACAGTGTCAGGCATTCCTAGAACTTCAATCCATACATCACCATTAAAATCCTTGATGAGTCTATTGCAAAAACACATGACTACTGATTTACATGTACAGAAGTAGCATCCACTAACGTGAAGGATGCAGTGCTATGTTAATACCACGTTTCCCCGAAAATAAGACAGCGTCTTCTATTATTTTTTTGCACTGAAAAATGGGTTAGGGCTTATTTTCGGAGAAGGTCATAATTTTTTTTCCATGAATAATAATCCATATTTATTCTTGAATGAGAATTTCAAATTTAGTGAAATATAATCATGTCATTACACACATACTGCACATACACATATACAGTGGCTTGAAAGTTTCTTTGCCCGCTTCCTGATTTCTTATTCTTTTGCATGTGTGTCACAATTAAATGGTGCAGATCACCAAACAAATTTATATATGAGACACAGATAACACAAGTAAACACAAAGTGCAGTTTGTTAATGAAGGTATTTATTATTAAGGGAAAAAGTAATCCCAATCTACAGGGCCCTGTGTGAAAAAGTGATTGTCCTCTAAACCTAATAACCGTTTGGGCCGCTTTTAAGCCCCTGTAACACATAAGATCGTTAACAATATCATTGTAACGTCACAGATTTTGTGACGTAACAACGGTCCCGCTAACGATGTTGTTATGTGTGACACATACCAACGATCTGGCCCCTGCTGTGAAAATCATTGATCGTTACATACTGCTCTGGGTCTTTTCTACGTCGTTGCGCTCCCGCTGGGAGCGCTACATCGTTGTATATGACAGGGACAATGACCAACGATCTCAATGCTACGCTATGGAGTGACAATTCCCACGACCTCGGTATAATTCTGGATCGTTGCTGAAGTCGTTGGTGACATCACTGGTGAGATACCTGTCAAACCACAGTTAGTTTATGTTTTATGGGGGGCTATCACATTTTAACAGGGTCTGTAGGTTTGGATTTCTTTCCCCTTAATAAAAGAGTACAAAGGTTTGAATGCTCCACCACCCAATTCTCACCTGGATTCCTCTGACACCCGAAACAATGGTAGGCGTCCATTCAATCAGTAAAAAAAGTAGAAGATCCGGTACCGTCAAAAACTATTATAATTCTTTATTCTAAGTATAAAATCATCACAGATGACCCCCCATAGGGGAAAAACACTGACGCGTTTCGGAGCGAACTCCTTAATCAGTAGTACCTGATTAAAGAGTTCGCTCTGAAACGCGTCAGTGTTTTTCCCCTATGGGGGGTCATCTGTGATGATTTTATACTTAGAATAAAGAATTATAATCGTTTCTAACGGTACCAGATCTTCTACATTTTTTACTTAATAAAAGAGACCTTCATTTAAAAACTTGAAACACTTATGTGTGACATACATGCAGAGAAAAAAGAATTTAGGAAGGGGGCAAAGGTTTTTTCACATCACTATAATATACTCACTGCACATGCCAGTCTATCTTCTTACAGTTCCTCTAGACTCCAGCAGTTAAAGGACTTTTGGTGACTTTATGGTCACATGACTGTGATGTCTGCAAAGGTCCTTATACAGTCTTAACATCGAAGAAGAAATGCTGGCGTCCCTTAGGCTGGGTTCACATTTGCGGACCCCTCCGCAGCGTTCTGCGGAGGGGATTCACAATGTGACCGCAGCGGCCGCCAGCTCCTATCTTTATAATGGGAGCGCACGGTGCTGCGCTTGACAGCGCAAGACCGTGCGCACCCATTCACTCCCATATGTGATCTGTGCGCAGGCGGATGCCTGCGCACAGATCACACACTCTCGTCCGCACCAGGAATGCAACATGTCGCGTCCCTGGTGCGGACGAGACTGTGTGATTTGTGCGCAGGCATACGCCTGCGCACAGATCACATGTGGGAGTGAATGGGTGCGCACGGTCGTGCGCTCCCATTATAATGATAGGAGCTGGCGGCCGCTGCGCACACATGGTGATTCCCCTCCGCAGAACGCTGTGGAGGGGAACGCTAATGTGAAGCCACCCTTAGAGAGTGAGGGCTCTGACAGATTGCCCAGTTACTCCCTTTCCTTTAAGGCTATGTTCACACAATGTGTTTTTGCTGTGAATTTGAGGTCAGGTTTTGCCTTGGTTTATGTAAATTTATGCTAATACTTTCCTGCATTTTTGTTTCTCAGCAAAATCTATGTGATTCTCGAATTTGCTGTCCACATACATTGGTTTTATTTCACTGCAGAAAGTGTAAACACCCCAGGTTTTGCTGTGGATTTGAAGGAATGAGCTGTCAATTGTTTTCTGTGTTTTTGGCTTTGTTCTACGGCCACCATGCAAAAAATAAACACAGCAAACAAATCTGCAGCAGAAACACTGCAAAAACAGTAAAAACATGCAGTAAAAACCTTCTAGAAGATGTCCCACCTAGGCTATTTATAAATCTGATGTTCACTAGAAATTCATGGCTACTGGGTCTAATTTGGTCGGACATCATAAATTTTGGGCTTAGTACCAACGCAAAACTGCTGTGAAAAATTCAGGAGAAGCTAGAAACACATCAAGTTTAGAAGGGAATTTGAAAAACCAAAAACCAATGTCTCTGGAAATAGGCTAATGCCGTTTCTGCATGCCAGCCTGTTCCCCCTTTAGTTTCTTTAAAATACCATATTTAATTAACCTTTGGTGATTTTATAGTGTACCCAAAGGTCTTAAAGGAGTCTTAACCTTGGAACAGAAATATTGAGGGTCCCTAAGAGAGTGGTGGCCTTGGTAAGTTGCCCAGTTTGCCCCCCCCACACACACTGGCCCTGAATGTAATCATGGCTTATTTTTAGAGTAGGGTTTATATATTTCAAGCATACTCCAAAAACACTGTGAAATCATGCTAGGGATTATTTTTGGGACAGGTTTTATTATCGGGGAACCACAGCATGCCATATTAGAGTAACGCATTTGTTGTCATTCCTTTCAGTGCTGCACTGTACATAGATCTGGTGCTATATGCTACCTCTGTATATACAGTTGACAAAATAAGGCTAAAATACTTACTGGCTCTCTCTCTTGGAGATTTGGTGTTAAAAACTGAGAGAGGGTTGTTGTGATTTAGCGATGGCTCTAGAAAAGCTACAGGAATGGCTCCAGCCAGTGCTGCCAGGCATTCTCCCAAGGCCGGTCTCTGCCTGTAAAATGAACAGGTATTTGTTTCAATGGACATAATCAGGATGAACATTTCCTTAAATCTACGTAAACTGATTGGTCTTACTTGCAATGTGACTACTGGATTAATGTATAAGTAGTATGGTTTAGAAATTAAATATTCTTCACTTATAATGGTCTCTAAAATGATTTTATGGGAATACTTAGAATAGTTTTATTTGTTAAAATAGAATCACATCTTTAATAAAAAATAAATACACGTTAATTTTTAAACAATGAATTAGAAACCATACTGCAAAAATAAATAAATTCAATAAGAAAATAGAAGCTTTTTTTGGACTGGTTATATCAACATTAAAAAACTAAGCAGATAAGTATTTAGGCCGGGTTCCACGCTTCAATGTGTCGGCAAACCGACCAACGATCCGACTTGACGTACATCGCTGGAACAACGTTCAATGATCGCTATTCAAATGTCACACGTACAGATATCGAGAACGACACTGCAACGATTCCGCGACAAGTGAACGATACTTGCGGTTGTTTGGTCGCCTACGTCCTTCAGTTCTGAATAGTCAAAGTCATAAGAGAGATCGTTATCAAGGTGTCAGACACACCGATGCTGCAGGTTGGACAGACGATCAACGACTGATTTATGGTCCGCTTCATAAACCTGCGATCAACGATCAGCTGACTTATCACTGGTCGTATCTACGTGTCTCACACAACAATGTTGTTTCAACGTCTCAAAACACGTGACATTTCAACGATATCATTAACGATATTGTAGTGTGTGACAGGGCCTTTTTAATAATAAAGGAGCCCAGAAGATCAGCTATGGGCTGTGAGTTTTATCCTTTATACCTTACCATTGTGAGAATAGGTTGTGGTTGGTTATATATAATTGTATTATTAGATACAAGCCATTAAAATGAATGGTCAATAGTGCTCTAAAGTAATAGGATAGATTAGTTAGAGCCACAGCAAAGATTTGTTAGCAATCTTTCTTTATGTGTCTGATATGCCCAAAATAGTGGATATCAAAGGGTTTTCTTATTGAGATAGTCCTTTTAAAGGAAATCTACCTGCTGTTTTTTGTTATCTCAACTGAGTGCAATATATTCTAGGCAAAGAAATCCTGAATCCAATGATGCATCACATAGATTACAGGGTGCCGCCGTTCTGGCACATTGAAAGAATTTAGTTCTAGTAACACAGCTGAGATACCTGTCCCTGTCCACGCCAGGCTCTCTACGGTGATTGCACATTAACAGTTAGGTCAACTGTGTGAACTGTGTCAATCACAGCAGGGTGTATATTGTACTGCCCTGCACATGACATTCTAGCCATGTAATGGTAAGCACAGGGTAATAAAGCCTGTAGTTTAAGTAAACAATAGCACACACACTAATCAGAGGCACAGTTGATTTTTCTTTTTTTAACTCATCCAGCACGCTATTTACCGCTTACATAGCAAAAACCTACTGACAGATTCCCTTTAAGTAAATCTTGCAAGTTAATGTGTATAGACTTGTATCTAGCGGTATATGAGCATTTATAGGTACATTGTTTACTATTTTTCAACTAGAATCAGTGCCAACCTCCTGAACAAGAAAAATCCTAACATCACTTTTTTAATAAAGATATGAAAATATTCAAAGTCTGTAAAATTGGGTGTGAATTTATTCACGTCCTATTCCATAGGCCACTACAAGAAAGCTAAAGTACCGCCTCTTACCTTGCACCTCTTCTTTTGATTAGCTGGTCTGGCGAGATGTCATTGCAATGCGAGGTAAGATGTGGTACTCTAAATACTGTGCAGCGGTGCAGGACCACAGTTGTGGTAGATGGAATGGGACATGTGAATCTATTTGCACTAACTCAAAGTCTTCAGTGAAAGTAATAAGGTCCAAAAAGATCCTAACATCTGAGTGCATGTTAAATAATACAGACATCGCAAATACTTGCAAAAACAACACTATAAACAATTCTTTGTTAAGCTGACCTGAAAGGACAAAGTTTGTCATGTCCCACAATTTGGGAATCGTACAGTGCCAATATATTGTGTTCACTGTGTTGCTATGCAATAGATTTGCAGTTTTAGAAGGTAGTTTCCCCTTTCTCTTCATGTAGCTGCTCTGATATCAGTAACCCCTCCCTTCTTCCCCATCTTATGTTTGTCAGCCATTATACAGCATCTCTTCCAGCTATGATAGAATATCTTTTTTACCGGCTGTCCTGTGCATAAGTTCAAGAATTCAGTTAAAACACTTCTACAGGTGCATCTCAATGAATTAGAATATCATCAAAAAGTGAATTTATTTCAGTGATTCAATACATAAAGTGAAACACATATATTATATAGAGTCATTACAAACAGAGTGATCTATTTCAAGTGTTTATTGTTGTAAATGTTGATGATTATGGCTTACAGCCAATGAAAACCCAAAGGTCATTATCTCAGAAATTTAAAGTAAGGAGGACGAAGGGTCTGAGAGATAAAATATGACCTAAATAGGTATCAGAGGCTTCACCTTGTGTGGTTGTGAGAGTCACAACCACTATAAAAGCATATCACGGCTGCTAAAGTCTCTAGCGTGGTGCATATATAGTAGGGAGGATGAAGGGTTAAAAACCATGCTGCCATATTCCATGAGACATGAAAGGGTAAATATAATATTGATTTATTAGTCAATGCATTTCAGGGTTCCCTGGCCTCTTCCTAAGGACAAATCAATATCATGTTTCAGAGCATTTCAGGGAGCCCTGAAACGCGTTGACTAACAAATCAATATCATATTCACCCTTTTATGTATCGTGGAATATGTCCCCTCATCTTCACTACTTAACATTTTCTGAGATAATGACCTTTGGGTTTTCAACAAAAAGTTAACAGTATAGGTGGGTACTACAATGCTTTTAGAGAGCTGAAAGACCGACGTACAAGGTTGGACCTGTTGAACCACAAGGGCACAAAACAGCTGTTGTCCTCACACCTGCTTGTCTCCCTCCTCTCTCCAAACGCTGCTCTGGCGTTGTGCACCAGTTTTTATTTTTGTTTGAAATAAAGGAGTTTTCATGGCTCAGGAGTATGCTGTGGTCTTCTTTATGCAACATTGGCTGTAAGCCATAATCATCAACCTTTACAAAAATAACCACCTGAAATAGATCACTCTTTGTGTAATGACTCTATATAACATGTGAGTTTCACTTTATCTATTGGATTACTGAAAAAAAATTACTTTTTGATGATATTCTAATTTATTGAGATGCACCTGTTTATGTAATTATCCATACAAGCGTCAAGTAAGTGATAGCTCTAGCACCTAACAAAAGCAGTGCAGTTAAGAACACAGAATAATGTTCACTGCTTCACAATGAGTTTTGTTTAAGATTTAACTCAAAAAAGTTTAAACACGCAAGCAAGATGGTCCATGATATTCACACATATTTAGGCAGTGATGGATGATAGTGTCTAAACCGATACAGAATGAGCAAACTCTGGCTCTAGAGAATAGCAAGACGCATTTCTCAACAGTCATAGATCATTCAGGTTGGTGGATCTTCATTTGTCATCTACATGGAAGATTCTATTTTGCACTACACCAACATATTAATAATGGTGTGTCTTATTAATCTCATCTCTTTTTTCCATTCTTTACCTGGGAACACAAGATCTGCTTTAACATCACAAGACAACAATAACTCCCAAAAGAAAATATATTTAACAGTAATGACATTAGAAACATGGCGTCGGTGTAATGTTAAAGTAGGATATTACAGTAGTGTGCCAAAGACATCACTGCTTTATTAACCTGTCAGTGTATCATTGTCAAGATCCTGACAAATTTTATTGATCTAAAAATAAATCACATTTTCATGTCTTAGATAAAATTTTAGTTGTAATCACAGAATCTAGCCTGCGTCTTTCCCAAAGTAATAAACAGTTTCCTGCATATAGTCTACCATCTGTAATTTAAACTTGCCCAAACAAGCCAATGGATTAGTGGGAAAAAACATCATAGATAAAATAAAAGGAAAGAAAATATGAAGGAATATATTCACGTTTCGGTTATAAGGTATGAACTTTTCCACTGCCATTATGGGCTAATAAGTCACAGTTTTTGTCATATTGCTTGCTGTGCTGCCTTCATTTGTTACTAATCTGGATGGTTTGTTTTTTGCCAGTGAGGAGGCTTTGCCCCCACCTTATCCTGGTGCTGATTTGCTTTTTTTACTTTTAAGTCCAGCATCAATCCCTCCACTTGATGGCTGATTTAATCAGTTTTCTGCTGTCCACTCCCCATAAGATGAATATGCATGTCACATATTCACACCACATCACCACAAAGGAGATCACTAGGGGGGGGGGCTGGATTCTTCTATCTGCTCTCTGTGTTTGCAGCATCACAAGAGTGAAATACAACACAACAACACAGAAATTTTCACAGCAGGGATACCTGCATAGAGAAACAAATGGAGTCTAGATAAGGCATATCTGCAATAGCTCTCTCCCTCCATGTCCTCAATGGAACAGAAGCTACTGAAACCTGACACTGCACTTTTAGCAAAGGGAGGAGGGAGGAGGGAGGAGAGGAGGGAGCTCCTGAGAAGGCGTGCATAATTACATGACAGTTTATAAAGCAACCTGACTATTCCTGTTTACTTATAATGGAGAGGACTAATCCAGGAGCTCCCTGCAGGGTCTGACAATGCTGATAACATGGAAACTACAAACAGTACAACAATGATTTTACATATTTTTAAAAGGTCTGCCCAGGCACCATTTAAGGGTAATATTAGTATCATACTGAAAAATGACCTGACAGTGTCCCTTTAATGTATTGCTGTCAATCTCTGACAGCAAGATTTAACACACAACTGCAGGGGCGCACGCTATTTTCTGCAACAACTGGCGTGCCAAGATGTGATTGTGGGTCATCAATGAGTTAGCAGTGATCCCTGTTTCTGTAATTACGATTCTCTTGTGAATGCTGCCTGGGAACCAGTATTCAGAAGACATCGTGATTTCTGCTGTACAGAGCGATGCTGATGCACTGCTCTGTATAACACAAATGATCAGACATCTTCAGGTGCCCTAAGGCAGAGGTTCCCAACTCCAGTCCTCAAGGCACACCAACAGTGCAGGTTTTCAGGATTTCCTTAGAAATTGGAATCATTCCCAGTGCAGGTGATTCAATTATCACCTGTGCAATACTAAGGAAATCCTGAAAACCTGCACTGTTGGTGTGCCTTGAGGACTGGAGTTGGGAACCTCTGCCCTAAGGGGACTAGTAAGTACACTAGGAACTATATATTTTTTTTAAAGAATATGGAATTTTTTTTACAATTAAAAAAACACAAGTGAAAATCATCCCCCTTTTGCCCAATTAAAAATAAAACTATTAAGAATAAATAAAAATAAAGATATTTGATCTTGCTGCCTTCAGAAATGTCTGATCTATTAAAATAATAAATAAATGAAACCAATTGGTAAACAGCATAACGAGAAAAAACTCAGTTCACCAGAATAATGATTTTTTGGTTGCCGCAACACTGCAATAAAGTACAATAAAAGGTGATCAAAACATCATATTTACTCCGTAATGGTATAATTAAAAACATTAGCTAATGATGCAAATAATAAGCGATCACACTTCCCCAGATCCCGAAAAGTAAAAATGTTATGTGTCTTAGAAAATGGTGATACAAGCACATTTATTACATTTTTTACAAATTTCCAAATTTTATTTTTTTACCACTTGAATAAAAAAAAAAATACAAGTTTGGTATCTGTGTATTCTTACTGACCTGGAGAATCATACTGACAGATCAATTTTCCCATAAAGTGAACATGGTAAATAAATAAAACAAAACAAACAATTGAGGAATGCACTTTTTTTTTGCAATTTCATAACACTAAAGGTACCGTCACACGTGGCAATTTTGCAAGCAATTTCACTGGCAATTTGCAGGTTGCAGTGAAATCATGGACACATTGTTCCATTTCTACACGGCAACAAAACAGAACAATGTGTCCATGATTTCACTGCAACCATCAAATTGCCAGTGAAATTGCTTGCAAAATTGCCGCGTGTGACGGTACCTTTAGATTTTTTTTCCTGTTGTCCAGTAAACATTATGTGATAAAATAAATGGAGTCATTCAAAAATACAACTCGTTCTGGAAAAAATATATATATATTTTTATGGCTATTGGAAAAAGGGGAGGAAAAAGCAAAAACAAATAAACCCCCCACCCTCATGAAAACTGCCCAGGGGTGAAGGGGTTAAATGGAATCTGTCAGGATGTTTTTGCCAAGCAATCTGAGAGCATCATAATGTACAGAAGCAGAAGTGGTCAGAATACTGAGCTGTGTATAACCCCGGCCCCCACCACTGATTGGCAGCTTGCAAGGTGTACACTGTGTATTGTCAGCAAGCTGCCAATCAGTGGTGCGGGTGAGGTTACACACCTTAGCCTGACTAGCCTGCATGTGAGAATTGGTTTTCTGGTGATAATCTCTGGCTGATAAAACACTGATTGTATTGAAACTACTGCATGCATCCTGACAAATGACAAAATGACATATTACTGAAATTAGGAACTCTTCTTCTAGAATATTCTCCTCTCAGATTAAAAGACAAAACAACTGCTGACAGATTCCATTTAATAATATGCAAATGTTGAAAAACCTAAACTAAATTTTCAAAATATCTCTATTTATTCAATATGGAGTATGAGTGCTATGTGCAAAAATCCCCATTGCTGCTATCAATGAGGTTATCAGTAATGGTACCTTTACACGCCGCGACGGCGGGCTGGATACATCCCGCTACTTCACGTGCACGAGCACGCTCAAACGGTTACAAACGGTCAACGCACCCTCTTTACACGCCGCCACAAGGTGCGCTACGCCACGCTACATCTATAGCTAGCTACATCGCCGGGTGTCTCAAGTAGGCAGCTGTAGCTCATTTACACACCGCTATAACCAGCTACTATGGGCGGACCTGGTGCAGCAGGGACAGCACATAGGCGTGCCACAATTGTGGATTACGAGCCGTCCGTACGCTGATAGGACGAAGCAATAAAATCCTGATTGGGCAGGCATCGCAGGAGGCTGAGTAATACAGCACGCTCGAGCGATTGTGTAGTGTGACTCGTCAGCTCCTTAAATATGCCTCCCTATGCAGCGACTACCAATCGTCATGCAGCAGCTTCCACCAATGATCGCACATGGGGCGCGGTAACATGGAGCCAGGGTCACGCCTTTGCTACATTGCAGCTACATCGCAGGCTGTCCCGAGTTCCCTTCCGTTGCCTCTTTACACGCCGATACAGCTCGCTACCATCGGCAATGTAGCCATCAGTTTTCGAGCAGAGCTAGGAAACAGATGTATCTGTTGCCGGCTGTAGCGTCACGTCTTCAGACGCCGCTACGACGGGCGGCTACATTGGCGCTACAAGCTACATTTGTAGCCTGTAGGGGGATGTATCCAGCCTGCCGTCGCGGCGTGTAAAGGTACCTTAAATGATTGAGGAATGTTCTGCCATACTCAATAAAAAAAGCACTAAAAAGGAAAGACGCACAATAGTGTTTATCCTTGGGATTAGGTGCAATAGCAAGTTGTTTAGAACTGCTCACCTGTTCGGGTTGTGAGATGTCACAAACCCCTCATAAACTCATAAACCTGTGACACCTGTAGATGTCAAGCTCTACGGTCTGCAGCAGCCCGTCCATATGTTGAACAATCCAAAGGTGTATAGGAGAAATGGGAGTCATGGACTATGATCCCGTCCCAAGGAATTCATTGACTCACGCTATTAGAATTCAGATTCATCCTTTTGTGTGGTGTTATCTGAGGAAGGGAGTTTTACCCCGAAACGCGTAATAAACCACCACCTGAATTCTAACAGCACGAGTTAATGGCTTTCTTGAGACGGGAGTGCAGTCCATGATTCCCATTTTCTCCTTTACACTTTTGGACTGCCATACTCAATGCAATTGACCAAATCATCAAGATCAGCTCCCTTTGGAATTGACAAGCCTATTGAGTTCTGTGGACGTGCAGGCCTTTTTGAGCTCCCACACTTACCAGTGTGCTCTTTTTTGCAGAATGAACCAAACTGCTGATTTGCCCACTCCTAACATTTATTTTTTTTAACCTAACGATGGTCTGTTTTTCTTCCATTGACCACGTGTTGCCATGAAAACAACAACAGCTTTCAAATGCAAATGCCACACCTAGAATGAGCTCCAGACCTTTTAGCTGCTTAATTGATGGGTAATGGGGTTGTAGCCCATACAACCCATTAAAGAGCTTTTGAGATAGCTGCCCAATTAAATTAAATATATCATAAATATATATTTATAACACACGCACATATGTATGTTTTGCACCCTTGAGGCCCAAAAACCTCTGCAACTGATTGGAAATGTACTTTCATAGAGTGAGATGACAGATAATGCTCATGTTAGGACAGCGATATATGCCAATGTAATAAATTACAACACCTTCTCTTGTTATAACATTTATCTGCATTTAGAATTGACATCCTAATTGATTAAACAGTGGATAGCGGTACTTATGGTTAACTCATTCCATCAGCAGCTCTGAAGTAAAATCTTTGATTTTGTTCATGTGGTTTGAATGATACAGAGATAGAAAACCCAATTAATCAGCTCGAGGTATTTATTTATGTTCTGTTCCCGCTGGCTTTCTTCCCCGCTGCCTGAATTAAGCTGCTGGAATGTAGCATTGATTGGCTATCTCACAGCTTGCTGTCTGTTTCTTTTGACAGGCAATTTAGTTGCTACATGTCGGCCTCAATAAAAGGGAAAAAAAAACATTCAGACGACTGACATTTCTACAGACAAGCAATTTATCCAGATGGAATTTTCCTCACCGCCGCGCAGTCCGTGTGTAAGTGGCAGAATGCGTAATATTACAGCTTTTGTAACCGTTACGTAAAAACAAAGACAAAGGAGTTAAAGGGTTCAGGGTGAATACGTGGCATCCTTGGATATTTAGAAATAAGACTCGCGACGTGCTGTGGCCACTTGTCAGCAAAGGTTTTAATGGCCACTTTGTTGTAGCCTCATCCTAAGAAATGGAAGCTTTTGAGATCAGTGACAGATACAGCCAGATTAAATCTACCGCGTAAGACAGAAGTGATTCAAGGCACCTAAGGCTTTTCTCCTTGCGGAGAGTAGAGATGAGTGAACCTTTCAAGGTTTGGGTTGGGTCGCTGAACTTCTCAGTATTGAGCAAATCTGTCTGAGTTCAGAGTTTGGGTGCTTTATGTTTGCAAAGCCCTGGAGCAGACATCGATGTGGTCGGGTACAGTTGGTGCTTGGCTCAGTGCGCGGTGCGTGCATTGTTTCATTGGCTCGCACCGGGCTTATAAGTATAGCTTTTGGGTGTAGTGTGCATCCAAAATTAATGTAAAAAAACCTCTGCCCTCCCACTTCCGGAAGTGTTTTATTAATGGCTGGCTGTATGCATGCGGGTGGAGAGCTCAACTGCCAATCTGTGACTTCCATTGAGGTTCGGTTTAAAGGGATCCTGTCACCCCCAAAACACCTCTAAAGCTATTAAAAGCTGTCCCTAGAGCATATTCACACTTACCCTACACTCCTTTTAGCTCCTAAAAGCATCTACTGAGAATGAAGATAAACGTTATTACAGTACCTCATTAGTGATTATAATTAGTGACTATGGTATGCATAGTCACCTGGACAGGCTCTCCATCTTCATGATAACACGCCTCAATAGGCGTGATCTTTATCTGTGATTCAAATGCGCCGCCTCCCCGCTCTGTCATGCATCAGCCGTGCTGCAGTGGGGCTCTGTGACGCGAATCGCGTCATTTCCGGCGCCGGGTGACTTATTACACCCGCGCCGCTCTGTTTGCTTCAAGCCCCGCACTGCGCATGCGAGCCGCACATGCGCAGTGCGGGGCTTGAAGCAAACAGAGCGGCGCGGGTGTAATACGTCACCCGGCGCCGGAAATGACG
The DNA here is from genome assembly GCA_033576535.1 of Allobates femoralis. Classification (NCBI taxonomy): domain Eukaryota; kingdom Metazoa; phylum Chordata; class Amphibia; order Anura; family Aromobatidae; genus Allobates; species Allobates femoralis. Next base: position 55,132,210 of record JARQOC010000012.1, read on the forward strand.
CGATTCGCGTCACACAGCCCCACTGCAGCACGGCTGATGCATGACAGAGCGGGGAGGCGGCGCATTTGAATCACAGATAAAGATCACGCCTATTGAGGCGTGTTATCATGAAGATGGAGAGCCTGTCCAGGTGACTATGCATACCATAGTCACTAATTATAATCACTAATGAGGTACTGTAATAACGTTTATCTTCATTCTTAGTAGATGCTTTTAGGAGCTAAAAGGAGTGTAGGGTAAGTGTTACTATGCTCTAGGGACAGCTTTTAATAGCTTTAGAGGTGTTTTGGGGGTGACAGGATCCCTTTAAGTTAAGGGTCACAAACAGTGTGACAAAAAATTTGGCTGCACCGCCCAAACCTGAACTTCCAAAGGTACACTCATCTCTGGCACTACAAAGCCGCAATGCTCCTCTGGGAAATAACATATGCAAATCGGCTCTCCAGAGAGAAAGGAGACTTGAACTCTAGTGCCACCTATTGGAAATAGCAATTCTAAAAGTCAAAAATGACCTTTTAACGAGCCTTGCAATATGACTTAGGATTTAAACCAGAATCGCAATTTACAGACACAATCATATGACAAGGCTCATTTTTTTACTTTTAGGATTGCTACTTCCAATAGGTGGCACTAGAGTTCAAGTTCAAGAGACAATTTGCATATTTTCTTTCTCAAGGCACCTGAACGTCAAATGCTAGTTCTGTATACTCAGCAACTGGGTTGGGGTGTGGACAGCAGATGTGACGCTGAGTGCAAGCAAGCCAACAAGCAACTTAGCATGATACACGGTCACAACCCTCAGAGCTCGCCACTGACATTTACTTATTAGTAATGTCTCAGTGAAGAAGAAATACACATACATAAGGTATTCCCCTCAGAGCACAGACGTGCAGTCAGCTTTTGCATCCTAGGAAATTGTTTAAAGACCAATTTAACAACTAGTCATCTCATCTGGAAAGCAATTCTTAGCAAATTCAATCTCTTTTCTCACAACAACAATAGACATGACAAAATAATAAAATGAACGCATTATCAGGTGAAATTTAGAGTGTAAATGTTTTCCGTGTCTTCTCCCGAGTGTACAGACAGAATGCGTTACAGAAAAATTGCATTCTCTCGTGTGATGCTTTGCTAATAAGTTGCACCCCCGCAAGGCAACAGAGGTTAATTGCAAGTCTGCAGAATCTCCCTAACTACACATCATTGTCAGACTCTCCTGACTATCTCCATTCAGTTGTGAATCACTGTCATTCTCAAATGTTCATTGTTCTCAAAGGGAAAAAAAATGAAAAAAAGATTTTTTTTTGTGAATATATACATTATATTCTTTAGTTTTCACTTTATAAGACGCACCTGATTATAAGATGCACTCTCAAATTTGGTAAAGGAAAAGAGAAAAAAATAATATTTAGTGTTAAATGGGGTCCATCTTAAAATGCCATGGTCTAATAAATTATATAGGGTATATGTTCCTCATAGCCCCCTCATCCTGGCACATTGTCCCTCATCCTGGGATATAGCCCCCTATCCTAGAATTACCCCCCTTTATCGGATATAGCCTCCTTGTGCTGGCACACGTCCCCCATTGATACCACATGTCCCCATTGATGGCACACGTCCCCTATTGATGGCACACATCCCCCAGTGCTGGCACACATCCCCATTGATGGCACACATTCCCCATTGATGGCACACGTCCCCCCATTGATGGCACGCGTCCCCCATTGATGGCACGCGTCCCCCATTGATGGCACGCGTCCCCCATTGATGGCACCGTCCCCCATTGATGGCACGCGTCCCCCATTGATGGCACACGTTCCCCATTGATGGCACACGTCCCCCATTGATGGCACACGTCCCCCATTGATGGACACACACGTCCTCCATTGATGGCACACACACGTCCCCTATTGCTGGCACATGTCCCCAATGCTGGTGACCATAGTAAAATAAAAAATACTTTACTTACCTTCTCCAGCGCTGTCCTCCTGATGTCTCCCTCTGTGCCACTGCGCTCCTTGACTTCCTGGTTCTCGGTAATGCCGGTCATGTGATCGGCACAGCAGAGTGACATCATCTCTGCGTGCCTGATCACAGCGTCAAGCAGGGAGACACGGGAGGACAGCGCTGGAGAAGGTAAGTAAAGTCTTTTTTATTTTACTATGGGCAGCAGCATGGGGGGGCCATAGCCAGCACAGGTGGGGCATGTGCAGGCACATATAATATACGCCACTCCCCCAGTCCATCACGTCGGTGCAGTTTCAACACCGCAGTGATGGACAGCGGCAGTGCATAGTATATGAGTGGGGGCACGTGACCTCCCGCTGCCTCCTGCAGCCTGCACCAGCACGCCCCAGCCCCGGACAGGCTCCAGAGCTCCCCCACCTCCCCTGCAGTATATAATCCGTGTATTCGCATTATAGGACACACCCACCACTTTCCCCCAAATTTGTGGTAAGAAAAGTGCATTTTATAATCCGAAAAATATGGTATATAAATGAGGATCATTCATGAAACTAAATTCTTTTTAAAACAAGATTTTTCAGAAAAAAATAATCCTCTGTGTAGTATCGAGTATTATCATTGTAACAAGCATTTATTCAAGTGTGTACATGAACTTGCTAGACACAATGTACTTATTAAAAACACAACACAAACAGCATGAACACACATGTATAAATTATATCTTTTGTATGGTACACATATATAATGTTGCCTCACAATGCAAAAGCAATGCTGCTACACTTTCCTAATAACGCCCCAGAAATACTTGTGGTGCCATGCACGCTTGAATGGAAACTTATTATGAGCAAAATAATATCGTTTTCAAATATGTGAAACCTTCGTCGGGGCACAGGTGCTTGGCAACTTGATATGGAAAACCATAAATAAACCATCATTATATTACAATGGATTTTTAAATGATGTAATCCCCACTTGGAATTGTTTGACAAATTGGTGGATCACACTCAAGTTTTTCCTTTGTGCTATTCAAGTATTTATGCACTTGTACTTTCACCTATATGAATGTTTCTCATTTTAATTATGAGTATTAGTAAAAAGAGCAGCACGGCTTCTGCAGTGGGTGCAAATCAATCCACGCAATACTTCTGTTTGCTATTCATACGATACCAAAAGGAATGCAGCACTCCAAATCAAGTGTCCCAAATCTGCCTTTATTAGGCCATCAAGTGCAGTGTGCAACGTTTCAGGCCTAGTCGCTAGAAGGGTGAATGGGCCTGAAACGTTGCACACTGCACTTGATGGCCTAATAAAGGCAGATTTGGGACACTTGTTTTGGAGAGATTCTTTCCTTTTTGGTATCATTTTAATTATGGCCATTAATGATAAACCACATGGTCTATTAATCTTCGTGTTTTTTTTGCATTTATTGGATTTTCATGTTTTAACATCGGATAACCATTGTTATCTAATATTATTTAATTAATATTCAACCCTATCTCCCTAAAAAGCTACTTATTGTGCTCATTATTTCTATGGAACTTGTGTATATACATATATATTATAATCAGAGGTGGGTGAACCCACAGATGTTTGGGTTTGGCAGATCCAGATGGACTTTTTTTTTTTACAGTCCAAATTCGGGACCATATTTGAGCCTGAACCCCATTATAAGTCTATAGGTACCGTCACACGCGGCAATATTGCTTGCAATTTCAATGGCAATTTGCTGGTTGCAGTGAAATCATGGACACATTGTTCCGTTTGTACACGGCAACAAAATAGAACAATGTGTCCATGATTTCAATCCAACCAGCAAATTGCCAGTGAAATTGCAAGCAATATTGCTGCGTGTGACGGTACCTTATGGGGACCCGAACTTTAGTGTTATAAAATGGTTGTAGTAAGGGCTAGGGAGCTGTAAAAGAAAGCTAAATGATGATTAAAGCAGGACCATTATACTTATCAGTCTCTGACACTGCGGTCACACTTGCTTCGGTGTCCACTCATTACCCTCATGTTTATTCACTGCACTGACTTCAATAGACACCCACAGAGTTGAGTTCATCTAAGGTCACAGGTGGTGTGGCTGAACTTTTATCTCAGATGAACTCTGTGACATCACCGCTCCTACGCAGGTCTTGGTGAACTTAGTGTGAGTGCTGCTTTGCGGTGAGTGGACACTGTAATGCCTCCACTCACTGCAATGTAGGAGAGCCAGGGAGCTTTGACAGACTTCATGCTGTGGATTTACCATTGGGTATGTTTGGGGTTAATAAATGGGTGAAAGAGAGTTGTCTTTGAGTTTTATTTCAAATAAAGGATTTTACTCTGTGTCTGTGCTTTTTAACTATTTACCTATAGGAATAGTAATGTGCAGATCTCATAGAAACCTGCACATTACCAATCTAGGGCTTGATGACAGCTGTCTCTTCTATTACCCCAATTGTCACCACACCAGTGCAGTGTGAAGAGCCAGGTAATGAGCCAGGATTTGAATGCACCAATTTCTGGGGTGGCTGCGGGCTGCTATTTTTATCTGGGGGCTGGCAATAACTATGTGCCTCCTCAGGGTGAGAATACCAACCCTTAGCCGTGTGTTTTATCTTGGCTGAGTATCAAATTGGGGAGGACCCCACTCCACCAATTTTTTATAATTGTTTATTTCAACAATAAAAAAAAACAGTGTGAGGTCCCTGTATTGATGCTCAGTCATAAAAATGTGCAGCTGGGGATGCAGGCCAAAGTTGTCTGCTTTATCTGTGCAAAGTATCAATATGCAGGGGTTCCCTACGCAACTTTTTCCAATTATTTACTTTTACACATATATGATGGCAGGTTCGTGGCTAATACACTAATGTGTATAGCAACCAATTACAGACTCCAGCACAATGACTGAAGCGCAGTCTGACAGAACAACCTATCGCAGGTGCTGTCACATAGAGTGGGTATCTTGATTGATGTGCATAAACATGAGGTTACAATAAACTACTGCACTCGTGCCTACATAGAAATACATAGTGCGAAGTAGTCAAAATGACTACTCAGTAGTCTAGTGTAAGAGCAGACCCTGAAGCAGTGTGACTGCAGCCCTGGAGACTGGTAAGTAGAATTCTCCTGCTTTAAATTCCATTTTGCTTATTTTTACCCACCTAGCTTAACAGAAACACAGACTTCCCAGGAAGTCCATGTTCAGGGTCTATACTTGAACACTAGGTGTTTGGTACAGACCCTGAACTTTACAGTACAGAGTCACCCATCACTAATTATAAAATTATACAAATATGTGCACTATTAAATAAATATTTCTTAATTTTTTATCCAAGTATACTTGCAGGACATATATACACTGCTCATATAGAAAACGGTTTGTATTCAACTCAAACGGTAGTGTTTATGTCAGAAAATAATGTTATGATTTGTTAAAAAAAAAAACACGTCAGGATGACTACATGTGATTTTTAGGGTCTTTACGCCCGGTTTTACATATTGATGTTATTAAACTTGGGTCATCTAATCACAAACTATACTTGCTAAGCAAGTTCTCTGTGTGCAAAAAACGTATGCACTGAACCACACAAAGTTTTTTCGTGACCGCAATAACCACACTGGCACCACAATATCTGGCCCTGTGAAAGCTAGTAAAAGGATAACTGGGGATACAAATGGTTAGACTCCCAGCAATCAGCATGCTATCCCCTATTCTATGAGTAGCTTCATTTTTGGTAATAACCCTTTAATCATTTTACTCCAGATTATAATACTCCACACAATGTATCTAATGTATTTGTGTATTAGTTCCATCAAAATCAATTTTTACTTCCTCCATCTCACAAGATTCAAAGTAATTATATAACGTTTGGGTGCTGCCACTACATAACGAGAAGCACACAAACCAGTGGCACAATGACAGCAACACCCAATAATTTGAGGACTACTGTATGAGTGATCAATCTCTCTTGAGGTCACAGGCCTGATGCATGGGTGTATGTTAAAGATTGTGAAGTGGCTGTAAATGTACAGCCACTTCAGCAGCACGGTGGCTCAAGTGGTTAGCACTGTAGCCTTTGTAGCCACTTCAGCAGCACGGTGGCTCAAGTGGTTAGCACTGTAGCCTTTGCAGCTCTGGGGTCTTGAGGTCCTGGGTTCAATTCCACCATGACACTAAAGACAACATCTGCAAGGAGTTTGTATGTTCTCCCCGTGTTAGCGTGGGTTTCCTCCGGGCACTCCGGTTTCCTCCCACATTGTTAGACATACTGATAGGATGTTTAGATTGTGAGCTCCGAGAGAGACAGCATTACTGATGTATGTAAAGTGCTATGGAATTAATAGACACTATATAAATGAATAATATTATTATTATTATGTACTCTCAGCACCTCTGCAGTACAGCAATCCTCAGTTTCTCTATATAAAACCCCCTCCTGCAATAAATACATCACTCATTTCAGCCCCTCTATACACAGCCTCCATCTGCAGAACATCAATCCTCAGCCACTGTATACACAGCCTCCACCTGCAATTCATCACTCGTCAGTCCCTGAATACATAGCCCCATCTGCAATAAATCACTTCTTAGCACCTATATACAGCCTCCATTCCCAGTACATCACCCCTCAGGCCCTCTATACACAGCCATTACGCATGTAGATGACAAAACATTTTCTTTGTTTGTTCATTCATTGTCTTAACCGCTATAACACTAATAAAGTAAGCTTCACTATATTATATCTTGTTTATTTGCGAGACAAGCTGTTTTTCTTATTTTATTTAAAAAGGAATCTGTCAGCAGAATCTGAGATCACCATGATGTAGTGGAAGAGCGCCTGATTACAATGATGTCTCACATGCGAGTTTAAATCCCAGGAAGGATCACACTTCAAGAAAAGCAAATAATTAACCATGTACAGTCACGACAACAAAAAACAGTATGTGCAAAATTATAACAAAATACCCTGCAATAAATAAAAACAAGTGCTGTTAAAAACACAGGGTACTTGGTGCATACATTTTTCTCAATAATCGTACTTAAGCCATTCCACCTTGTCAAGGTATACCTATTGGGGACGGTCCCTACTCTAGCCATATTTTATACCTGTCCATGTGCCCACTGACCTCATTGCAAGCAGGATGCTGAGTGTGACCCAGGTAGCAAATGGACACAGAAATGGAATGCATTATAACTGCTCTCAGTGCTCCAGTAAGGGAAAGGTGGGGTGGTTTTAGTACGATATTTGGAAAAAAGGTAAGCACCAAGTTACCTGCGTTTTTAATTTATTGCAGGGTGTTTTGTCATCATTTTGCACATACTGTTCAGTTTATTCAGTGATTAGTGTGAACTGGCTCTACAAACATGTTCATATATATCAGGTCTGAGTGAGTTTTTTCTGTAATTTCAGGTTAGCTGCTCGTCTTCTGACAAGTTAGGGAGTGTCCGACCCTTCCCTTTACTGAGCAGAACAGATATAATGCATCCCATTTCTGTGTGTCCATTTGGGACCCGGGTCACACTCAGCATCCTGCTTCCAATGAGGTCTGTTGGAACATGGACAGGTATAAAATACGGCTAGAGTAGGGATTGTCCCGAATGGGTACACCTAGATGAGGTGGGATGGCTTAAGTACAATTTTTGCAAAAAACGTATGCACCAAGTTCCCTGTGTTTGTAGCAGCACTTGTTTTTATTCATGTTTTTGCAGGGTATTCTGACTAATATTGACATACTTTTTTTTTTGCATCATGATGCATCTATTATATAATCACGAATGGTTTTTCCCTTTTGAGCGCTCTCGCTGGGTCAGCTGCATGTGGATAAGAAGCATGCCGCGCAGCGGCCTCAGAGCTCTAAGCGACTCGCTATGCCGTGCAGCGGCATGGGATCGCCTAGCACGCGAAGCATTGCGACGGCATTTCAGTCAAGACTGCTTGCTAAATCCGTGCATTGTGCATCGGCACCCTCTAGTATATATGCTTTAAATTGTTGCTATTTTCAACCATTTTAGTTCTCAAGTCCTCAGACATTTCTCCGCTTTCTCTACTCCATACTTACTGTAAGTTCAAACAGGAATATGTCCACGGTCTGTGCTGCTGTTTCAAAAACTACACTTGGAAGACATTGCTTACTTCATCTCCTCCTTTATTCCTACACACAAACCAACGCGTTTTGGTGCAACCCTCGCACCTTTCTCAGGGTTAACAATCATATGGTGGTATCCTGAGGAAGGAGCTGGGACAGCCCTGAAACACGTAGAAGAAATAAAGCACCTTTCTTATATACCAAGATTGTGGTCCTTCCTTATACTCAGCAGCACGGATCATTGTACACCCTGGTCCTTTGGATTTAATCAACTTTTTTTTTTTTTTGTGTGAAACTACCGTATGTCCAGTTCTCTTTTTTTCCTTTTTTTTGTATTGTTCCAATACACAAAGGAAATAAATATGTGCATAAGAAAACATGAGTATTTGTTATGAATTATTTCTCCAATAATTTTCTTGGAGAAATACTTAATTTCCTGGAACAATTTCAATGGTGCCAACACTTCAGCCTAGACTACGAAGATATTAACTGAGCCCAATTTATTTGAGGAGAAATAGGATGATAACAGCTGTGTCCTGACTGAAATACATGCAGTGAGGCTGGACACTCCTCCCCCTAGGGACCTTTGTAGCTGATCTGCCCCTGCAGTGCCCCAACATTGGACATCCCAAGAAAATACTGGTAAATTATTTTGAAATAATGCAAAGCCCCCACATAATTAAGTTCACATCATACTTACCGTATGTACATTTACACATATTCACTATATACTGTACATGAAGTCACACATGAGCACACAGACACAAAGCACACTTACCACAGATTAAGCTGCACACTTGCATTCACATTAATGCACAATCACCATATACAGTTTTTCTTAATAAATACACAGCCACTACACACAACACACAACACACTCTTATTGACAAATATAATAACGTGTGGTGCATTATACATTATGAGTAGTTGTACTGATGTGACTTGTTGCTGCCAAAAACAGTTTTCTCAATCATAAAAATTATATAGTAATAGATGGAAGTTGTCACCCAAATATTTCTTGCCATTTACAGCACAGTCTACAATTGCAGACACAATGATTTCTACACCAACATTTTTATGAAGTGAGATACAATTTTGCTTTCATCTCAATTTATATATTATTTACATACACTGATTAAAAGTAAACTTGGTTTGATTACGTAAAATGAACCGGTCACCCCTTTTGTGTATTATAGCCCGTGCCCAGCACCTTAATCATATTGTTATTGGGGTTCCGGTAACCCCTTTACACCCCCAGACTGGCCCTTGCAATACCTCAGAAATTAACTTTTAATGTGTCCCGCGCTGTATGGTAATTCGTTCTTCATGGTCAGGTGGGTGGTGCTCATTTCAGTCTAGGCCACCCCCTGTGCCTGTAAAACCACCCCACAACCTGCAGTATGCCGCCCCTCCTGTGCATGTATATGAATCAGTGACTGCATTCGTGCCTGCGCAGTAAGAGGGTCCCTGTGCTCTATTGAAGCTGCAGTTGTCAACGTCTCGCGTGATTTGTGAAGTCTCGCGAGACTTTGTGCAGCTTCAATAGAGCACAGTTACCTATGTCCAGCCCAGGCACAGAGGGTACTCAGATCACTCAGGCGCGGTCTCTGGGGGAAGTCACGGGTAGCGGTGCCTAAGGCCGTGGGCCCGGGGGATGCAGATAAAAGGGGATGGAGTGGCAAGAAAATAATAAAATGTCTGTCGTGACGCCACCTGTAGGGGTCCGGTGATGACACCGGCGCTGCTTGGGCCTCCGGGGTGATGGGCGGCAGCAAGGTGGAACCGATCCCTACAGGACGAGCGGGGGTCCCCGGGGCTATAAGTTGTAGTGAGGGTAATAGAGTAGCGCAGTCAGTGTGGTGCAGATGGAAGGAGGGACACGCACACATAAAAGTCTTTTGGTACCTTTACTGGTGTTCTGTACTGGTACACTCGTCCGGAGGTGAGGGAAACACTTTAGGATTTCCACAGCGAGCAGGGTTGCAGGCCTCCTTGTCTCAGTTATTCTGTCAGAGTCTGGCAGGCTTGGAACCCGACCAGACCGTTACTTCTTTATCTGTGTGACTCTCCACACCAGGTTTGCTGCACTGAGGGCACTCTAAGGGATCCCTGTCATGGCATGACTCCGGGCCCTCATTTGGTGGTGCTTTGGGTGTCCTGGAAGCTTGACCTCCTTGTAGTGCTGGTTTCTCTGCCAGCCTATTCTCAATGTCCCTGTAGCTCGGACCCAGTGACCGGAACTCTGATGGGGTGAGTCGGTATGACTCCTCTGCCCCCTTCTTGTAGAACATTTCTCTTCTCTGCCTGCGACCCCTACTCTGCGGGTCTACCACTGTCTCAGGTGGATGCTGGTATGGGCCTAGCACGGCTCCAGTACCAGCTCAGCTCACTCAGCTCTTCACAATTCTGTAGTGACTGCACACACTGGTGTTTTCCCTCCAGAACCCGTATTCATAGGGGAACTGGCTTAAGGCAACCAGTGGAGCTCCCCCTACAGGCCTGGGGTGAAAGGGTGTTGTGTATTAGTGGATTACTCGCTGTGTAAAATCCCTCCATGTCCCAAGGGAGTCTGTGGTGACCTGGCACAGGGTGCCACACCTACGCCACTGCGCAGGTGCAAATGCTGTCTCTGATTCATATAAACCCGCCTTGCTGCTTGCAATATGCAGCCCCTCCTGTGTTTGTATATGAATCAGCGATGTTATTTGCGCCTGCGCAGTGGTGCTTACTCAAGCAGCGCAAACTCTCTCGAGACTTCACAAATCACGCGAGACTTTGACAACTAAGGCTTCAATAGAGCACAGTGATCCGCGCCACTGTGCAGGCACAATGCAGTCACTGATTCATATACATACACAGGAGGGGCGGCATACTTCAGGCAGCGGGGTGGGTTTTACAAACACAGGGGTGGCTTGGACTGAAGTGAGCACCACCGCACCTGACCCTGAAGAGCAAATTACTATACAGCACGGGACCATTAAAAGTTAATTTTTGAGGTATGCAGGGGCCAGTCTGAGGGTATAAAGGGGTTACGGAAGCTCAGTGACAGTTGTTTAAGGTGATGGGCAGAATATATAATGCACAAAATGGGTGACAGGTTCACTAAAATCTAGCAAAAAAATCTGAGTGTGTGAAGGATTGCTGAATAAAACTGGAAGTAAATTTAGCGTTACATAACAGAACAATAACTAGAAAAGAAAGCTATAAAGTAAAACCTTTCAACGTAGATGTTCTTTCCTGTCCCAAGGGAATACAGACTGCATAGGATTCGATAACAGGAAACCTGAACATCATCCACTGAAACAAAAAATAAAAAAATGTATTTTAAATATAGTTAACATCCAAAAATCTATCTAAGATAATTGCAATTATGTATATATACATTTGAATGCAAAATGGAATGGCAAAAGAAATTCCCTAATGTGTCAATTATAGGAAGCGTTTAGATACGGTGGGCAATTTCAGCTGTGTGCTTAGGAATACAATAAAAATGTATAGGCCTTCCACAGAGTTCTTATTTTTCATCGGAATATTTTATGGTTACAGCTGAAGATTGTGGATTATAAACATTATAATAGCATAAAAAGAAAAAAGATAGCGGCACTCACCGGGCGTGTTTCAAAGGTGCTTTATTTGGGTACCCTCATTCCAGGGTCCCACTCAGGAGGGAGGGGGTGCAGAGACAGCAGAGATGACGGATCTCCGTTTCGGGGCTCCTACCCCTTCCACGGACCTCAACATTGAGGTCCGTGGAAGGGGTAGGAGCCCCGAAACGGAGATCCGTCATCTCTGCTGTCTCTGCACCCCCTCCCTCCTGAGTGGGACCCTGGAATGAGGGTACCCAAATAAAGCACCTTTGAAACACGCCCGGTGAGTGCCGCTATCTTTTTTCTTTTATGCTACTATTGATGTGATATATAGCGGGTACCCAGAGGCGGCCAGCAATGCCCCACCTCGCATATACCCATATGAAAAAATAAGCACTTCTCCTAACTTAGCAGTGCCCAGTGAACGGACTCTTTTTGATTAATAAACATTATAATATATAGAAATTATAGCTACGGTAATACATCTGGTAAAATAAACTATGATCAGCAATATCATACAAAATCTGTGACTGGCACTTCCTTTTTTTGCCTACGTGAAATACCAAATTTTTCGCTTTATAAAACGCAGCAGATTATAAAATGCACCCAAAATTTGGTGAAGGTAAATAGAGAATTTTTTTTTTTAATGTGAAATAATGCCAGTTCCCATCTTATAATCAGTATATATATGTTCCCCATCCTGGTGTATATGTGCCCGAACCTAGTATACATGTTCCTCATCATTGTACGTGGCACCCCCCATCTTGTTATAAATGTCCCTCATCCTGGTACATGGCTCCCCCATCCTGGTATAATATTTGTCCTTCATCCTTGTACATGACCCCCCATCCTGGTATATATGTCCCTCATCATTGCAAATGCCCCACCTTCCTGGTATATATGTCCCTCTTAATTGTACATGACCCCCCCATCCTGAACCCACCATGATTTATCAAGGGTGGGTTGTGGTGGAGCAGGAAGTGCAGGAGGCAGGTTTGCCAGGTCCACGGAGGATGGAGGCAAGGCTGCGGGCCAGAACTGGGGGTGTGTTGTGGCAGTGTGCAGTGGCTGCAATTTTCCAGGTTCCTGCAGGCATTAGTAAGCTGCACTTCGGTTTTTACCACCCTGGACTTCCAGAAAATGGCCACGGAGGTGGCACTTGAGCAGATCTAGATCCATGGCTATTTTCTGGAAGTTCTGGATGGTAGAGTATAAGCGGTAATGTCACTGCAGGAGGCGGGGCGGCCGGCCCCCTGCTCTGATATCACCACCTTTCTCCGCCCTGCTCTATGTTAACCATAGTGCAGGGCGGGTATAAGCGGTGACGTTACCGCAGGGGGCGGGGCTAAGTGGCCATTTCTAAATAAAACTCTGTGTTATGCTGCAGACGAGGGAGACAATGATTGGCATCAGGGAGGCAGCGGTGGGAAGATTAAACATGGTGTGAATCTGCCCTTCGGCTCCAGCCTCTAGCCACCTCCTTTCTGGCTGCAGGATGTAAGTTTTCTAAGTGTATTTACTTGGGGTACAGGGTGGCTCAAGGGCTGGGGACCCCTTGCCTGGATGCAGCAGACATGCTGCATCCAGTGCTGTAATTAGATCACCATGCTTGGTTTGGTGACAGGTCCTCTTTAATGAGCGACCTGGTAAGTACAAGCGCACGGACCCCGTAAGTATGAGCTGATATTTAATCAATGTTTTGTTCTTTTTTCACCCCCGGTCAGTAACTTGGACTTCTCAGAGAAGTCCGTGTTTGGGGTCCATTCCTGAACACTAGGTGTTTTGGTACAGATCCTGAACTTTATAGTTCGGGTTCGCTCACCTCTAGTTGGAAACCTCACCTGTGCAGGTAATTGAATTATATAACCTGTGGAATACTAAGGAAATCCTGCACTGTTGGAGCCACTCGAGGTCTGGAGTTTGAGATCCCTGCACTAATAGGTATGAAGAACTTTGAAGTTGTGGTTGTTAGAGCTTCATCCACTTTGAAGCAATGACTTAAAAAGCCTATTAGGCTCGTGGAAAAACAATTAGTGATTAAGATTGGGGACACTTTCATTTTCATGGATTAACTTCCTTTCACAGTATCCATCTTAATATAAAAGATATATTTAATATCATTACTGCAGAATAAGGCAAAATGTTAAAAAAATTAATAATGAACAAGTCAAAAACTCTATGTTTTTCTTGTATGCATGCCTTAGGAATACACTGATAATGGTAATGGCCACTTTGAGCGCGCCTCTAGCAATGATGTATGATCAATTATAAATCTGATCCATAATGCTGGCCTCCTGGAGATAGCTTGCAGCACTATTCAAGAATATGCACTTTTCTATAAATGACATTGCAGATATCAGCAGATTCATCAGACAACCTACACTCTAGCAAAGATAAATGTAATTTATACATTTTTAATCCAATAGTATAATTTATAGAAAAATTATTGATATTATTTTGCAAGATGGCCAAAGTGTGGTTTCACTGTATCATCATAGAGGACCATGTGCAGAATATGTTAATACTTCACATCAATCTCTATATTCTAGGTAACTAATAGAAGCTTTTAAGATATGGACATTTATGAGGATCAAACTTTTAATAATAAGACTAGTAGTGGCATATGAAAGCACTGTAATGTGGAGCACAGCTGGATGTAATACCAAGACAAGCTGCCATTAAAAAAATTGAGCTTGTATGAAGAACTTTATTTCTATAATAGCAATCAACATTTCAACATTTTATTGCTCCAATGTATCTACAATATGCCATTAAAGGTAACCTGTCACCAGGTTTTTGCCATATAACCTGCAGCCACCACCAGTACGGCCTTATATACAGCATTCTTGAAAACTGTATACAAATCGCTGGTCATGATCTGAGGACTCCTCTCTGCTTGAGATTATCATCCTCCTTCCCTGCTTTGTGTGGATGACGCATTCTATTACATCCACACAGTGTACTCCATTGTGCTCCTGCGCAAGCACACTTATTTCTGCCTTGCTGAGTGCAGAGTTAAGTACTGTAATGCGCAGGCACAGAGAAAGGTCAAAGGCCACCCGCACATGCGCATTAAAATACTTAGCTCTGCCCAGGGCAGAGAGAAGTGCGCGTGTGCAGGAGTGCAATGGAGGACACTGTGTGCATAACACACAATGCATCATCTACACAAAGCAGGGAAGAAGAATGGTGATCTCAAACAGACAGGAGGTGCCGGATAAAGACCAGCGACCCCCATCAGAAAGGATTGCCAAAAAGGCGAGTGTAATAAAAGCTATTTTTTATGTTTTAAACATTGGCTTGGAGACTAATATACAGTTTTCTAGAATGCTGGTGTGAAAAATATGGGACGTGTGCGGAGCCCTTGGCTCTGGTAGTACAGGCTTGGGAAGGGGACTAATCCATCGCTGAAGTGTAGATGATTGAGTATGTTGTGCGCTTTTAGGACACAATGAAAGCCTTGACACGGCTGGTGCACGATAATATGGCGCAACCCCAGGCCGACTAGAAGCGATGATATGACCAGAATGCTTGTGAGAGGACCTACCAGGTGGATCAAAAGGTGTGGTACTAGTCACTGTAGCCAGGACAGGCTTCAGGCAGTCTGGAAAGGTCCATACCTCATGCATCAGCAGCTCAATGCACCCTGGTCACCCTGGATCATGCCCGTAGAAGGTGGAAGGCCTTCCACATAAACATGATGAAGACACATCATGACCAGGAGGCCTGTTTCCTCTCCATGTGCAACTTGGAGGAAGAGGCAGAGACCCTCTTGGACATGCTCGCCCAGGTCAGGACAAATGAATGAATCAAGGATGTGGAGGCTTGTAACCAACTCTTGGAGAACAAATGGTCCCAGTTGTGAGCAACCAAGCACCCCTTCTGGCAGTTGTTCAGCAACCAGCCCGGAAAGACAGAGTAAGCCTTCCATCATGTGGACACTGAGGATCACCCCCTGACCTAGCATTCAGTATATTGGGTCTCCCTTGAGGTGCAGCAACACATGTGCAAAAAGAATGAGGAGATGCTGAAGCTGGGGGTCAACCAAACCTCCAGCAGTGCTTGGGCCTCATCTGTAGTCATCGCCCCAAAGAAAGACCGAACAACCCATTTCAGCATAGATTGCAGGGGGCTCAATGCTGTCATGGTCACCGATGCATATCCAATGCGATGCATCGATGACCTGCTCTATCAGTTGGCAGGGGTCAAGTACCTGACCATCATGGATCTGAGCTGGGAATATTTAGAGTCTGCCCTGACCCACGAGGCATGGAAAAGCTCTGCCTTTATCACTCTATTTGAACTCTAGGAGTTCACCCTGATAAAGTTTGGCATGAAAAATGCTCCTGCCACTGTTCAGCAGATGGCCAACCCACTGCTCAAGGGACTTAAAGGGTATGTGGCTGTGAACCTGGATGACATTGTGGTCTGCAGTCCCACATGGGAGAATCACCTGGAGCATCTAACAAAGGTGTTTGTGCGGATCCTTTAAGTTAGAAAAGTGCCAGCTAGGCATGAGTGAGGTCTTCTACATAAGTCATAAGGTAGGCGGGGGGCTCTAAAACAAAAGTCAGCAAAAGTGGATGCCTTTACACACCCCCAAGGATCAAGAAACAGGTGACGTTCTTTCTGTGAACCACTGGTTACTGTATGAGGTTCGTTCGACATTATAGTAGCATGGCAAAGCTCCTGACAGACCTCACCAAGAAGAAGCTGCCCTCCACAGTCGAGTGAACAATTGACTGAGGTGGCTGTCAGGGAGTTGAAAACCACCCTTTCCAGCTTCCCGTTACTACAAGTAGCTGACTTCATGCTGCTATTTGTAGTACAGGCAGACACCAGTGACTTTGGCCTCTGTGCTCTGCTCAGTCAGCTTTACTTTAAAGGTCTTGAACATCATATTTTGAACCTGAGCAAGAAGCTCTTGCTGAGGAAGGAGACCTACTCCACGATGGAAAATGGGAGGTTGCTACACTGGAGCCTCATGCTCCAGCAGTACCACTTTGCTATTTGCCAGAAGAACGGCCATGACACCGATGAGTAATCCCGGCAATGGAAGATTGTGGATTAGGGAAGGTGTGAATAAGGAAGATTTAATGCCCTGACCCTCACAGCATTTTAGATCGATTCGGGTTAATCAGTTTTAGTCTTCTGGGTCGGCAGAGGGGGTCTAGCTACCAAAAGCTTAAAAGGGGGAAATCACACCTCCAGCAGCAAAATGGCTATTACTAACAGGTTGAAATCCCTGCTGGGGGCCTGAGCCTTAAAGAGAAAATTTCCATATATCTAAATTGCACAAATTATATTTGTGGGACCGCAGGGACAAACCTTACACACACCTGGGTCCTGACTCTTCCAAGTATGCTGCGGTAAGGAGATACGTAGAAAGGCTAATGGAAGCCAGGTAGGGAAGCAGGGTTTGGTTTTCAAGCGTAACTGAGACCCAGATGGATCTGATGGAACCAGGACAACCTCCCTACCGGTGGATAGTTATAGGATTTGAAGTTTTCAGGCAACAAAGATGTGGGGAAGGAGTTAAAACCAGCCAGAGGGGAGGAAGGGAGTGACAGACCAAGGGGTTATCTGTGAGTGACAGCAAGAGATCATTTGCTGTCTACTGGGGAGGATGCACCATGCATCGTGTTGCAAGTAACCAGAAATCCCTGGCACCACATCACCTCCCATGTGGCTGGCAGCAACAAGCAAACAGGTATCTGATTTACAGTATGTATGTCTGCCTATACCTCTTACGTTACCACCTGTATTTGCTATCTAACCAAAGTATCTGCGTATCCATAGTGTATACAGTGTTTGTCTTGTGTGCCCTTAAGATGATTACGGTAAATATTTAATTTAATCCTGGGTTCCTCTTATATATCAAACCAAGAATCCTCATGTCTGTGTTCTCAGTTTAACCTTACATGCTAGCGGGGCTCATTTACTGCCCAATCCGCTTAACAGATCAGACTTATATCTAATAAAAAACTGGTGGCAGTTCTATTGGGCTGGAAGGGCTCTGTTTCACTGAAGCTTCTTAAAAGGGTCTACCAGTCTGTCAGGGTTGTGAGCGAGAGTGGTGCCACACCAGAGTATGCATGGATCACCCTCTCTCCCTCCCTGTAACTTTGTGAACAGGATGAGTCTCTGTAAAACTGTGCTAAGATGACATTACGTACTCCTGGGGGGGCGGAACGGCATGTGTTAATAGAAGTGACAAGACTGTATTGCGCGACTATTAGAAACATCAGGACGGCGCTGTGAGGTGCGGTCCGTCACAGCTGTATATAAGGAATTACTTGTGGTGGCTGCAGTTTATATGCAAAAAAGCTGGTGACAGGTTCTCTTTTGGAAACTTTTCTAACAACTTTGAGATAAAAAAAAAGAAAAAAATAGGAAAAAAT
Source organism: Allobates femoralis (assembly GCA_033576535.1). Lineage (NCBI taxonomy): Eukaryota > Metazoa > Chordata > Amphibia > Anura > Aromobatidae > Allobates > Allobates femoralis. The sequence goes on from JARQOC010000012.1 coordinate 55,150,238, forward strand.
GGTACGATATATACCGTATTTTTCGCTTTATAAGACGCACTTTTGTTCCCCCAAACTTTGGGGGGGAACGGGGGTGAGTCTTAAAAAGCGCATGTAAAAAAATAAATATTAAAAATTAAATATTACCAGATAAGTGGGGGGGTGTGGGGTGCAGCTGCCCAGTGCGGGTGCCGGAGGCAGGTTCCGGTGGGTGGGGGGCACCGCTGCAGGACCGGAGCAGCGGAGATGTACCGGCGGCAGCAAGCGGTGGGCGCCGCCATGTTTCTTGTGGTAGCCGGCCGGTAGAGGTAGAGGCTTCAAAATGGCCGCGGGTCTCCATTATGGCCGCGGCCATTTTGTTGAAGCCTCTACCGCTGGCTGCAGTGTTAATGAATGCAGCCAGCCACAATAACATGGCGGCGCCCACCGCTTACTGCAGCCGGTACATCTCTGCTGCTTTGGTCCTGCAGCTGTGTCCCCCACCCACGAGAACCTCCCTCCGGCACCCCTGCTGAGCAGCTGTACCCCTCCTCGGTGAGCCATGGGGGTCTGGGGGGGGAAGATGGGAGCCATATAGAATAATCAAAGGGTTGGGGATGGGGCGCATATACACAAAATGGGGGGCATATACACAGGATGGGGGGCATATATACAGGATGGGGGGCATATATACAGGATGGGGGGCATAAACACAGGATGGGGGGCATATATACAGGATGAGGGGCATATACACAGGATGAGGGCCATATATACAGGATGGGGGGCATATACACAGGATGGGGACATATATACAGGTTGGGGGCATATATACAGAATGGGGGGCATATATACAGGATGGGGGGCATATACACAGGATGAGGGGCATATACACAGGTTGGGGGCATATATACCAGGATGCGCAATATACATACCAGGATGGGGACATGTATACGAGGATGAGAGACATATATGCCAGGAAGAGGGATATATATACCAGAATTGGGGGGTTTATGTACCAGGATTAGGGACATATATACTGATTGTAAAACGGACACTGGCATTATAAGACGGACCCCATTTAACATTAAAAACTATTTTTTTTTCTCATTTCCTTCACCAAATTTGGGGGTGCGTCTTATAATCCGGTGCGTCTTATAAAGCGAAAAATACGGTATATACATATAACACAACAGTGATTCCAGTGGTAATAGGAGCACTCGGAGCAGTGACCCCTAAGGTGGTAAAGTGACAGTAACAGATCCCAGGAGCAACATCTGAACTCTCTGTTCAGAAACCAGAATAGTGCAGTGCTGGGAACAACTAAGGTCCTGCGTAGAGCCCTCAAACTCCCAGCATGCCTCTAGTAGAGGACCTGAGAATGAGGAAGGACAAATAAGGGTGAGAAGGTAGTATATATACATATTGTTAAAGAGTAAAAATTTAAAGGGGTTGTCCAGGCTTGGGGCTCAGGTCTGCAGTACAGGTGTCTGTGGGCATATGCGGTAGGAAACTCTGACCAAGTCATTTCATGTGTAGCAAGATGTGATCCCACCTGATGGTCTGATCTAATACTGGCAATACTAGTGGTGCTGAGGTAAGAAAAGGCTGCTCACACTGCTGTTTACCATGTTTTTATTATCTAGCATATGACGGCAGGTGAATGTGCAAATAGAGTCCGTGGAGCCTCGTTTAGGAGTCTCAAACTAGCCAGATGTCCCTCCAGGGATATCTGGCTAGTTCTGTGTTTGAGACTCCTAAACGAGGCTCCACGGACTCTATTTGCATATTCGTAATTCCCAGGGGGCAATGCACCTAGGATTTCACTGTGTTTGAGCGCTTTTGCCGGCTGCCCGCAGTATTTTCCTCAACTGGTCTCCCTGAGATCAGTGAGTGCTTTGTGAAGCAGGTGAATGTGGGCCTACTGCGCCATGGACTTAACCTTGAGGGGCACAAGTAAGCGACTGCTTGGCTTTCCCTAGAGCCTCCAATAGACAGGATAGGCTTGATCCACAGGTAGTTGCCAGTTACCACTCCAGGGCAGTTCCGGGTCTGCAGCAGCTGACCGATAGGTGAAGACGAAAAGGTCAAGACAGAAAAATCAAGTACAGAGGGCACAGGCAGAGATTTAGTAAAGCAATCAAAGGTTGGGGCAGACAGCACAGGTTCAGAAAATGTAGCCGAAGTTAGGTGCGGAGACATCAGGATCAGTGGAATGCAAACCGGGTCAGTGTCAGGAGAAGCAGAGCAGAACATGACCAGACAGAGCACAAGACTAACTCATACTAACACTATTATCAAATAAGGTGTGGAAGAAGGAGCTGCCTATTATGGAACCTGCTGGCATGGGATAGGCCAGGGAAGCAGAACTCCGCCGGACACAGTGAACATAAATTACAGAAGAGTCTAGCCGTACCTCCCTATAGCCAGGTGGACAGACTCCAGACAGGAGGATGCAGCAGAGCTGGGAGTGCTGCAAAGCAGCTCAGAGAGAACACCAGCCACTAGGAGCAGCAAAGTGGTGAACATGGTGAGAAGGATGGTGCGGAGAAAGCATGAGAGACACCAGCGTAAAATAGCACCAGAGATACAATTGATGCTAAGGTAAAACCAGACCGCTCATACTGCTGTCCACCCCCGTCTATCTAATCTAATACTGGAGATAACAGAGGTATTCGTTGAGGTAAGAAGAGGCTGCTCACACAACACTGCTGTTTACTCTATTTTTCTGATCTACCACTAGAGAATGGAGATACCAGTGGTGCTGAGGTAAAAAGAGGCTGCTCACACTGCTGTCCACCATATCTGACCTCATACTAGAGATATTAGGAGTGCTAGGTAAGAAGAAGCTGCTCACACTGCTATCCACAGTGCTTTTCTCATCTAATGCTGGAGATATCAGAAGTGCTGAGAAAAAAAGAGCCTTCTCAAACTGCTATCCACACCTTCCATCTGATTGTTCATCTGATGCTGAGGGCTGATGATAGATTAACATTTTGTGGTATAGGTCATTTTTCAGTTACAGAAAAACTCACTACTGCACATGCTCACAGGCACCTGTCATCTTTTCTAGGAAATGTTTTTGTCAGAGTACAAAGATGGTGGCCATTTTAATTTCATAGTGAATACTCATTAGTAAACACACAGAGGGCCCCTGTGCAAGAAGAGTATATGACCCCTTTGCACACCAGTAGGTCATCATAATATACAATTCCACCTGCTTTGGAGGTAGTAGTGACCCCCTTACCTCTTGCACCCCTGTGCAGCTGTACAGGTTGCATCAATGGTATCACTGCCCTGTGATTACTTCCATGGACAAACAAGCCTAATTTGCTAAATAAAGGTACCGTATTTTTCGCTTTATAAGACGCACTTTTGTTACCCCAAATTTTGGGGGAAAGTGGGGGGTGCGTCTTATAAAGCGAAACTAGTAGCTGTGCTGAATTGGGGGTGGAGGGTGGGGGGGAGCTGTGGTGTCTGGGTGCTGTCAGGAAGCTGGAGGAGGCTGCAGCAGCGGCCCCGTGGGGCCGCTCATTAACTCCTGCAATATGCACTGTTTCCCGCTGTCAATCACCAGCGGGAGCAGCCCATATCACAGGAGTGTATGGAGCGGACCCGCAGCTCAGCGTCTGCAGCCACATTGAACTCCCCATCAGCAGCCCCAGCACGTTATCTGCCCCAGCCATTGTGCCCTGCTGGCCTCCATAGCCACCACAGTAAGCCTGCTTTATCTTTGTCCCCGCCGCAGCCGCCCGTGTGTCTCCGGGGCTGTTTGTAAGAGGACCAGGTGAGTGAGTGGGTGAGGGGACCGACTCTAATCTGGTTAAGGTTGTGTCCCCTCCTCAGTAAAAAACACGTCACCGGGGCCTCCTGGTGCTTGTACCCTGCTGGACACAGCTCCTGCCGACTTACACATTCAGCCCGGTCACATGGGCTCGTGGTCATGTGATCCGGGTCTGACATCATCAAAGGTCCTCAAACTTCTCAGGCTATTCAGAGTGGGAATACTAGTGAATCCCACAGCACCTGGGACCTTTGGTGAGCCGTGAGTGTTGTTGCTGCTGCCCATAACAAGCTGATGGTGAATGAGGAGGTGAGAGGAAATTAAATGTCACACTGCCATTAAGTTGATGTGCACCTTGTGCCCGAGCTGGTGCTGCTGCCACACAAAGAAGGAGGATGGTAGAGGTGCCCTCTCCTTGCACTGCACTATGTGACTGAATACTGTAAGTCACAGCTCATCTTCTGTACATAGAAATAGTGGGAATGCATGATTTACACCATCTCAGTCTCACTCTCTCCAGACACAGCTAAGGTGGCACCGTGCCATAGAACACTGAGATGACATTCTACACGGAGGTGCCATATATACCACACTGAGGTGTTGTGCTGCACAGAGGTACAATATACCGTATACCACACTGAGGTGCTGTGCTACACGGAAGTGCCATATATACCACACTGAGGTGTTGTGCTACACGGAGGTGCCATATATACCACACTGAGAAGACATAGTACAGTGAGATGCTATAATAGTACACTGAGGTGTTGTACTACAATGAGATGCAATAATACTACTAGACAGAGGTGCCACACCGCACTGAGGTGCCATTGTACTACAGGGAGGTGACATAGTACAGAGGTCCCCAACTCTAGTCCTCATATACGGTATATGATTTGTAAGACAGACACTGGCATTATAAGACAGACCCCATTTAACATTAAAAATTATTTTTTTTTCTCTTTTCCTTCACCAAATTTGGGGGTGCGTCTTATAATCAGGTGCGTCTTATAAAGCGAAAAATACGGTATTTAGGAATTTATTTAGCACATTTTCTTTAATATTTTTAAATTCTCAGAGAACCCATTTAAACTCCATTTTTTTCTGAACATGGAGAAATCTTTCAGTTAAAAAACTTACACAGCAAATCAACACCAAACTGGTGACGAGCCACATGTTCAAAAATAGAAGTGAGGATTGGAAGGAGAGCCACAGTCGTGTAGTTTATATTCTGAGACACGCCCTTCATCTGAGTTCTTGAATGGGTGAATTTTCCAAGCTTTAAATTTTCCAAGGTCTTTTCTAAATCTTCAGCAGCATTTTCAAAGAAAGCTCTAACACCAGCTTTCACCAGCTCAGAACCAGACTTCATCACTGTGCTAAATGGGAACAAACAGGCACAAGCCATTAAAAACAGAGCCTGGAAATAGAATACAATTCATAAGTCATTTAATGAATGGTCTCGACATATTTAAAGGGTACCTGTCACTTAGTTTACAGCCCCATACCTATCACTACCTGTCCCTGCAGCTTCCTAGTACCCCTCTAACCATCCCTGTCTGAGCTAAATGTGTCCAGTAATCACTGAGAAAAATTATTTGATCACGCCCCCCAGGATATAGAGGACGTGATATACAGAGTGAGGGGGGAAGATGGAGGATGAGACAAAGCCCCATGTGTCTACAGTCTGGACCACACCATGATAATTACCATAGGAGAATGTAAGTCATCAAATCATTTTTCACAGCGATTGCAGGACACATTTAGGTCAGACAGGGATGGTTATGGATGTAGTAGGAAGCTACAGGGACAGATAGTGATAGGTTTGGGGGCATAAACTAGGTGACAGGTTACCTTTAAGTTGAATGCCTTTTTGTTTACCAGAAACAGTGCCACGTTTGTTGGTGGGCTGCAGCCGGCATTGCAATTCAATTAGATTGAAATTATTTAACTAATCAACAGAGAATGGCACACTTTTTGCATAAAATTATTTTGCTAACAATGTTTGTATGATACTAAAAAACCTCAAAAAATTAAAAGTAACCATTGTTTTATTTTTGTATATAAATTTAATTTTATGCATGAAAATAGGAAACTTTGTAATATACTGCATCTTATTAGAGAGATCTGTTTCTTTCCTTCTGGACTGTGACACTAAAAGAAAGGCAGAAAAGCACACATAGGGTCTTAAACCTTTTATGGTCTCTGATGAAGTGGTCTGCAGTACCACGAAACGCGTAAGATAAGACAATAAAGGTATTGCTACCAGCATTCTTGAGATTCCTTGGATTCCATGGATCAACAGAATAGATGGCAGTGCATGTTTAACCACCCCTTCCTATCACTGCTTTAATCCTTCTGGACTGATGATTCTCAAAATTCTCTGTTCAAATGTGGGGCATAACGTTTCTCCTTATCGAGAGCAACACACCAGGTCTGGCATGCCAGTATAATGACACCTGGACACCATTAAAAGAAACCGTATTCCTTACATCCCCAGTCTTAGCCTGTCACCTAGCCAGATCGGATCTCCTACTTTGCACTGACAAAAGACAAATACCCCTAAACAGTGTGTTTTGCAGATTGAGAATATGATCTTGCTTATATCCTTGGTCATATAATAAAGCTTGTCAAAGGGTCAATACTGATTTGCTACTTCCAACAGGTGGTATTAGAGTTCAAGTCCTCTTTGAAGAGGCAATTTGGATATCAATTCAAAAGGTAAAATCTGTATTCAGTGAAAACATATTTTCCTATGATAGAGATAGGAGATGGCAATTGGTGCTTATAAGGTTCTATGGAGAACTGTAACTGTTGTTCCAGGAAAATTTGTATCTGCTCATAGCTCCTCCCACTCTGCCTCAAGCTCCTCCCCTATATCTTTCTCTGTCTCTAGTTATCCCTCTTTCACAGAATTTTAAAAGCACCAACTGTCATCTCCTATCTCAGTAATGGAAGTCTTCACTGAATACAGATTCTACCCAGGAATTGAGAATGAATGATCAATCCAGGAGGAGAAAGACACAGATTTCCTAGATCATATACACTACAAAGTTGCTTATTTTCATGTGTACTATTGATTTATGTAATAGAAATATAAACAACAATAAGCTATTAAAGATCTGGCCATCCATTACTGTATGTTCTTGTATCAAATCCATCAAGTTTAAAGTATAACAATGTGAATGTGGTACATTAATAACATTTATATGATCTTATAAATAAGTCCACCCATAACGTTTTAGAAATTGGTAAGGACTAATTTCTTACAATACAAGATAGTGTCTATATATGGCTAGGGTCACATTTGCGATGTGCCCCTAGCCTGCCGGATTCCGGTATTATCTTAGAACTTTTTCCAGCGCCGCATAGCGTTTCCGCTATGCGGTGCTGGAAACCGCTGCCCTTAGTTACCCGCTGTTTACCTGCACGACCTGTCACACAGGCAGCGGCTCGGAGGGCGTTTTACAGCGCCGCACAGGAAATCGTGTCTGCAACGGTTTCCTGTGCGGCGCTGTAAAACGCCCTCCGAGCCGCTGCCTGTGTGACAGGTCGTGCAGGTAAACAGCGGGTAACTAAGGGCAGCGGTTTCCAGCACCGCATAGCGGAAACGCTATGCGGCGCTGGAAAAAGTTCTAAGATAATACCGGAATCCGGCAGGCTAGGGGCACATCGCAAATGTGACCCTGGCCTATCATGGGTTTTACTATCAAATAGACATCTTGTGACAGAGTATCGCAAAACAAGGCTTTTTTTTTACAACCGCTAATCTTGTGTCACACATTTTGGGATAAGTTAAAGCAAAAAGGAAAAGACGGAAGGAAGAACACGTTCACATGGAGGCAATTATTGGTTACCGTAATTATTGTTCAACATTGGACTTGTAGAGAAACCAGTGAACTGCTAACAAGCAAGCTCAATGATTGTTCAGAGTCCTCCAGAGCGGCCTATGCTGGATCCGCAGGAGCAGCGAAAGATGAGTTTGTATTTATTATTTTCAATCAATCCATGACTGAAAGAAATTTTTTCTACTGTTGGACGACCTCATGTGCCTCAAAAAATTGTACATTTTAACTAAAAGGAAGTAAGAGAGCTATTTCACTACCTGTGTAAGAACTTGTTTTAAATCACAGAAAGAATAATCTGTTATCCCCAGCAGTAATGTCTGTATACTCTTATATTCTGTGATCCCCGGCTGTAATGTCTGTATACTCTTATATTCTGTGATCCCCGGCTGTAATGTCTGTATACGCTTATATTCTGTGATCCCCAGCTGTAATGTCTGTATACTCTTATATTCTGTGATCCCCAGCTGTAATGTCTGTATACTCTTATATTCTGTGATCCCTGGCTGTAATGTCTGTATAATCTTATATTCTGTGATCTCCAGCTGTAATGTCTGTACACTCTTATATTCTGTGATCCCGGCTGTAATGGCTGTATACTCTTATATTCTGTGATCCCTGGCTGTAATGTCGACTCTTATATGACTCTGTAATGTCTGTACACCTAATCTGGATCCCCAGCTGTAATGTCTGTAACTCTTATATTCTGTGATCCCAGCTGTAATGTCTGTATATGTTATAATCTGGATCCCGGCTGTAATGTCTGTATACTTTATATTCTGTTTCCCCAGCTGTAATGTCGTATACTCTTATATTCTGTTCTCCCCAGCTGTAATGTCAGTATACTCTTATATTCTGTGATCCCCAGCTGTAATGTCTGTATACTCTTATACTTATCCCCTTTCGAACTCTCCTCCCCTGCCCCGGAGCTGTGTTTTATCCGACCTCTTCCTACACGGTCGGAGACATACATTACAAAGGGGCACATGTATAGGAATATCTTTGAATATCTCTTGAAATTCATTGACACACTGATATATATATTTTAAAGTTGTTGAGTATCTTCACACAAGGATGACAACAACTCTGCTTATAGTTTATGCTTCCAATAAAACACAAATCATTTTCATGTAACCTATGACTCTCATTGTCAGAGATAAAACCTGATGTCAAACACAATATAAACGCGGAACAAACTGGAATAAAAACTCATAAAAGTACCGTGTGTCGAGCGTCTGAGCCAGGATGTGCAGACAGCTCACCATGGTGGCAGAGTCACTCCCTGCAGAGACGAGAGTAAACATATCAGGGCACACACGGCGGTCAGCGGAGCATGATAATCACATGTGTTTGCAATGGCTACTGTGTCAATCTTGCATTTGATACACGTGACAATGGCGCACTGGTGACATGCAGTATTAGAAAGGATGAGACACACACAACAGTGATGATGTACTACAGTATGGCACCTACAGGACAGGTCTCTACATTGTAACATACTAACTGACTAGTTGTTATTGCTCAAAACTATTTAATATAAGTACAATTTTTCTAATGTTTCTATTTATTTACAGGAACCTATCCAATCTAGATTTTGGGCAATTCTTTTTTTATTGCCAACAACAAAAGCCTAAGCATGCCGGGACCAGAGAAAGTGGAAAGGAACTCCATTTCTTATACAGTTCTTTAATGAGTCGTCCTTTTTGTAAACCCCATTTTAAAATTGTTGGGATGTTTTGAGTCAATATGATGTATTTCTGTTATGAGCATTTATTATCTGAATGAAAGCATGGTGTCACAGGACACTGGAAAAAATCTTTCACATCTATTGACTTCAGTTGCACTTAAAGGGAATCTGTCAGCAGGTTTTTGCTTTTTGCTATGTAAGCGGAGGACAGCATGCTGTAAGGGTTAAAAAACAAAAAGCAACTGTGCTTCTGTTATCAGGATCTTTGTTATTGTTTACTTAAACTAAAGGCTTTATAAATCTGTGATTACCATTACAGGACTACAATGTCATGCACATGACAGTCCGACACGCCCCCAGCTTTGATTGACATCTCACTGTCAATGTTCAATGTTGAGAGCCTGGTGTGGGCGGGGGCAGCTCATCCAGCTCTGCTGTATTTCTAAAACGAAATGCCTTGATTGTGTCAAAATGGCTTCAGCCAATAATCTAAGTAATTCATTGTTGGATTCAGAATCTCCATTATGTTGCTGTCAGATGAGGTAGTAAAAACCTGCTGACAGATTCCCTTTTAGCAGTTACCTAATAACTTATCTAAAGTATGTACAAGCGAACCTAAACTCTAAACAGAACTTGCACTTCAATATTTTTTCTTTTAATCTAAATAAGTTTCAAAATCCTTCACTAATTTTTACTGTATATATTTTAGCATTTAGAGTTTATTTTCTTATAAGGAGCTTTAAATCTTTGACATATTACATAGATTTCAAACTTAAAATTTTGACTACTCACACCCACCACTAGAGAGAGCAGTGGAACTTCCCTATTACTATTTATAAATTGACAATAATATAATAATAATAATTATAATAAAAAATATTAACTCCCTCTAGTGGAGCCTGGCAAAAGTCAGAATGGGATGTTTTAAAAGATTCTGTCAACAGATTTTTTGTTATAACGGAAAGCAGAAACTTACAGGGGTTCCCTGTAATCAATTACCTTGATTCCAGAGTTGTGTCACTTATATGGTTATGTGTTAACCCCTTCCTGACCCATGACGTAGGAGGACGTCATGGGCGGTTACCAGGGTCTGATGTGAGCCCCGGCGCGGAGCTCACATAATTTGCCCGATATCTCAGCTGATATGTTGGGCTAACAGCACCGATCGGTACTATTAACCCTTTGGATCCCGCTGTCAATCACTGACAGAGGGATCCACAGGTGCAGTGGCAGGGAACGCTCCATTCCCTGCCTACATCAGAGATCCCGCTATAATATCTTGGGATTCACGTGACAGCCCGGGGTCCTGGCTTGACCCTGCAAGCTGTCACAGAGCACTTCTGATGCATGGTTGGTAGGCGCTGCCAACCACTCACCGTCCGCGATTCTGACAGATACCGATGTGCTGCAGCTCATCAGTATCTGTCAGAAGCGATCGGACGGTGGAGCAGGGTGAAAGTCAATAGGGTGAACGAGTTGAAAAATAAAGTTTTTAAAAACATCTAAAAAACCCCATAAAAGTTCAAATCACCTATTCACAATAAAATCATTAAAAAATACACATATTTGGTATTGCCGCGTTCAGAAACGCCCGATCTATAAATATTTAAAATCAATGACAGCCGTAAACTGCGTAACGGAAAAAAAGGTCCAAACGCCAAAATTACCACATTTTTTTGGTTGCCTCAACATTGCAATAAAATGCAATAACAGGCGATCAAAACAGCGCATCCACCCAAAAATGGTATCATTAGAAACGTCAACTCAAGGCACAAAAAATAAGCGATCACACAGCCCCAGGTCCTGAATAATGAGGATGCTACGGGGTGCAGAACATGGCGCAAAAAGTATGATTTTTTCTCTCAAACTTCTGAATTTTTTTCACCACTTGGATACCAGTAAAAGTATACATGTTTGGTATCTACGAACTCATACCAACCTGAGACATCACACCGGCACGTCGATTTTACCATACAGTGAACATGGCGACTAAAAAACCCAAAAAACAAACGTGTAATTGCACTTTTTTTGCAATTTCACTGCACTTGAAATTTGTTTCCCATTTTCCTGTACACTATATGGTAAAATAAATGATTGCATCTGAAACCACAACTTGTCCCGCAAAAAACAAGCCCTCATATGTCTTTATTGATGGAAAAATAAAAAAGTTATGTCTCTTGGAAGGAGGGGAGCAAAAAACGACAATGAAAAACTAAAAATTCCCCAGTGGTGAAGGGGTTAAAGTTTCAATGCAATCAGTGTTTATTAGCAGATTATCACTGCAGGACTAAGTCACACATAGAGGCCAGTCAGGCTAATCTGCGTAACCACGCCTCCATCACTATTGGCAGCTTGCTGATATTGTAAAGTGTACACAGGAAGCTGCCAATCAGAAGTGTGGGCAGGGTTACACAGAGCTCAGGATCTACAAAAAAGAAAACAAGGATTCTGTCCTAACTTCACCAATTAATCAAGTAAGTGATACGCATTGCTGGAATCAGGCTCTCTGCCCCTACATCATGCTGTTGCCACATTACAGGGTAAAAACTGTCAGACAGATTCCCTTTCAATATGTTTATGTAGCGACTTTGAATGCTTTGTGTCAAAAGTTGGATCTTTATCCAATATAAAGATATGTTATGTTATCAATTTAACGAGCACAGAATTTTTGGACCTAACATAAAGGACATGATAATATAAGGTGGGGAGTCATTTAAACAATCTTATTTTTTGAGTTTCCCATATACATAACATTCCGTGATCTTGTGTCTGTTTACAAACATTTGTAAGATTTCCATGTGTTATTTCACACAACACAGAAGTCAAGTTACGTGCCATTTCCATGCATTAATAGAGAGCCCTCGCTTGCCATTCCTTTCCTAGCCTAGCTGAGGTTGACTTACCAAACAGTGATATCCTATGTCTTACAAGAGCTGCCAGTTTGCAGAACAGACTGAAGTGACAGGGAGAAGTACAGAGGAAATGAGAAAAAAATGGTAACAAGTTAGGAAAAAGATGCAAAGAATACTACTGAAATTGGTAAGACACACACATGCAAAAGCCGTACGTACATACAGGTACAACATAATACGGCACTTCTTATCACTTGTCATACAGTAAGAAATGGAAATATGAAAGATTTAGCAGGACAGCGCTATGCCAATCTGTTATCTGCCCCAGAAGGCCTCTAATGAGAATGAGTAAAATGGCGGCTCACACAGAAAAGTCCACAAACATGTCAAATAAAATTGTTAAAAACATGATAAACTTGTAATGTCTAAGTATGTGTTTTATATATGTTTAAAAAGTTATATATGTTTAAAACTGAATAAAAACTATCTGATTTAAAAAAAAACATGATAAACTATGTATAAATGAATGTACTTTCATCTAGAGACACAATAGCTATTTGACTTGACTTTTGGTTGATAATTCTTTGCCAATAACCAAGAGCGTTGATCAAAAAAAAAAAAAATGTCGATACGAGATGAACATTGATTTATTTTCATATTTTAACATATGTGGAATAAGACATGAAATCTTCCTACGTACCTTGCCACCATCTCTTTCTCTTTGTTAGATGCATACCCACTACTGCTAAGAGTTTTAATCGGGGATGACAAAAAGTACAGGCAGTGATTCTTAAAGTACTGGTCAACCAGAGGTAAGAGAACCTGCAACATAAAACACAAGGGACTTCAAATCCAAGGATGCAAGGAAGGAGCCCACCTAACAAAAAAGAGGAATTTAAATGCTTTTAAAGGGAATTTGTCAGCAGATTTTTGCTATGTAAGGTGAGGACGGCACACTGTAAGGGTTAAAAAAATCAAAAAACAAAAGCAAATGTGCCTCACTTTTCAGGCTCTGTGGAATTGTTTACTTAAACTAATAGTTCTATTACCCCATGATTCACATTGTAGGACTAGAGAGTCAATGCACAGGGCAGTCCGACACAGCCTCTGCTGTGATTGACACCTCCCAGTCAATACACAATCTCTATGGAGGGTCGGGTGTGGGCTGAGGCAGCTCTCCCAGATCTGCTGTGTTCCTGAAAATAAATTCTTTGATTGTGTCAGAATCCCATTAATCTATATCAGAGGTCCCCAAATCCAGGCCTCAAGGGCCGCCAACAGTGCAGGTTTTCAGGATTTCCTTAGTATTGCACAGGGCTTGGAATCATTACCTGTGCAGATGATCACATTAGCACCTGTGCAATACTAAGGAAATCCTGCACTGTTGGCGGCCCTTGAGGCCTGGAGTTGGGGACCTCTGATCTATACGATACCATGTTGGATTCAGGGTTGCTTTGCCTACATTATGTTGCTGTGAGATGAGGCAGCAAAAATCTTGTGATAGATTCCCTTTAATGCCAAAGTAGCCAACCAGATCAGAAGTGCAAAGTGTTGGTTTACCCCCGCATCCCCTTCTCGTGATCATGGTGCAAATTCTCTACCCCTTGTTTTTAAGAATTGAATTCCTCTTGGAGAAATAAGACATGCTCATGATCTTGCCAACTCATACAAGAGAGTTTAAATAATTAGTAGCCCCTCTATCCAATAGCTCCATACCAGTTATATGGTCTGTTTTTATGGACAGTCTACGACCAAGTTTCATAACTACGCCTTTTAATACAGCCTTGTAGGGCATATAGTTATCAAGAGAGGTCCTGAGTGGGTGATTGAATTGTCTAAACTGAAATTCACCATGTTCAGCAAATTTTCTCCTCAAATCTTGATATGCAGCAAATAAATTCACCATGAATTGCAGGTACTCTCTTGCCCTGAAAAGATGTATACAACACTCTGAGGTCTCTATAGTACGAACTAATAATCCCTTTAATAATACGGTGCACTGGCAGAATTTTCATGTTATTTCAATAAAAAAAAAAAGTCCAAAAATTATTCCTGTTAGCCATTTCTCATCAGGCAGACTGTTCTGTGCAGAACAATAACTCAAACAGATGGTGTTGCTGGGAGACATATATTATTGTGACAAGTAGGAACTGCACTGATGATCTATTATCATCCAGCAACTGTAGAGTTAAGGCTGCTACAAAAGACAAAAAGTATTCAGTGGTGTCAAAGGAATTCTGGGAAGGGGAGTGTGTTTTTGTCTCTCTCTGCAAAAAAAGTAGCAGTACTTTCAAAGACTAGTAGGAACATCCGAACAAGGTAAAACTGTAGTAGCCAACCAAATTAGGAAAGACTGTCAAGAGAAAAGAATAGCCAGGACAGTTCATTAGCAAATTCTGATGTGCAGCAGAATTGACCGAATACAGGTCTCCCTCCCCTCCCCCTCACCTCACTGCATGAAAAAGGTACAGTGTGCTGCTCTGTATACATACAGTGTGTAAGGAGAAAGACTCTGTGAAAAGAGAAGACATTCTGTGAAGAACTGTCATGTATTGTATTCTGGAAGCCTTGTATGAAGATTATTAAAGCTTTACCATCTACGTCTGCCTGTAACAGTGTCCTTGCTGGAAACTGTTACATCACCTAATGTATGGAAAATGCCTGTTAAGCGTACCCTGATTTAATCCTTCATAATCCAATAAAGCTTCCCCAATAATAAAAATTAAGTCTGCCTCTGAACACATATACTCCCCATACCCTGAACGATGGGACCCAATCAATAGATGGGACCATGTACAGTATCTATCAAAAACAGGAAATCAAGACAGTTCCTATAAGACAGTTATAAGACAGTTGTGGTGGCAAAAGTACTTTAAAAGGAATATTTTTTGAAAGTTTTCACTTATTAAACCACCACCAGCACCTTACTGTTCCTGTATTCACCAAATGTGTCATCTGAAGCACACGTTGATGTCTCATTATGATAGTAAATTAACTTTAACAAATATGCAAGTTGTCTGCTAATGAACACTTTGCAGTCAAACTATTTATCAAGTATAATGGAAGTCATTAGGGAACTTGAGCATTTTTCTGGAAGATTTTCTGGCAAAATGAGTTAGTTCCCTATTGACTTCCATTATACAAGGCACTTGAGTCGCGCCCATCTGACTATCCAAACTGTTTGTTACAAGTGCCGAGCACCCAAGCATGATAGTGCCATCACTAATGGAGACCAGTCCTGCGGAGTCATAATGTGCGCCCTCAAATCTCAACAAGTTTGGCTCCATTAACATCTCTGAGGACAGGCAATGTCATCTCAAATCCAGCAGAAATTTCACATGAGTAAAGCTTCTAGTTCACGCACAGTAAAGCAAGATATACATATGTCGGCTGCAATAGTGTTTACAGAGACATCAATCAAGCCTTGATTATAAAAGAGCAGTGGGTTAGAGGGTAAAAAGATTTTAACAGGTTCCCTTTAACTCAAATATCATTGCAGAAAATGAAAAGAAAACAAAAAAAAAACATAACAGTTGTATGGTAGGTTAAAGTAAGACTTTTTTTTTTTTTTTACTATATTTTTGTATACACTAAAATTCCTCCATGCACTGTATTAAACCAAGAAATCATTCAGTATTGTACAGTTGTGTGGAAAGTACGGTAGATTAATACATTTAAATGAAATTGGTGGAACTTACCTTGGCAAAAAACTTGATTTCCTGCTCATGTGGTGACTTCTCTGATTTTCCACTACCCACGACAGCCTCTGTATAGATCACATTAAATCAAAGTAATCAAAAACCCTTAATAATCCATTTATACAATATTAAAAGACTTTCATCAGAATAAAACTATGTACTTATAAAAATCCATCCCAAGGACAGATACAGCTTCAGAGAAAGATACAATTGTTACACATGTCAAGACAACAAATTAAAATAGAGGTAAGCATGAACAACTAGAATTTACAAATGGCACTGTTAAATACAAAGGCTGAGGGTAACAACTCCCACACAGAAAATGACATATCACTGAAAAATGCATAAATATATAGGTATTGAAAATAGTGATGAGTGAGTGTAATTGTCACTACTCGTTACTCGCACAGGTAGTACAGTATTCATGACACTCGTTAATCAGTAACGCTGGTGCTCATGAGTGATGGGTTGATCGTTATCGATCTGATACATATTGCCGTCTCCCTTCAGTACACAAAGGGAGTCAGATCCTCCAGTGAGAGCAGATTAAATGTTAGGGTTTCTCGAAGGGGCAGGGGCAAACAAGGTGGTATATGCAGTGAAAAGGCAAAAAAGCTCATCCTTCCGCCCTGTCCCAAAAACACTCATATTATAGCCGGACGTGTGTGAGCAGGGCCTATCACTAATTGAATAACATTAGACTCACTAGTTCGGATGAGTACATGAGTATCGCAAACTATTGAAATCTACGAGTATAGCGATTACGAATATATCATACTTGCTCATCACTAATTGAAAACTAAAACTTCAATACAGATACTTGAGATAAGTCACAATATTCATGCCTATAAGTGCTCTAGTTCCCAATTTAAACATCCATTGTGCCTCATTGTTCTGCAAGACTTTCAACCGTCTCCTCTTCCAACTATTCCAAAGCACTGACACGTAGGTTGATAATATCTCCTGTGTGTTCGTTTTAGACAATCACAAGAAGCACTTGATAGCACTTGCATTATGAATAATTCTACTCAACCCGTTTTTTTAACCAAATATAGTAACAATTTTTATAAAATGGTTAATCGAAAGGGGCCGTCACACACGTCAATAGATAAATCGCTGGTTGATGGTCGCCAGGTTTTCGGACAGGTCTGAAAACCTGGCGATGGTTGCCCGGTGGACACGCAGCATCACTGCTGTGACACCACAGCGCGGCGCTTAGTTACCCGCTTGTTTACATGGATACCAGCGCGCTCGCTGGTACTGATCGCTGGCTGTGTGACAGCTCACCAGCGATCAGCCGTCATTGTCGCCAGCGATCAGATCGCTGGCTACATGGACGTGTGTGACGGGGCCTTTATTCGCAAACATCTTCCCTTTTAAAGACAGATAGCATCTTAAAAGAAATTCTTAAAAATGGCTGTGAATTTGTCCCTAAAAGATCACTCACTAAAACATGCAGGAGATATTGGCAACCTACGTGTCAGTGGTTTGGAATGGTTCCCCTGCTTGTAAGAGGCAGATACCAATTGAAAGTCTTGTGGAACAATGAGGCACAATGGATGTTTACATTGGGAACTAGAGCACCTGTAGGTATGAAAATAAAAACTCATAAGTATCTGTATAGATAAATTTATTTGAAGTTTTAGCTTTCTATACCTATATATTTAGGCATTTGTCAGTGATATGTGTCATTTCCTGTGTGGGAGGTGTTACCCTCAGTGTTTGTATTCAACAGTGCCATTTGTAACTAGTTGTCTTGCTACAAGTTGTCATGCTACAAATAAGAACTCCGCTTGAAACGCGTCAGCCATTGCTTGCTTTAAACATGTCCTATTTTTTAAATCATGAAATAAAGGATTTTTTCTTTTATGCTCCATTTGGACGTGTTGCTGGAACCCTATTTTTTGTGGACAAGTGTATCTGGTCTGAAGCTGTATCTGTCCTTGGGATGGATTTTCATATTATTCTTCATTTGAACAAGTTGATGGAACCCTATTTTTGTGGAAATCACTTGTTTCCTTGGATGGCAAACCCTTGTCTGTGTACCGCCTTGAATTAAAGGGGAACTTCGGGGATTTCGTTTTTGTGCTGTCCCTGCCCTCCTACATAATGAAGCAGAGTTGGGCACTACAGTTCTAGGATCTACAGATCTCTTATAAATCAAAAAAATCATATCTGCTTCTCAGCTCTCACTCTGGGGGCTCCATGATCATCCTACATTCCTGGCCCCTTATACATCTGTATGGGCAGGGGGCACTGCCGCCGCCCCATGGTCACATTACTTATATGTTGTGATTGTGTGTTGTGTTGTGATTTTTTTGATCAGGCCAAAAAGAGCAGAGGAAAAACATGCTGAACAGCTCTGACGTATTGAATAACATTATTCATACAGCATTTCTGTATTGAATTCAAGAGTTCCACCTTAGTTTGTCTGAAATGGGATACAGACAAACTCTACAGATAGATAAATACATAGATAGATATAAATAGAATAGATAGATGGATGGATGGATATGATAGATTTATACATAGATGATAGATAAACAGACATGTGAGAGATAGATAATGGATAGATACATAGATATTTTTAAGTCAATATATGTTTGGTGCACAGTATAAGGAACAAAGCATAATAAAAGAACTTTGGGATTTATACCATGTGTAACAGATGCTGCACATACGTCAGAATGCTCTGCTGTGACTGAGGAGACAGTGATGATCCATAGAAAGTTTCAAGGGACAGGAACCTACCAAATTACTATGGGGGAGCCATGGCAGTGCTCAATAAACCAATGCAGTGCTCTTCCTCTGCTCCTAGAACTGTAGTGTCCAGCTCTGCTTCATCATGTAGGAGGGTAGGGACAGTACGAAAGAGTTTTCTATCCTCGGAGTTCCCCTTTAATTAAGTCCACACTGCAAGATTAGCGAGTGAGCTGATTTTTTTTATATTCATATCTAGATGCACTTGTGCATTAGTTACTTTTAATTATTTTTATATCTTACCCTTTAAAAGGTATTGTCTACTACTTGGACAACGCTTTCTCATTTACCATGTTTGGCCCCCTTTTAAAACAAACCCTTCTACTTGCCTCCGATGCCATTTCAGCAGTGTCAGCACTCACTCCACTGGGGGTTCATAGGACGTTGTAACGTCACACGAGCCCTGTACCCAATCAGCAGCAGCTTCATTCTCCTCCCCTTCGTACAAATTAAACATATAGAGAAAGTCAAAGCTGCGGCTGCTGTATCAGTTCCTAATAATGTTTGATAATCCAAAGGCTTAGATTGGGAAGCCAGCACTGTTGGGTGCAGGGCTCACACGATGTTACATAGTTTCAGGAGTCCTCAGAGAGCGAGTACTGGAATGATGTCGGCACAGGAAGCGAGTATGTGTTTTTCTTTTAACTGGGGGAAAAACATGGTGAATGAGAATGGGTTGCCAAGTATTATTATTTACTATCATTATTTGCATAGCACCATTGATTAACGTATATGGTGCTGTACATGAAAAGGGGTTTCATACAAAATACAGATATAGGTTACAGTAAACAAATTAAAAAGGACAGATGGGTATGGAGGAGAGCATACCCTGCCCTCGTGGGCTTACATTATATAGACAATCCCAAGTAGTGGACAATCCCTTTAAGGACATACCTACTTATTGCTGGACATCCCCATATTAATGGATCCAGGGTGGTGAAGATAAATAAAACTATATTTACCACTAGCAGACGTAAACATCTAAAAGCCCCTTGCAGTTCAAGAGCTCAATGCAATACACAATTGCACCTGCTTTGGAGGTGGAAATGGAGCCCCTAACCTCTCGGGCGCTGTGCAGCTGCACAGGTTGCACCAATGATGCGTCTGCCTTTCATATTCACCTATCGGACGAGCACTGGTCCTCTATACGGTCACTGCTGGTCTGCTGGGATCAACATCTGGCAGGGGTGTCGCATGAATACTGCAACCAATCAGTGGCTGTTGATCAGGTACAGCATTCATATCTCTTTCGAGTGGAATAATTATTATAAATGATATATATATATATATATACTAGATTACTAAATATTTATTCACTCTAGTTCTCACATTAGGAATCTGGATGGATTATTTTTTTGCACTAAAAGAATTGGCATCCACCACTAGGGAATGTTGTGCATTTCCCTGCAGCAACAATGCAGGATTATAGGTACTGTAAATAGGGTTTGTTATACACTA
The DNA here is from genome assembly GCA_033576535.1 of Allobates femoralis. Classification (NCBI taxonomy): domain Eukaryota; kingdom Metazoa; phylum Chordata; class Amphibia; order Anura; family Aromobatidae; genus Allobates; species Allobates femoralis. The sequence continues at coordinate 55,170,274 of JARQOC010000012.1, forward strand.
ATATGTTACTACATTGTCCTATCAATATAATTACTGTCGCCTGTGCAATTACAGAGAAGCTATAGAGGGTGAAAGATTTCTATTAATCAAATTAATTATTTTTAAAAAATCTAATTATTCACAAAGCTAAGCTTCAAACAAATTACATAATTTGTATTGGCCTTTTCTGCATTAATATATTTTTTAAAAAAAGGTAAAGTACACCATGTTCCAAATTATAATGGAAATTGGTTTTAAGTGTCATAGGGGTTTTTTGTCAATGAAACCCATTGATGATATTGTGTCTCAGGGTTCTTTGGATTACTGAAACCAATCCCATGGTGGGTTTACACGTCGAGATATCGGGCCGATATCGTAGCCAACGACGCGGGAGTGCGCTTTTTGAGCGCGCTTTTCCCGCCATCGCATTGCCGGTTTAGACAGCCCGATATCAGGATACAACGTCCCGACGATGTGTACGCCCCCCAAACCAGGAACGACCATTTAACATGGGAGTGAATGGGTGACGTGGCAGTACACATCAGAGTTGGGCTGTTAGACGGGACGATGCGGCTACAACCGGCATCCGATATCGGGCGGTTGAATAGCACGCTCATTCGACCCCCGATATCGGTTTGCCATCGTTCCTGCATCGTATCGGATGTTCAGACCGTACAACGCAGGAACGATATGGCTCCAACGCCCGAACCACGTGACTTTTGGTCGGAGTTGGACGCAGATACCTTGACGTGTAAACCCACCATCAGATATCTGTGATAATTAGTTTGGCAGGTGAGCCCAATAAAAGGAAAACTGGATGATCCACAATATTGAACAGGCCACAGTTTTCAAGTAACATGGGACAGAAAAAGGATCTCTCTGCTGCCAAAAAGCAACAAATAGTGCAATGCCTTGGACAAGGGAAGGAAACATTAGATATTGCATGAAAACTTAAGTGTGATCATCGTATTGTGAAGAGATTTGTGGCTGATTCTGAGCACAGACATGTTTGTGTAGATAAAGGCAGAATGAGGAAGGTTTCTGCCAAGTTCATCGGATTAAGAAAGCAGCTGCTAAAAAGGCCTTACAAACCAGCAAAGAGATACTTGAAGCTGCTGGTGCTTCTGGAGTCCCTCGAACCTCAAGGTGTAGGATTCTTCAAAGGCTTGCTGTGGCACAAAAAACACTATTTGGCCACCCCTAAACAGTGCTCACAAGCAGAAATGGTTTGTTGGGCCCAGACATACATGAAGATTAATTTTCAAACAGTCTTGTTTACTGATAAGTGCCGAGCAACCCTGGTGGTCCAGATGGATGGAGTAGTGGATGGCCACCTTGTCCCAACAAGGCTGCGACGTCTGCAAGGAGGTGGAGGAGTCATGATTTGGGCCGGAATCATTGGGAAACAGCTGGTAGCCCCTTTAAGGTTCCTGAAGGTATGAAAATGACCTCTGCAAAGTATATAGAGTTTCTAACTGAGAATTTTCTTCCATGGTACAAAAAGCAAAAACGTGCCTTCAGGAGCAAAATCATCTTCATGCATGTCAATGAACCATCTCGTGCTGCAAAGAATACTCTGTGTCATTGGCTGCTATGGGCTATGGCCACCATCTTTCCCTGACCTCAACCCTATAGAGAACCTTTGGAGTATAATCAAGCAAAAGATCTATGAGGGTGGGAGGCAGTTCACATCAAAACAGCAGCTCTGGGAGGCTATTCTGGTATAATGCAAAGGAATACAAGCAGAAACTCTCCAGAAACTCACAAGTTCAATGGATGCAAGAATTATTAAGGTGATATCAAAAAAGGGTTTCTATGTTAACATGTAACTTGGCTTGTTAGGATTTGTTGGAGTTAAATAGCTTTTTATTTCAGTGAATGTGACCTCCTAATGCTGCAAATTCAACAAATGAGCATTTTCAGTTCTTTCAAACATACCAAATGCTTAGAAACTCTCCTGTGCCTAATAATTTGGAACAGTGCATTTAAAGTTTTTTTTAATTTTGAAGATTATACTGTTATCATTGGGAGGTTGGTTTCTTCAATAAATCTGATGTATACTCTAAGGCAGGGGTCCCCAACCACCGGTCCGCGGACCAGGACCGGGCCGCGGGGGTCTGTGTGCCGGTCCCCGCCGCCGCAGACCAGCACTACACAATGTGCTGAGCTCTGCGGCGGCTCTGAGTGCTGGGATGCGGCCCGCCTCCCGGGGTGATGTCACCGCCCCCCGCCGCTGCAGCAATTAGGTTGTCTCGGCTGTATGCATAGATGTATGGGAGAATCTCTCCGCCCATCACAGTGCAGAAGCCGGGCCAATCACGGTGCAGCAGCCAGGCCCTGATTGGCTACTGGCTGTTGCACTGTGATTGGCCCGGCTTCTGCACTTTGATGGGCGGAGAGCTTCTCCCATACATCTATGCATACAGCCGAGACAACCTAATGCTGCAGGTGCAGGGGGGGCTGGTGACTGCTATTTGTGTGTGCTGGAGATGGTGGGGCTGGACCAGGATAATAAGGGCTTTAAGTGCATGGTGGGGACTAGAAGAGGAGGATGGTGGGGCTGGAAGAAGAGGATACTGGGGCTGGAAGAGGAGGATGGTGGGGCTGGGAGAAGAGGATACTGGGGCTGGAAGAGGAGGATGGTGGGGCTGGGAGAAGAGGATACTGGGGCTGGAAGAGGAGGATACTGGGGCTGGAAGAGGAGGATGGTGGGGCTGGGAGAAGAGGATACTGGGGCTGGAAGAAGAGGATGGTGGGGCTGGAGAAGGAGAGAGGATACTGGGGCTGGAAGGGGAGGATACTGGGGCTGGAAGAGGAGGATACTGGGGCTGGAAGAGGAGGATGGTGGGGCTGGAAGAGGATACTGGGGCTGGAAGAGGAGGATGGTGGGGCTGGAAGAGGATACTGAGGCTGGAAGAGGAGGATGGTGGGGCTGGAAGAAGATACTGGGGCTGGAGGAGGAGGATGGTGGGGCTGGGAGAAGAGGATACTGGGGCTGGAAGAGGAGGATACTGGGGCTGGAAGAGGAGGATACTGGGGCTGGAAGAGGAGGATTGGGGCTGGAAGAGGATACTGGGGCTGGAAGAGGAGATTGGTGGGGCTGGAAGAAGAGGATACTGGGGCTGGAAGAGGAGGATGTGGTGGGACTGGGAGAAGAGGATACTGGGGCTGGAAGAGGAGGATACTGGGGCTGGAAGAGGAGGATGGTGGGGCTGGGAGAAGAGGATACTGGGGCTGGAAGAAGAGGATGGTGGGGCTGGGAGAAGAGGATACTGGGGCTGGAAGGGGAGGATACTGGGGCTGGAAGAGGAGGATACTGGGGCTGGAAGAGGAGGATATGGGGCTGGAAGAGGATACTGGGGCTGGAAAAAGGGAGATGGGGCTGGAAGATAGGATTGGGGCTGGGAGAGGAGGATAGTGGGGCTGGAAGAGAGGATACTGGGGCTGGAAGAGGAGGATACTGGGGCTGGAAGAGGAGGATACTGGGGCTGGAAGAGGAGGATGGTGGGGCTGGAAGAGGATACTGGGGCTGGAAGAGGAGGATGATGGGGCTGGAAGAAGAGGATACTGGGGCTGGAAGAGGAGGATGGTGGGGCTGGAAGAGGATTCTGGGGACTGGAAGAGGAGGATGGTGGGGCTGGGAGAAGAGAATACTGGGGCTGGAAGAGGAGGATGGTGGGGCTGGGAGAAGAGGATACTGGGGCTGGAAGAAGAGGATACTGGGGGCTGGGAGAAGAGGATACTGGGGCTGGAAGAGAAGGATGGTGGGGCTGGGAGAAGAGGATACTGGGGCTGGAAGAGGAGAATGGTGGGGCTGGGAGAAGAGGATACTGGGGCTGGAAGAGGAGGATGGTGGGGCTGGGAGAAGAGGATACTGGGGCTGGAAGAAGAGGATACTGGGGCTGGAAGAGGAGGATACTGGGGCTGGAAGAGGAGGATGGGGTTGCAAGAGGAGGATGATGAGGCTACAAGGGGATTATGATGGGGGATATGGTATTGGGGGCTGCAAGGGAATTATATGGATACCACATTGGGGGCTGCAAGGGGATGGAAAAATAAAATATCCCCTGAAAATAATACGTAACACACATCTTTTGGGGGAAGCAGAGTGCTAAACTCCACCCCTTATCTATGACCACGCCCCCATATGACCAAAGCCCCACCCCCAGCCGGGCCGCAGACAAATTGGCTTCCATGAAGCCGGTCCCCGATGCAAAAAAGGTTGGGGACCACTGCTGTGTGACGGCACCGGAGATGTCGGGGGCGACGGGTGGGAGCGCGCACGCTTTTGGCGCCTTGCCAGCGGCGCCGTCCCCCATTTACATGGGACAACACCTCCGGCGACGTGACAGGCGGCATCGCCGCTGGGGTTTCTAAAAACCCCAGTGGCGATGCCTTAACATGGGAGCCTATGGCTCCCATCGCCTGGCAGATCGCCGTCGGCCGTTTACATGGGGCGATGTGTACACATCGCCCCAGAGTGGTTGCCTGGTTTCAGAGCTCTGCTCTGAAACCAGGCGACCACTAAAAGGCATCGCCATCGCCTATTCACATTAGGCGACGCAGGGGCGATCTCGGTGCCAATAGGCCACGCCCCTGCATTGCCTAAGAAATGGCGTGCCGTCGCACTGTGTGACGGTACCCTTATGGGTGATGACTTTTATTACTCTGACTGGTATTTGCACCAACCATTTAGAAAATCAGAGAAAAAGAACATTTGCATAATAATTTGGAACATGGTGTAAAAAAAAAAAAAACATGAATGAATACAGTCAATATTTCCAGCAGGTACCAGCACACCAAGTACATGGAGTAATATAATAATATTTGAAGCATTATTTGTCATATAATATATTTCATTCTCCTTACTTTACCTAAATGTGCAATGAATTCCTGCGCAGAATCTACATAATGCAGAACTTTCTTCAGAAACTTAAAGGCAAATCTTTTCTCCATAGAAGAAGCATCTAGTTCCATATCTTTTAATCCTCTGTACAAAATATAAATAAAACATTTTCATTAATGATTCTGTAAAGAAGAGCTCAATAAACAAAAAAAATAGTGCATTCAAAAATCAACTCAAATGACAAATGTGACCTCTAATTTTCTATATTAATAATTGTTGGTGAATTTTATTGGATCATATGTTGGCAGCATTTTCAAAACCATTATATTTAGGAATTGTTATTTCCTATATGTACAGTGCTGTGCAAATTAATTGGGACAAAGCAAGTCTTTACCTGTTTTTCTTGCATTAGTTTTACTATTTCTGATAAGTGTTTTATCAGTTCTTGGTGTCTTTTTCCTTTTTCTTCCACATTTCCCTTTTCGTTTTGCAGAACACGATCCAGTTTCATTGTGTGTGTGTGAATTATTCTTAAAGGGATCCTGTCACCCCCAAAACACCTTTAAAGCTATTAAAACCTGTCCCTACAGCATATTAACACTTTCCCTACACTCTTTTTAGCTCCTAAATGCAGTAAATGATATTGCATAAAAACGTTTTATAAGTACCTGATTAGTGATGATAATGAGTGACTATGCTATTCATAGTCACTCATCAAGACTGCCCCTCTGCTTCATAGCACGCCTGAATAGGCGTGATCTACATCCAGGATTCAAAATCGCGCGTCCCTTCTGTGCCCTGTGTCGTAGGAGGCTGCAGTGTGGCTTGTGACGCGATCCGCGTCATTCCCGGCGCCCTGTGACGTATTTACAGCGGCGCCGCGCTGTGAGCTTCAAAATGTGCACTGCGCATGCCCAATGCGCATGCGCAGTGCGCATTTTGAAGCTCACAGCGCGGCGCCGCTGTAAATACGTCACAGGGCGCCGGGAATGACGCGGATCGCGTCACAAGCCACACTGCAGCCTCCTACGACACAGGGCACAGAAGGGACGCGCGATTTTGAATCCTGGATGTAGATCACGCCTATTCAGGCGTGCTATGAAGCAGAGGGGCAGTCTTGATGAGTGACTATGAATAGCATAGTCACTCATTATCATCACTAATCAGGTACTTATAAAACGTTTTTATGCAATATCATTTACTGCATTTAGGAGCTAAAAAGAGTGTAGGGAAAGTGTTAATATGCTGTAGGGACAGGTTTTAATAGCTTTAAAGGTGTTTTGGGGGTGACAGGATCCCTTTAAAACAGTAGATTTTCCAATACCAACGGTGGAAGCGATTTCTCTTACAGTCAGACTTGTATGTTCATCAAGAGTAATAATTCCTGACCTCTTCCGTGGAGTCACATCCATTTTTACAGGCACGAATCACACAGAGAAAAAGTACACTAAACCACTCCTCACAGAAACAAGCTCTCACCTGAAGCTGAGGGGGCAGCTAGCTGTTATTTTCTGACTAAAACCAGTCGAACCACATTTTGTTACTCAAGGTTGTACACTCACACCTGTTCAAAGCAGTTAAAACTGGTTTGAATCACTGACTGGTAACCCCAACTTATGATTTTACTTAAAAAAATGCTTTGTCCCAATTAATTTGCACAGCACTGTAGATGATACGACAATATTTTATTACATGCTTTGGACGATCCAGTTTTGTTACTAGTGTTCCCTAATGGGGACGTCACACACGTCAATATCGCGTGCAATCGTACAAGCGATGTAATTTTTAGCATATCGCTTGATCGCAGCCCAATTATCGCACCAGAGTTGTCAGACGGGAAGAATTTTTTCCAAGTGACTGTCCGATCAGGCGATGGGACGATGGGACGATTGCGAGTGTGATCCAGCGACCGATTATTTCAGTCGTCTGTCTAGCGTCACACTGCAGCTTTAGCAATGATCTGTTGAATCAATATGGGCATAAACAATCAAAACCATGGAAAATAGGCGTTCCATAGTTGTGTGGGTGACACCTCCTCACGCTATGATTGGTGTTCATTAATGCATTGCTATTGGTTCTTCCAGCGCTCCTACCATAATATATATACAGTTAGGGCCAGAAATATTTGGACAGTGACACAAGTTTTGTTATTTTAGCTGTTTACAAAAACATGTTCAGAAATACAATTATATATATAATATGGGCTGACAGTGCACACTCCCAGCTGCAATATGAGAGTTTCCACATCCAAATCGGAGAAAGGGTTTAGGAATCATAGCTCTGTAATGCATAGCCCCCTCTTTTTCAAGGGACCAAAAGTAATTGGACAATGGACTCTAAGGGCTGCAATTAACTCTGAAGGCGTCTCCCTCGTTAACCTGTAATCAATGAAGTAGTTAAAAGGTCAGGGGTGGATTCCAGGTGTGTGGTTTTGCATTTGGAAGATGTTGCTGTGACCAGACAACATGCGGTCAAAGGAACTCTCAATTGAGGTGAAGCAGAACATCCTGAGGCTGAAAAAAAAGAAAAAATCCATCAGAGAGATAGCAGACATGCTTGGAGTAGCAAAGTCAACAGTTGGGTACATTCTGAGAAAAAAGGAATTGACTGGTGAGCTTGGGAACTGTAAAAGGCCTGGGCGTCCACGGATGACAACAGTGGTGCATGATCGCCGCATACTTTATTTGGTGAAGAAGAACCCGTTCACAACATCAACTGAAGTCCAGAACACTCTCAGTGAAGTAGGTGTATCTGTCTCTAAGTCAACAGTAAAGAGAAGACTCCATGACAGTAAATACAAAGGGTTCACATCTAGATGCAAACCATTCATCAATTCCAAAAATAGACAGGCCAGAGTTACATTTGCTGAAAAACACCTCAAGAAGCCAGCTCAGTTCTGGAAAAGTATTCTATGGACAGATGAGACAAAGATCAACCTGTACCAGAATGATGGGAAGAAAAAAGTTTGGAGAAGAAAGGGAACGGCACATGATCCAAGGCACACCACATCCTCTGTAAAACATGGTGGAGGCAACGTGATGGCATGGGCATGCATGGCTTTCAATGGCACTGGGTCACTTGTGTTTATTGATGACATAACAGCAGACAAGAGTAGCCGGATGAATTCTGAAGTGTACCAGGATATACTTTCAGCCCAGATTCAGCCAAATGCTGCAAAGTTGATTGGACGGCGCTTCATAGTACAGATGGACAATGACCCCAAGCATACAGCCAAAGCTACCCAGGAGTTCATGAGTGCAAAAAAGTGGAACATTCTGCAATGGCCAAGTCAATCACCAGATCTTAACCCAATTGAGCATGCATTTCACTTGCTCAAATCCAGACTTAAGACGGAAAGACCCACAAACAAGCAAGACCTGAAGGCTGCGGCTGTAAAGGCCTGGCAAAGCATTAAGAAGGAGGAAACCCAGCGTTTGGTGATGTCCATGGGTTCCAGACTTACGGCAGTGATTGCCTCCAAAGGATTCGCAACAAAATATTGAAAATAAAAATATTTTGTTTGGGTTATGTTTATTTGTCCAATTACTTTTGACCTCCTAAAATGTGGAGTGTTTGTAAAGAAATGTGTACAATTCCTACATTTTCTATCAGATATTTTTGTTCAACCCTTCAAATTAAACGTTACAATCTGCACTTGAATTCTGTTGTAGAGGTTTCATTTCAAATCCAATGTGGTGGCATGCAGAGCCCAACTCGCGAAAATTGTGTCACTGTCCAAATATTTCTGGCCCTAACTGTATTCCGCACGGTCACTCATTGCGCTGAACTCGTATGTTGTAAAGAAGGCTGTAATGTGAAGCCACACACTATATGGCAGACGCCATATTAAATTCACAATATTGAGCACTGCACCAATAGGAATGCAGATGAAACCTCCAATCGGTTTTACGATGCGCACACAGGCAAACCCCTCGCCACGCCTATTAAAAGATTAGCTGCATCGCACGCAATCATGAAAACCAGTCGTTACACAGATGTCACACGCGATGATCTGCAAAAAACACTGGACGATCGTCACTAGGTTTTTGGTGTGGTTCAAAAACCTGCAATGAGGTGACTGATCGATGGTCGAATCGCCTTGTCACACGCTACGATATGAATTGAGCATCGTTTGTGCGATGAAAAAACAGTGATATTGCACGCGATATTGACGCGTGTGATGTCCCCATAAGTCATCAGTTGTTACCTGTGACCCAGTGGCAAGTATTCATTACCATGAAGTAACACGTCAGAGATATGAAGCATTACAGGGACCAGACAGAGCAAATAAATGACTTTTTATGCAATTAAAGGGGTTGTGCCATGAACAATTGTACATTTTATAGATCTTAAAATAAAAAAAGTTCCACAATTGGATGTGTTAACAAATGTTCCTGTCTCGAGATATTCTTATGAATGTGCTCCTGTGTAATGTATGTGTACGACCATGCAGGAACAGGTCAGATATACCACAGCTTCTGGGCAGGGGAAGAAGAGAGTATGCAGACATTACAGCCTGAGATCACAGAATAAAAGAGTATACAGAAATTACAGCAGGGGATCAAAGAATATAAGACTATACAGACATTACAGCTGGGATCACAGAATATAGGAGAATACAGACATTACAGCCAGGGATCACAGAATATAGGAGAATACAGACATTACAGCTGAGGATCACAGGATATAGGAGAATACAGACATTACAGCCAGGGATCACAGAATATAGGAAAATACATTATTACAACCGAGGATCACAAAATATAAGAGTATACACACATTACAGCCAGACAGTCTGTATTCTCAGAATATAAGAGAATACAGACTGTCTGGCTGTAATGTCTGCATACTCTTATATTTTGTGATCCTCGGTTGTAATAATAATCTTTATTTATATAGCGCCAACATATTCTGCAGCGCTTTACAAATCAAATTCATATACAAACAGTCATAAGAAACAGTTTTGGAAGACACAATTAAAAAGCAAAAAATAATCAGGACCCTGCTCGCAAGAGCTTACAATCTAAAATAAGGTGGGGGTGACACAAAGTACAGTGGATTATTTACAATCATGGTCCAGCTGTTTTGAGGAAGTGTGGAATAGATTAGAGTGGAGTTAGTGGCCACCAGCCAGTCTGTGTAGAGCTTTTGGGTCTGATGGAGTTAAACAGTTATGTTCAAGGAAGTAGTGGGTAAACTATGTCTGAATGACTCTGATTAGGGGGAATGATAGGCTGCCCTAAAAAGATGTGTTGTTAGTGAGCGCCTAAAGCTAAGCAAGTTGTGTATAGTCCTAATTTCTTGGGGTAGAGCATTCCAGAGAGTTGGTGCAGCTCGGGAATAGTTTTAGAGCCGGGAATTGGAGGTTCAGATTAGAGCAGATGTTAGTTTAAAGTCACTCCCAGAGCGAAGAGAATGGGTGGGGTGACAGACAGAGATGAGGGTAGAGAGGTAGGGAGGTGCTGCACCATGAAGGGCTTTGTGGGTGAGAACAAGTAGTTTGAATTGGATCCTATAGTGGCAATGACTGGCACAGAGCAGAAGCGTCTGAGTAACGGTTAGCCAGATAGGTGACCCTGGCTGCTGCATTAAGGATGAACTGCAGAGGGGAAAGCCTTGTGGGGGGGAGGCCAATTAATAGAGAGTTTCAATAATCAAGGTGGAAGTGGATTAGGGCCACTGTGATGGTTTTAGTTGTTTCCATGGTGAGGAAAGGGCGAATTCTAGAGATGTTCTTCAGTTGCAAGCGACAAGAGCGGGTGAGAGATTGTATATAGGAAGTGAATGAATGATCAGCATCAAACGTAACACCCAGACATTGAGGCTGCTGCCTAGACATTATCGTGGTGCTGCACACTGAGAGGGAGATGTCAGATTTAGGGAGATTAGTGGAGGGCGGGATCATAAGAAGTTCAGTTTTGGAAAGGTTGAGTTTTAGGTATAGAGTGGACATGATATTGGAGACTTTGGTTAGACAGTCATTGGCGTTCTGTAAGGCTGGTTTCACATTTGCGTTTGGAACACAGTGTAACCGAACGCAGCCAAACACATGTGCACTGCGTTCCTGTTTAACATGGAACGCATGATGCCTGTGTTTGGCTGCGTTCGGTTGCGTTGGCATTCAGATGCGCATAATTTGTGCGCCCTCCTCTGCCCTCCGAACACAGCCTGTTGCATTTTTGTGCATTCACAGACGCTTGTTTTTCAGCAAGTGCACAAAAAATGCATGGATCTAAATGGATCCGAAGTGTCCTCCGCATGACAGCGCAGGAGAATGCTGTGGATCTTATTTACATCACTCCCCGCGGCCGCCACTGATCTCCCGGGAGATCAGCGGTGGCCACCGGGAGATCAGTTGGTGCAGCCGCTGAACTCTCGGGCATGGCCGTCGCTAATCTCCCGGCGGTGTCTGCGCAGGAGATTTAAACTGCTGTCAGATCAGTGTGGCGCCCCGCAACGAGTGCGTCACAAGAGGGTATTGCAGCCATAAATGCAGCCGCAATATTCTCTGACACAGCAGTGACCCAGTTAACTTTGAGATCCAACCCTGCATGCATCACCTAGAACAGAGGACCAATCCAGGGTCCTGGTGGGCGGAGTGCTAGGAAGTGTGTAGGGAGAACAGACACTTAGTCTACGCAGAACAGAACAGAAGAGTCTAGATCAGAGTCTAGAACAGAGAACTTGGAGTAGGAGCGGGGGCTCCGCACCCCGTGCAGCCCCCGGGCCGTCACCGGTCGGGTGTCAGCACCTGAGGCCTCAACAACCGGGATCGGGCATCATTACCACGGGTTCCCAAAACACTCCCGTGCCCAAAACTCACAGCCGGTTCACTGGTACCGAAGCTGGCAGCAGTTCACCTCTGCTACGCGAACCAGAAGCGTGGAGGAGCAGCTTCACAGGAGCACCCCACCACCAGCCAACTTCCAGTCGTCTAACCAGCGGTGTACCCACCGAGGGATCCAAGGCTCCCCAAAACATCCACAACGTACAACTTGGATAGGGCATTGAATCAGCCTCCCCGTACCCGATCTGGTATTCCTGGGCGACAATGGCGAAACACTTAGCTAGAATGGAGGAACACTTGCGGATCTCTGAGGGACACTATCACTGCTGAGTCCACCCGTCCACTACCCGTAACTGTATACCATGTACTGCCTGCTGGTTACAGTAAAGACCCGTTGCAGAGACTTTCTGTGTCCGTACTTTCTTATGAACTGTCCGTCCGCACTACAAGGTAACCGCAGCTGCCGCACAACATCTTAAGCAGCTCCAGCCTCCGGGGATCACCGCTCAGCCTGTGGGGAGCGTTCCATCTTGCTGCTGTTCATCCCCCGGAGGTTCCGCAGCGTCGGTAACGATTACCGAAACTACTCATAGGTGGCGTCACAAATAAATTAAACCCCTTTAATCTGTTCCTACAAGACGTCTTCAACTTTTGATCTGCACTCAACCGGGTCCCACTACCAGCAGGCGCGGCCCACCCGTGACAAGGAGGAAGGAGTTTCAGCCTGTCTAAACCGGAGTCCCGGCCACGGTGAGTCATCAGCTGTTTGTTCAAATCTCCAGCGCCAACAGCGTCGGGAGATCAGCAGCAGCGGGAGGAGATCTCTGCCGCTGATCTCTGCCTCTCGGCCACCGCCGAGATCGCTGATTGGCTGGCCAGGCACCATACCGATGTGAACGTATGCAGAGATTCTCCGTTGCGTTCACATCAGTATGGCAGCGTTTGCCCTGCGTTTCCATCTGCATACCCTCCGCATGCAGACACAATCGCAAATGTGAAACCAGCCTAATACAGTGGGGTTAGGTCAGGGGATGATGTGTTTAGTTGTGTGTCATCAGCATAAAGGTGGTACTGGAAGCCAAAGCTACTGATTGTCTGTCCAATAGGGGCCGTGTAGAGAGAGAAGAGTAGAGGGACAAGGACTGAACCTGAGGGACCCCAATAGTGAGAGGAAGGGGGAGGAAGTGGAGCCAGCAAATAATACACTGAAAGAGCGGTTAGAAAAATAGGAAGAGAACCAGGAGAGAGCAGTGTTCTTAATGCCAATGGAGTGAAGCATAGCGAGTAGGAGATGGTGGTCAACAGTGTCAAAGGCTGCAGACAGATCAAGAAGAATAAGCAGAGAGTGGTCACCATTATGTTTTGGCGTCAGAAGGTCATTGGTCACTTTGATGAGGGCAGTTTCTGTAGAGTGTAGGGGGCGGAAACCAGACTCAAATGGGTCTAGAAGAGAGTGAGTGAAGAGGTAACAAGTAAGGGGGGAGTAGACAAGGCGCTACAAGAGTTTAGAGATGAAGGGGAGGTTGGAGACTGGTCTGTAGTTATTTGTGCAGGATAGGTCAAAAGACTTTTTTTTAATGATGGAGTAATGATAGAATGTTTGAAGGAGGAGGGGAAGATGATAGAATGTTTGAAGGAGGAGGGGAAGATGAATAGAAGAGAGGGAGAGATTGAAATTTTTAGTTAAGAGAGCAGTGACCACTGGAGAGAGAGACTGGAGTAGGTGTGAGGGATGGGGTCAGTGGTGCATGTAGTGGGATGAGAGGAAGGGAGGAGCCAGGAGACTTCTTCTTCTGTGACTGGGTCAAATGTGGAGAGTGAGCCAGAGGAGATATGAGGACGAATGGGAGCAACAGCGCGTTGAGGTTTAGAGTTGATTTCCTGATGGATCTTTCTATTTTCTTAGTAAAGTAAGAGGCCAGTTCATCAGCAAAGAGGTCAGAGATCGGGGCCTGCACTTTAGGATTGAGGAGAGAGCGAAAGGTGTCAAAGAGTTTTTTTGGATTGTTGGATAGTGAGGAGATCAGGGTGGAGAAGTAGGTCTGTTTGGCGAGGTGAAGGACAGAGTTGTAAGTTCTCAGCATAAATTTATAGTGAATGAAGTTTTCTGGTGTGCGGGTTTTCCTCCATAGAAGTTCAGCACTACTAGAGCATAGCTGGAGGAATCGAGTTTGTGATGTGAGCCAGGGTTCTTTTACTCTGTGTTTGCAGGTTCTGAGGGTGAGGGGGGCTACTTGGTCCAGGGTGCTGCTGAGAGAGTCATTGTAGTGATTCACAGCCAGATCGGGACAGGAGAAGGAGGAGATCAGGGACAGTGAAGAATGTAGAGAGTCTGTGAGTGTATGATGGTTAATGGCCTGTAGATTTCTGAATGTGTGATAGGTAGGGGTGTGCTGGGGTGGGCGAGGATTTGTGAGCGTAAAAAGAGAATGTTGTAACCAGAGAGAGGAAGAGGCAAGTTATCTAAGGAGGAGGATGAACAGAGCCGGACAAATATCAGGTCACGGGTGTCTCAGTGTGTCTCAGAGGTTTAGAGCTGTGAGAGGCCAAGAGAGGTGGTTAGAGATAGGAGCTGGGACGCAGATGGGAGATGAGGCTGTTTATGGGGATGTTAAAGTCTCCCAGAAGAAGGGTTGGTAATTCTGAGGACATGAAGTGTATAAGCCAGACGGAAAAATGGTCGAGGAACTGGGTGGGTGACCCTGGTTGGCGGTATACTGCCGCTACTCTGAGGGGGTGGAAGAGTCTAATAGTGTGAACCTTAAAAGAAGGGAAAGAGAGTGATGGAGCTGCAGGGATGACCTGGAAAGTACATTGTGGGGACAGGAGTAAGCCAACTCCACCACCATGTCTGTTCCCAGATCTGGGGAATGGGAGAAATGTAGGCCGCCATTAGAAATAGCGCAGGGGAAGCCGTGTCTGAATCCTGGATCCAGGTTTCTGTGAGGGCCAGCAGATTAAGAAAGTTAGTGAGAAAGTAGTTGTAGATGAAGGGAAGCTTGTTATATACAGACAATGAATTCCAGAGAGCGCAGTTATGTAATGTCTGTATACTCTTATATTCTGTGATCCCCAGCTGTAATGTCTGTATACGCTTATATTCTGTGATCCTCGGCTGTAATTTCTGTATACTCTCTTACTTCCTCCCCTGCCCTGGAGCTGTTTTATATTCAACCTGTTCCTGCATGGTTGGACAAATCTATTACACAGGGGTACATTTATAAGAATATTTCAGGACAGGAATTTATTTTTAAACATCCAATTGTGGAACTTATTTTTATTCTAAGATCTATTAATTAAAATGTATAATTGTTTATGGCACAACCCCTTTACGTAACGCTGCGTCGTCCAAAGGGAGAAATGACCTCTGTGTCAGCTCTCTGATCTGGTCAAATTAAATCAGAAACAGGGAGTCCCGCAAACTACTTTGTAAGTATTGTACATGTTTGAAAGAACACAACACACAATTTAGGCGCTATAAAAAAAGAACATGATGTGACCAGATCACCACTGTGAATTATGGAGCATTTACAAAAGAGGAGAATCTGTGAACAAGCGTTCCCAGTTATCATCTTATGTAATAATGCCGGCTATCACACAATGAATGAGTAAACAAGTGTTCCTTGTGCGATTGGATTGTTTATGGCGGCATAAAGATTACTGTTATCGGCAGTACATCAACGCGGATAAACATGCTGATAACATGAAGCTGTATGGGGACAGAATAATCATAGAACGACTGTTCTGTTCCCATCAGAACTAGTCGGCCTGTGTAAGCAGGACATAAATAAGCGCAGATCGACTTGTATATAGTCAATCAGTGCTTGTTAGTCCAGCTAAATTAACTTTTAGAGGCCTAAGGGCATGTTTACACAGATGTAAAGTATATTTTATCCAGTTTGTTGAGTACATTCTAAACAAACAATATACAGGTGTTTGAAAAAGT